>NW_018921265.1:5543-145081 GCF_002207925.1 Prunus avium
ATAATCTATACTTCGATAGATTCGTGCACTTGCGGGTATTTTTAATTGGTTGTTTGCACATTAAATTGTGTCCTTTTAGGAATGCAACACCTTCACCAACAAAAATAACGACAGCTTATAGATAAATTCTTGGCTTAGCATGAGAAGCTTGTGGCATGGGAGCAAAATCGACATGAGTTTAGCACCGAAGAGAAAACTGAGTGTTCTTGGGAGAAAAAGGGGTATTAAGGTAGGAGATGGAGAGTTTGCAAAGAGGTTTGGCTAAGAAAGGAGGGAAGGAAAGGAAAAGATGGCTTGGGCGCTATTTCCGGCAGCTCGACAGTGACTCTGTCAAATGTCAGAATAGCATGACAAAGGGGAAAGCTGAGGGAGGAGATGAACTAAGCACGAAAATTGTTGGGTTTCGCATGCAAGAGAGGAAGCTTGCTCTCTGGTTGTGTGTTGTGATGATGGGTAGGAAATGCCTCTTTTTATAGGCGCTGGAAGCTACCCTTTCCAAGAAACCCTAATGGCTTCTATTTAATTTGGCCAAGTCTTTCCATTCCTTTCTCCCCTCATCCCTTCAATCATCCTATTTTAGTGAAATCCACTTTGCCCATTTGCACAAAATCAGGGATTTTTTGGAGCTCAAGACCCTTTCCCGCAGCTGCCTCATAACTCCCATTTTCAACTATCTCCTTCCTTTCCTTTCTTCCTTTTTTTTATGGTCAGGTCTAATGAGGGAAAGAGAATGGGTATGCATGTTGGTTCAAATGGTGATTTGCACTCCAATATCCCTTGGTCCTTTGGAAGTTTTTGCTTTAAACTTGTTCCCCCCATGTGCTAGAGCCTCCCAGCAGCTCTGCATAGTGGACCTCCGGACTTCCCTTCGTGGCTTCTGTTTTTTTAGTAAGGGGCTGAGGCTTTTGCTACTTCTCATTTCTAATTGTATGGGCCTTCTAAGATAATGGGTTGGTTTGTCAAAATAAATGGGCTAACCTCAACAAGTGTTGGCCTATTTTTTGTTGCGGTGTTGGGCTAATTTGGTTAAGCTAATGGGCTATTTCGGTTGGGCTTTTTGGTTGGGATATTTTCTCTTTGTGCTCACCCACATGTTTGGGCCTAAGAAATGGGCCTGAGTTTCGAGGCTCCCAAGCAACCCCGGGACTTCCATTTCTTAGCCCATCAATGGGCCTCATGTCAACTTATTACCATCCATGCCAAAACCCACTCAAGCAAGCCCCAGGCATCTTGCGTGGCTTGGGCCCACTTAAGCTTGTAGCGTGACGTGTTGCTTATTTGCTTGGCGTGGCATGTGTGCAAGCGCATATGACGACCTTTCGCGTGCCCAAATTGGGTTTCTTCTCGGTAAGGTATTGCATTGGGCCGAGAATTTATTTGGGCCGAACCGTGACTTTTTTGGGCCTCAACACTTACTAACCAGTTAGCGCTCGATGTTATATATATGAAATCGGGCAATCTCATATGTGGGGTCTTCAGTCTGAAAATGGATATCTATGTGGCCCATGTAACATCCTACAATATATTGATTATGAAAGCTAATGTTTGTTAAATGTGAGTAAGATCCTCTTACACAGTAAATAAGTAAGTAATATCATG
Organism: Prunus avium; assembly: GCF_002207925.1. The sequence goes on from NW_018921265.1 coordinate 7,143, forward strand.
GTAAATGTGAGTGAAATTTCACTTTGGGTTGGGCCCTACTACATATCTTCGATTCCCATCCTCCCCAATTCAAGGTTCTAGGAACGGAGGCATCTTGGGTTTGAGCTTTTCTTTTCGGGCCTTTTGGCCTTCTTAGCCATCAACATAAAATATCACTTTGATTTCATCTATAATTTTCATCATGTAAGAATAAACGATTCAACCATTTAATAAGTTAGCCAAGTCGATAGAAACAATATAGCCATCCGAAATAAAAGAAGCAAAAGTGTAATATTATGAGGAACTAGAATTCAGAATCCAAAACATAATAATAAATAGAGAATAAGACTTCTTTTTTATACGAGCGATATAAACTACAGAAAGGGTGATTCGAACTCGGATGCAAAGTGGATAAACTATGGGAAGGGAGATTCGAACTCGGGTGCAGAGTGGGAAGTAAATCCGCTCCAACCAACTTAGCTAAGCCCACATCTACAAGAACAAGACTTCTTAAGCAACAATTCCCTATCTTTCTACCATAAATTTGGAGTTAACCAAATTAGTTGTGTTCGTATTGACAATTTAACACTTGGAAAGGGTCGCTCAATTTTCCCAAAATCTAGGTAGAATACACCAAATTCACGAGATGTATATGTTTCCAAAGAAGGTAAATTACATGTAGCGTTTGTTGCAAAATAAGCAATTTCCTTCTAACCCTTGAAAATCACTCGCTAGAAGGGACACACAAGCGTCCGAGAAAAAGAATAGTTGGTACCCCAAACTTTGCACTCCAACAAAGTTGTCATTCCTTTGGTCAAGCTTGTATACTCTATAATGGCTTGTCCTCACATATGAATTAAAGTCAGAAACATCTTCATCATTATTAGCAAGGCGATATTCACCTTCATCATCCTCATTCTCATCACCATTGTCATTGTCTTCATCATCATCTTCAATCTCTTCCTTGTTCTCATCTTCCTCATCAGCATTGTTGCCATCTTCGTTATCATTGCGTTTGATGGATCAAGAAGACTTCATTATTTGTTAGCAGAAACGTGTGATTGATCTGACCCCCAAAAAAAAAACGTGTGATTGATTGAACCTTAAAAACGTAAACCTTGAAATAGAATGATAGTGCATCCCTATCATATTTTAGCACAAATCTCTAGAATATTAAATTGAAATTAACCCAAAATAAAATAAAGAAAAATAATGGCCATGATAGAACGACGTGGTCTTGTGACATTTATTTTTTGTTGTGATGGACATCAACAATTGTTGAATTAGAAAAAAACAAAAGCAAAAACAAAAACAAAAACAAAAACAAAAACTTATCATGAATCACAACTTTGGACATAAGATGGTGTTTGGGCATGGTCTCCAATTCCAAGCCAAGTCAAGTGGTTCAAATCTCAAACCAAATCAAGTAGTCCCAATCTCAAACCAAGTCAAGTGGAAATCCAAAGGCCTAGCCCAAGCAAAGATATTGTCATTTATAATAGCAATAACCAAACAATAAATAAATTGAATGACAAAACCCACACGCTTGGCTTGGGGTAAGCCAAGGGGTCAAATGTGGATGGTGGGGTCTCACCATCCACCTTGTGGGGAAAAGCAACCAAGTCTTTTGGTCTTGGATTTCTACTTTCTAGTCAAAAATCAAGGTCTTTTGCAAGAAATGACATATAAATTATTGACAAAGAGATAAGAGTGGAATAAAGAAAAGAGGAGAAAATTGGGGTTGAGGTAAAAGAAGCCATTGTTGAACTCCACCTTCGATATGTTGTGGTTGAACTCCACTTTCGATATGTTGTGATTAGAATGGCATGGTAGTAGCTTTTGAAAGCTTGAGAGGAGTTTGTTGAAGGAGGTTTGAAGACCCAATAAAAGTATTACATAGAAGTAAGATTTGCTTATTTCTATTATACATATTAGTATAAATAAAATGGCCAAAAGAATGGCCTTTTGAGTTGGCTGGATAATGGAGAACAAGTCAAGGACTTGGCTGAGAGAACAGGTCGAAAACTTGGCTGGGAGAATGGCCAAGGAGTTGGCTGGAAGAAGTCAAAAGTTCATTGAGGTAAGAAAACCCATCACTTTGATAATTTCAAGGTGGCCAAGAGTTTGGAAGCCTAAGATGGTCCTTAGCTTTGGGTAATGATTTTGTGACTTGAGAATGCTCAAGTTCAAAATGATAGAAGTAGTGTCTAGGACCCACCTTATGAGAACCTCTTTGTAGCCTAGTCACTCGCCCCAGCCAAAAACAATGGCCAAGTTGGATGATTATCATATCAAGAACATATATATATATATATATATATTAAGTGAAGAAATCTTATGGCATGGGCGTTATTAATAAGCCTTTCATAGCTTACATATATAAATATTAATTATTATATATGTAATTTTATCAAAACTGGTATACTAAATGATTACTTAGTTCAAAAATTTTGTGGGCTCGTCACGAGTTGGTTATAGCTCACACAATTCCTTGGGCTCTCATGCCTCCCCAACATCGGTGGATTATTTTCAATCAAGAATAGGACTTCGAAATCCACAATGTCTCACCATATGTCAAGCCAAGTCCTCGGAGGTTCAAGCGAACTCGTGGAAGTAGGCCCAAAACCTCCGGATGTTTTCATGCACGTGACGAGATCCATCCAAGGAAAGCAATCAAAGAAAGTGATGTCAATCCAGAACATTCATAAGGAGGAGAGAATCAAGTGATCATATATGCAATCCGATAATCTCATTCAAATCAATTCCGCCGATTTAGGAAGCCACACAAGGAAAGATTTTGAACGAAGTTGACCTCTGGCCATAATGGCCAGCCCTTGGACTGACGGATGCCCCTATATAAACCTTATCAGATGAAGGAAGGAAGACCCTGGACATCAGACATAAAAACCTACTTTTTGTGTTTCACTCTTCTATCTCTGACTAGGTTTTTATTTTCCAAGCAAGTAGACTAGATCAATTCTTCGCTTTTGTTAGTGTAAGTTTAATTTCTTGCCTTTTTCATTACGTTGTTTTAAGATTCAAGTCTATTGCTTTACTTTTTGTTATCAAATTTGCTTTACGTTTAATTTAATTTAATTTCATATTACTTTATTTTATCACGTTTGTCGTTCATATCGTTTGTGTTTCATTCTTACTTAAAGTTAAGTTTATTGTTGCTTCGATCTTATTTTTAAATTTACTTTCTTGTTATTTAAATTAATCGCCTATTAATTTAATTTACGTCATTATCATTAAATCCTGAAAATTACTAAAAATACCCATACGAAACCTAACCATCCTCGATCCTGAGGAAGTGAAAGAACCTAAGCTAAGAGGAGGTTCCTTGCTTGACCGATCAATCAGCTAGTTAGAAGTCAGAAGCGCGAACACAAATATCCAACTTTTTCCATTCAAGCCAACCAGCGGCTTGGTAATGGCATGCCTACTCAATCTAAGAAAAGAAAGACCAAAAGTTCCTTCCGTCGGCCACACCTTTGCCGAAAAAAGGGAAACAAATAGAAATTTCAAGTATACAGAAACCCTCTTAATCACAGCATTTCCTTATTTAAAAATGATGATTCAATATGCATATATGCCTCTAGATAAAAGAGAGAAACATGCAACAAATGGAAGTGAATGTGTGATATAAACTACATTTCCGCAACTTTAGCTTCCAGTTGGCTAAATATAATAGTCTTGTTATGACCTGAAGCGGCCCTAATTTCTTCCCTGTCGTTGTGACTATTGTTTCTGATGAAACTAGCAAACCATCCTGCAGAAAGCTTTGGAGTTCGCTCAAGTGTTTCCCGATCAACATAATATAAGCCAAATCTTTTGGTGTATCCATTGATCCATTCAAAATTATCCATCACGGACCAAACGAAATATCCACGTACATCAGCACCACTTCTGTCAATTAAAATCAGAAAATTAATATTTCCACGTTTATATTATATATATCATTGCTTTGAGGAATATCGAAGAGACTCAAATTAATTGTTTGTAAAAAACCTTATTGCTCTGGCTAAAGAGGCAAGATAAGATTTGTGAAAGTTGATCCGATCCCCGTCTTCTAGTTCATTCTCTTGTGTTTGTAAAGTGCATCCTGCCACATAGTTGAAACAAAAAAAAAATTGTTCGATATATGAATCTGTTTACAATCAATGAAATAAACAAGTTGTACCATCCACTAACCATTTTCAGTCACAAACATGGGCATGTTATTGTATCTTTGCTTAACATAGTCAATGATCTTCTCCATGCCTCTTGGAACAAGGAAGAAATCATCCAGTCCAGTCTATATGTGAAAGACAAGACACCAGTTGACCTTGTTAGCTAATATAGAAAAGAAACCAAAAACCAATTAGGCAACAAAGAAGATCATATTCTCAGACTATCGATCTAACTATAGATCGTATAAAGTTGATAGTCTGATAACATATTATGTCATACTATTTCACGATATAACAATATAGTATGTTTGATATACCGGTTCTCCAATTGGAACCCCATCTCGATACCCAGTTGTGTTGAGAAATCCCATGATGGGACGGTCACCCCCAGAGGGGCAAGGAGAGTGAATACAGTCCTTGACATATAGAGTTGAATAGTGGTTGACACCGATAAAGTCTATGCTTCCTCTCAAAAGCTGTTTCTCTTTGGCGGAAAACCTTGGTAACTCCAAGCCATGGCAATGGCGCATTTCAGCGGGGTAATCTCCATACACTACAGGATCAAATGTCCTGTTTAGACAAGAAAAAAAAAATAGTCACCTACGTACTTTTTGCGTACGATTTGTGTACTCTTTGTACACTTCTATTGTATAAACAGTAAATAGAATATACAAAACTAAAGACCTATAGTACGATTTGTGTACTCTTTGTACACTTCTATTCTCGAGAAATTAGTGTCTTGAAATAATAGAAATTCACATAATTTATAACACTTGTGATAGGTTCAAGATTCACCATTTAGGGCATTTCCACCCATTTGCCATGGCAAAGGGGAAGGACTGTTACTATTCATGTGAATAGTAACAGCCCTTTCAAAAAACTTCTTGTGTTTCCACCTATTGCCATGGCAACCCAAGGACAACCACTATTCACATGAGATATGAGGGGAGGAATTTGTATAGAGTTTTGGTGTAGGAAGTGAAGAATATGACTAGGTATTTATTAAAAAACATTCCGAAATTTTTGGTATTTTTTAAGATTTTTTTATTTATTGCTGACGTCAGTTGCCCTCAAGCACGAGCTTGTTTTACCTTTTGGCTTACTCGGGTTGGTGGTCCCCACCATTTGCCCGGGCTGTAGAAGCCTGCTGGAAGCTACAAACTGGGCTAAGGCCCCTCCTGCCCACTCGTTTTGCCTTAATAAACATACATGTTATAATTTGGGTAAACTCGTAACAGTATCTCATGACATAATCTTTACCATCGTACCAAATTTTAATCAAAATTCTAAGAGGGATTTGAATTTTAACATGACGAGACTAACAACTACAATATCTGTATGGGGCAGGTGAATCTGATCCACTTGATGAAACCTAGACTCATATTAAAAATCGGAAGATGTTTTCATGAGGCTTTGCTTTTCTTTGAACATTTACAAGAGTCTTCGGAAATGCCTACCAGCGAAGAAATGGCGGATCTCATGATTATGAAGCTACATTTTTTTATTAATTTAGTGAGGTTAAAGTATGCAGCAAGTCATGTAAAACCTAATGACAAATTGAAAATAAATAACCTATAATTATTATTTTGTTGCATAACTAATACACTTAACTATAATTTTTTATTTTAAAAATTCAATTTGTGTCATCTATGATTTCTTTATACAATAAATTTATCACAAGTTTCATTAGTTTATATGGCATCCAATTTTTTTTTATTTCTAAATGAAGCACCATTTCTTTCTTTTTTTTTCATTCTATAATAATTCGGAATATATTTGTTCGGATTGGTTGAGTCCATCCGCAAACAACTACAAAGCTCATGTTTTATTTGCTTCATTTAGAAAGAAGGTGTAATATTTTTATATATAAAATATCAACAGAATGAACGTTGCCATATTTTATTTAAAAGGGACGTGCAAAATCTTAGGCCATCTTCAGTCGTAGAGCTAAATTTTAGCCCTTCAAAAAATTAATTTTTTAAAGCATAGTGTAGGGCTAAATTTTTCCATCTCCAGCCATGCATGACTATATTTTAGGGCCCTTCATATTTTATTATTTTGAGAAAAACTATGGTACAACACTCATATTATTCCACAACTATGTATTGTTTAATTTAATTAAACTATGATTTAGAGACAATATTTTTTAATATATATTAAACAAAATGAATTCAAAACATTTTAAAAGGTTTTAAATAAATAAATAAAAAATAACTTTTCAATCAATGATTCTGAACTCCAATGATCAGAAATCAATTTTATAAATATATATATATTTTAAAAACAAAATGAATTTAAAAATATTTAAAAAGGTTATTAAAAATAAAAATAAAAACTGAACGGCTAGCTGACGCCATCAATGATGTCAACGCGCCTTTAATATTGGCTGTTGGATCTACAGTTGCACGAGATGTTTCGTGCTCTTGCCCACACATGATACTTTCTCCTCTTTGGAAGCACATGCGCTGAGTCCACAAAAAAATTTAGCATAAGCCAAAGCTAGGCTATATTTGGCCTAGTTGGAGGGCTAAAGGGCCAAATGTGGCCAAAAATTTTTTTAGCCCATGGCTGAAAATAGATTTTGCATTAATTTAGAGCTATATTTGGTCTATGGCTCATGACTGGAGATGGCCTTAGTTCCCATCAAAAAGAAATCAGAAGGGACAAATAGTTAAGGTTTTAAATATTTGGTCAGATAATATAAACTTGGAAAATGGCTACCTTAAACAATATTTTATTCATGGTGGTTGTTAATTAAATAAATTATTTCCTAGTGGACTGAAAAAATAGAACTTTTTCAATAAATTATTAAGATTTAAAGGACTCGTGAAACATATGATTACTAATAAATTATGGCTAAACAAATTGAAGAGCACTTACCAGGCCACATTGAAAGCCAAGGCTCTATCAACAGCATCCCTATCCCTTTCTTCATCCCTGAGCGGTTCATACATGAATGCATGCGCAACAATTCCAATAAACCCATTTTGTTTCGGCTGTAACATTAATGTAAGTAGTTAAGTAGATATGAGTTTAGCCAAGTTGGATAGAGCGGAGTTGTTCCTCACTCTGCATCCGAGTTTGAATCCCCCTATTATCGTTTGTATAAAAAATGAAGTAGTTAACAGTTTGATGAAGAAAAAAATACATACCCAGAAAAAAGTACGATACATTTCAACAGCCATAGCATGTGCTATTAACATGTTGTGCATTCCAATAAGAGGCTCAATGTCAGAATTGCCAGTGGAACAATTGCCAAATGGTGGAGAACAATGAGCCGGTGGATATAGTCCTTTGAGATAGGCAAATTTAGCCATCATATTGGGCTCATTTATGGTAACCCAGTACTTTACCCTATCTCCAAAACTCTCAAAGCATATAGAGGTAAAATGTACAAACTCTTCCCTGCACCAACAGTGAAAGAATGAACTCTTGAGAACTCCTAAAAGCTTGACATAGTTATATCACTTATCATAGCAGAGAATGCCATAATGAATATTGCTATTTGAACCACACTTACGGATCACAAATATATGAATCTGATTAGTAGACGTTGTGCAAATAGTTTTACTTGTACCTTAATACCGGACTGAGCCAACCCCCGTCTCTTTGTTCTAGTACTTGGGGCAGGTCATGGTGGTGAATTGTCACAAATGGCTCTATTCCTGCATGGTAGCAGAGTTAGATGACTAAAAGTTGTTTAATTTGGCTAGTAACTTGCTACTTAGTAAATCGAGTGCTCATGCACCGGTACCTTTGCTTAGAAGATTGTCTATAAGTTTATTATAAAAGATAATCCCTCTTGGATTGACTGAGCCGAGCATCCCATCTGTGAATGGCTCAAGAAGATCATTTCCAATTTAAACTAAGTTGTAAAAATCCCAGATTAACAACAGAACAAAGCAAACAAAAAACAAGATTAAACCATAAACCAAATTAAGATAACACAAAGCGGGCACCGTACCAGGTAGAATTCTAGCCCAGGAAACGGAGAACCGGTATGCATTTGTTCCTAAGGAATGCATCAGCTCAATGTCTTCCTGCATGTAGATTCATATACACACAAGATAATTTCAGAAAGTTAAATGGTTTGCTCACTGTTATGTGTTTGTTTTCTATTTTATTGTTTCAAAGTGGAGAATATGAAGGAAAGTGGATGAGAAAGGGGTGATCTATATGGAAAGTTCAATACCAAGTAGCGGTTGTAATGGTCGTCTGCAACTTCTCCATTGTCATCATCCGCTATTTTTCCTGTGCAGACATTAATTTGGTGAGTACAAAGATCTATGAAAAGTTACCACACAAAAAAAAAAAAAAGCTTTGTAGTAAATAATATTTAGAGTTACCTGGAATTTGAGTGAAAAAATCCCAGTTGCTTAAGCCCTTACCATCTTCAAGATAAGCACCTTCAACCTTATAAATTTGAATGAAAAGCCAATTCAAAGTTCAGATAGTTGCAGAAATAAAGAAAGAGTTTGATGAGAAGAAGAAGAAGAAGAGGAAAATGCCTGATAAGATGAAGTGGATGTACCAAAGAAGAAGCCATCTGGGAATTGAGACCTTTGGACTTGTTCTTCATCTTGTTTGAAGCTTTGAGCTAAAAAAACAGAGAAAATGAAGAAAACAGAGAACAAGTACAAGAAACAGAGGTTGCCTCCCCTGAGCTCCATTTTGTTGCTTTCGATTTTCGTGATATCAAGTTGGTATATATATAAACATTTGGGTATGGCAAGAACTTTATTATTAATATTTCTTTTGACAATCACCTAACTTTGATTGCAGGCGATGTAAATCTCCGACCATCGGCCGCATAAATCTCCAAGCACCGACAATGTAAATCTCTGGTTCTTCCACTGATTGGTCAATTCTTTTGGGATGGTTAAACATTGTTTCCATTTCTCTTATGCCTCCAATTAGTGGTGGAGCCCAAAATTGATTTTAGTTGGCCTAATTTCTTCCCTGTCGTTGTGACAGTAGGTGCTGTCTTATGGTACAGAAATAAATGATAAAAATGACTGTTAACTGAAATGCCTTTTTTCTGGTTTAAAATTAAAATCCCAAAAGATGACCCTTAAAGAAAGTCCCATCATATTAAACTTTACCACCCCTGTCGTATGATTTATTATGTTACCTACAAGGCTACGAAGGATTAAAGACTGCCTTATTCATGTCTGCCAAAAGATGGCAAATCCTTGTGGTACATGCCTAATATGGTATAAAGCTAGTTTTCCATGGGACATGGGAGAAGGAGTGCTAACAACAATCGTCCAGTCATTGATGCGTTGTGAGATTCACTTAAGCCTCTAATGATGAGCTCTTAAAGCTATCAAGGATTCTAGGGCTCAAGATTTTATCAGATACTCCCCTGTCTGGAAATCCAAGACTGCCAAACCCCATCCAACCACAACCATATACTGAACCATTGTCACCGAGAACGAAGGTCTTCCTCTTTCTAGCACACACCTACAGAATACAATAACTGTTAAAGCACACCTACGGATTAGAATGAGAGGTTCCCCGTGAACTGGGAAAAACAAAAGAGAGAGATGCACAGATTTGATTCTTTTCAACAGGTTTGCAAGTTTTGCAACGCCAAAGATTGTCCTTGCTTTGGACTATTGCATCTATTCTTAACAATTCTCGGCAACCTTGAAGAACAATTGACACAAAAAATAACAACTTTATCAGAAATGATCAAAAGAATGAACAAACCAAACCTGTACAGCGAGGTGGCTTTTAAGCTTGTTCAAGAGTTCTGGGGTAGTCTTGTCAATCTCATCCCCATGGCCTAATGCACCACAGTAGCCTTTACCCCAAATATACCTGCAATTGCCATACTGAAAGTTAGAACCGTTTTGGTCAGAATTCAAATACATGCCGAGAATAAACAATAAAATATAGAAACTTCATCTTCGGTTTGGAGACAAACATATCCACTGGAATCAAGTGCCACGGCATGCTCGTCACCTGCAGAGACACAAACCGCATGAATACCCTTTCTGAGGAAACTGGCAAACCATCCTGCAGAAAGCTTTGGAGTTCGCTCAAGTGTTTTTTGATCAAAATAATATAAACCAAATCTTGTGGTGTATCCACTGAGCCACTCAAAATTATCCATCAAGGACCAAACGAAATATCCACGTGCATCAGCCCCGTTCCTGCCGATTAGAATTTCAAAATTAATATTGCACATTTATTTATATCATGGCTTTGAAGATTATCGAAGAGACTAAATTAATTGATTGGCAAAACTTATTGCTCTGGCTAAAGAGGCCAGGTAAGCTTTGTGAAACTTGATCCGGTTCCTATCTTGTAGTTCATTCTGTGGCGTTGGTGAAGAGTACCCTGCCACAATTGAAAACATTGTTCCATATATATATGACCTGTTTTCCATCAATGAAATTAAACAAGTTGTGATATTGGCTTTACCATTTTCAGTAACAAACATGGGCATGTTGTTGTTTCTTTGCTTAAGATAATCAATTATCTTCTCCATGCCTCTTGGAACAACAAAGAACCTTTGTAATTGACCACCTTGTTAGCTAATATATGAACGAACTAAAATCCAATAGCCATGAAAGAAGAATTAAATTGAGAAATGAATTTATCCAAGAAAAGAAGGCTAATGATGCAAGGACACAATAGCTATGCCAAATGATTTTGTTTGCAAGGCACAGGCATGCCATGCATTATAGTTTGATAGCATAACATGTCATACTGATTGTCAAGAGCAATGTTGGATATACAGATTGGAGCGCCATATCGACATCCAATTAGTTTGGAAAAGCCTCTAATGGCATGGTCACCGCCTAAGGGGCAAGCAGAGTGGATACAGTCCTTGCATATAAAGTTGAATAGTGGTTCACATTGATGAAATCGATGCTGCCTCTTAAGTTAACAACTCTTTTTCACTGGGGGAAAACCTTGGCAATTCCAAGCCAGGGCATTCTCGCATTTCCGCAGGGTAATCTCCAAGCACTAAAGGATCAACCACCCTGTTTAGAAAGAAAAAGAAGTTATAGTCATGCATTTGTGTACTCTAAATTTGTACACTTCTTTTGTGTTGTGTTATGCAATACCCTAAATACTTTTTGGCATCAAAGTCATATGCACCTTATAATATTATAAGTAAAATTGGTACACACAGATTAGAAAATAAGCACTTACCATGCCACATTTAAAGTCAAAGCTCTATCAACAGCAAGTCGATCCCTTTCATCATCTCTAAGCGGTTCATACGTGTGCGTATTTGCAACAATTCCAATAAACCCATGTTGTTTTGGCTGTATCAACATTACAGTTATATAGATGCTCCCTCAAATTTAAACCCAATTGGTGGTAACATTTCCAACTTTGGCTAAGAACGAGCTCATATTAACAGTGGAAAATACTTTGTTGTTTTCTCGAAGGAGTCATTCTTCCTCATTGATAGATCACAGTTTTACACATGTACAAAAAATATCTTTATGTGCTTCTGAGAAATTATTTATACTTATATATCAGACCAAAATATGTCAAGCGATGTTTACATGCAATTACCGAATTACGTACCCCAAAACTCTTGAAGCATACGGAGGCAAAATGTGCAAATTCTTCCTTTCAACAACAAAGAGTTCAATAAAATCTTTAAAATCCGTGAAAGATTAATTGCCCAGAGTTCCAAATATAGTGTTTTTTTAAATTCATTCCTAGGGAATGCATCAGCTCAATGTCTTCCTATATAAATTCATATACACAAGTTATTTTCAAAAAAGTTGATTAATTTGCCCACTATATATTTATTATGTGTTTGTTTTCTCTTTTAATTGTTACAAATAAAGTTGAGATTAAAACTAATTTATTCTCTAATTCAACTCTAATTGTTTTTAACAAACACAGTTGTCATGGCTGGGGAGCTTTGACCAGCATATTGGCGACGTAGACCTCCATTGTTTTGCCGATCTGCTTCTTAAAAATCTTGTTCACCATCTTCTGGTACGTTGCTCCGGCGTTCTTCAATCCAAACGACATGACCTTGTTGTAATAAGTACCCCTTTCAATTATAAAATAAGTCTCTAAGAACTTAGAATCAGATGACTAAAGAATAGAGCAATGACCTGCCCCACAATGACCTTGTAGCAATTCTGACTTGGTGAAGGGTCACAAATGGCTATATTCCTGCATTGTGGCACAATTAGAATCAGATGACTATACGTTGTCTAATTTCGCTAATTTGTTTACTTGTATGGTCCTTAAGAATTGAATCACATTGTGAAGTGGGACTCGTGTGTGCACAGGTACCTTTGCTTAGCAGATTGTCTATAAGTTTATTATAAAAGATGATCCCTCTTGGATTGACTGAGCCGAGTATCCCATCTGTGAATGGCTCAAGAAGATCATTTCAAATTTAAACTAAGTTGTAACAATCCCAGATTAACAGAAAAAAGCAAATAAAAAACAAGATTAAACCATAAACCAAATGAAGATACACAAAGCCGGCACCATACCGGGTAGAATTCTTGCCCAGGACATGGAGAACCGGTGTGCATTTGTCCCTAAGGAATGCATTAGCTCATTGTCTTCCTACATATAGATTCATATACACACAAGTTACTTTCAGAAACTTGAGAATATGAAAGAGTGCGGATGGAAAGATCAATACCAAGTAGCTGTTGTAATGGTCGTCTGCAACTTCTCCATTGTCATTATCCTCTATTTTTCCTGTGCAGAAATTAATTTGGTGAGTACAAAGATCCATGGAGAGTTACAGAACAGCTTTGTAGTAAATAATATTTAGAGTTACCTGGAATTTGAGTGAAAAAATCCCAATTGCTTAGGCTCTTACCATCTTCAAGATAAGCACCTTCAACCTTATAAATTTGAATGAAAAGCCAATTCAAAGTTCAGATAGTTGCAGAAATAAAGAAAGAGTTTGATGAGAAGAAGAAGAAGAAGAGGAAAATGCCTGATAAGATGAAGTGGATGCACCAAAGAAGAAGTCATCTGGGTACTGAGACCTTTGGACTTTTTCTTCATCTTGTTCGAAACTTTGAGCTAAAAAACAGAGAAAATGAGGAAAACAGAGCACGAGCACAAGAAACAGAGCTTGCCTCCCCTGAACTCCATTTTGTTGGTTTCGATTTTCGTGGTATCAAGTTGGTATATATATCAACATTTGGGTATGGGGCGGAGCTAGAATTGTAAAATTAGGGGGCCAAAATAGAAAATACAAGTAGATAAAATACCTAAGTATTCAATAAGTACATGTTTAGAGCTAAATATTTCTAATTTAGTCATGTCTAATTTGTTTTAGAGGGAACTTCAACTTAAATTATAAGTGGTTTATCACAGATTTTATGTGTTATATATAATATAATAGAGGAGAGATAAAAAAAAATGGAGGGCTAAGGCCACTCCAAGTCTAAGAGTGGCTCCGTCACAAGGTATGGCAAGAACTTTATTTATTTATTTATTTTTATACAAGCGATATAGGGGGAGAGAGTTTTCTCACACACACTCCCAATGTTTCATGGGATTACAAATCTGAGACCATTAGTCTGCAAATCAAGGTACTTCTCCAGTGAGCTAGATCCCACTTGCAAGAATATTTAATACACAAGGTGAGGGGCCATCTATAATTCACTGCATTCTATTTCTGGGACAACGAACAAACCTTATGAAAAAACAGAAGTGAATCAAAAAAGAAAAAAATTCATTACTTGTTTGAAGGGTCTTTTCATTTGCCAATTATTTAGAGTTTTGCATATGGAGATAAACAGGTGGTTTCAATTTCTCTTATGCCCAAAATTGATTTTTAGGGTGGCCAAATGAAGTAGCTAGCTAAAAGCTCTTTAATATAATATTACAAGGGGTAAATTACTCAAATGATCCTCAAATTTGTACCCGATTTACATTTTGGTCTCTAAACTAAATTATTCGTTCAAATGGTCCACCAACTCTTTCTTAATCGGCACTTTGGTCCTACCGTTACATTTTCTGTTAAATTTAGTCATGCGAGCAACATGCCACATTTGTGGGGGTAAATAAGACTTTTGACCTATGTATCACCCTTTTATCACTACTATATTGCCCCTTTATCACCTATGTATCACCACTTTATCACCTATTTGGGGAACATAGGACAGTTATGGATGGTTTTACCCGTACATTTGACGGCAACATTAACATAATTTAGCGGTAGGATCAATGGAGCGATTAATATAGAGTTGATGGACCATTTGAACAAATAATTTAATTGAGGGACCAAAATGTAAATCGGGTATAAATTTGAGGACCATTTGAGTAATTTGCCCTATTACAAGCCATAATAATTTTGGCCAAAAAGTCTTACAAGTCTCATCATTATCATTAACAAGGACTTTTTCTACATTTCAGCAACTTTAGCTTCCAGTTGGCTAAATATAATATTATCGTTTGTTAGTTAAGACAAAGACAAGACATAGACAAGACCCTAAACCAAGGAAAGCTTGTCTACCATCTCTCATACTTTTCCATGTTTACATATTCATGTTTTAGGGATGTTTACATATCCATGTTTTAGGGATACCTTTCCAAGATTTGTGGTATTAGATGTAACTAATAATTAACCTTGTACAATTGCATATATCTCTCCATGTGAGTAATACAATTTCAGATTAGCATTCTCTGCAAATCTTCTTCTCCAATTTCATCTCTATTCTCTCAATTACACTATCTTTGGCATCGTTGTGACTACTGTTTCTGAGGAAACTAGCAAACCATCCTGCAGAAAGCTTTGGAGTTCGGTGAAGCGTTTTTCGATCGACATAATACAAACCAAATCTTGTGGTGTATCCACTGAGCCACTCAAAATTATCCATCAAGGACCAAATGAAATATCCACGAACATCAGCCCCATTCCTGTCAATTAGAATTTCAAAATTAATATTGAAAATTTATATCATTGCTTTGAGGATTACCGAAGAACTAATTCATTGATGATACCTTATTGCTCTGGCCACAGAGGCCATGTAAGCTTTGTGAAACTTGATCCTGTTCCAATCTTGTAGTTCAGTCTGTGGGGTTGGTGAAGAGTATCCTGCCACATAGTTGAGAAAATTGTTGGATATATGAACAGGTTTTCAATCACAAGTTGTGATATTGGCTTTACCGTTTTCAGTAATAAACATGGGCTTGTTATTGTATCTTTGCTTTAGATAATCAAGCATCTTCTCCATGCCTCTCGGAACCACAAAAAACCTAGGCATTCCAGTCTTTGAAACACAGCACAAGTTGAGAGCACCTTGTTAACTAATATATGAAGGAACCAAAATCCAATAGCCATGGAAGAAGAAATAAATTATGAAAATTTATCCAAGAAAAGAAGGGGGAAATAACAAGGCTGATGATGCAAGGGTACAATAGCTATGCCAAAATTATGTTGCCAAATGATTTTGTTTGCAAGGCACGGGCATGTCATGCATTATAGTCTGATAACGTAACATGTCCCACTGATTATATCAAGAGTAATGTTCGATATACCGGTTCTCCAATTGGTACGCCATCTCGATACCCGGTTGTGTTGAGAAAGCCTCTAATGGCATGGTCACCGCCTAAGGGGCAAGCAGAGTGGATACAGTCCTTGACGTATAGAGTTGAATAGTGGTTGAAGCCTATAAAATCTATGCTGCCTCTTAATAGCTGTTTTTCGTTGTGGGAAAACCTTGGCAATTCCAATCCAGGGCATTCGCGCATTTCAGAAGGGTAATCTCCATGCACTAAAGGATCAAACATCCTGTTAAGAAAAGAAAAAAAGTTTAGTCATGCTTTGTGTACTCTTAATTTCTACACTTCTATTCTATTGTGCTGTGATCAGATCTTATAATATTATAAGCAAATTGGTAGAAACACAGATTAGAAAAATAAACACTTAACATGCGACATTGAAAGCCAAAGCTCTATCAACAGCATGCCGATCCCTTTCATCATCTCTCAGCGGTTCATACATGTGTGCATTTGCAACAATTCCAATAAACCCATGCTGTTTTGGCTGTGTCAACATAAAAGTTATCACATATATGATATATACACCCTCAAATTTAAACCCAATAAGTGGTACGTTTCCAACTTCAGCTAAGAACAAGTTCATATTCGCATCGCAATGGAAAATACAAGTTCAAATTCCCTATAGACAAATCACAGTTTGATATGTGTCTTTCTGTGCTTTTGAGAAATTATTTATGCTTATATGTCAGACCAAAACATGTCAAACAATGTTTACATGCAATTACCGAATTACGTACCCAAAAAACCCTACGATATGTGTCAACTGCCATGGCATGAGCTAGTAAAATGTTGTGCATTGCGATGAGAGGCTCGGTATCAGAGTTGCCACTTGAACAGTTCCCAAAAGGGGGTGAACAATGAGCTGGTGGGTACCATCCCCTTATATAGGCAAACTCACTCACGAGATTGGGTTCATTGAAGGTAATCCAGTACTTCACCCTGTCCCCAAAGCTCTTGAAGCATATGGAGGCAAAATGTGCAAATTCTTCCCTTCAACAACAAAGAATTCAATAAAATGTTGCAAGATCAGTAAAAGCTTAATTGCCAAGAGTTCCAAATATAGTGTTGTTTCAAAAATAGAAATAAAAATCATACCGTAATAGCGGACTAAGCCAACCCCCATCTCTTTGTTCTAGAACTTGGGGCATGTCATAGTGGTGCACTGTCACAAATGGCTCTATCCCTGCATTATGCATCCAAAATCCAAATCATGCATATAGATATATTTTAATTTAGAAAATTTTAATTGGTCTTGAATTTAAGATCAGATTATGCACCTTTGAGCAACAGATGGTCTATAAGTTTGTTATAAAAGGTGATCCCACTTGGATTGGTTTTGCCGAGCATCCCATCTGTTTTTAGCTCAAGAAGATCATTTTAATTGAGTTGCAAATATCCCAGATTAACCAAAAAAACTAATTAATTAAGATAATATGAAACAACATACCGGGTAGAATTCTAGCCCATGAAATAGAGAAGCGATATGAATTCATTCCCAGGGAATGCATCAGCTCAATGTCTTCCTATATAAATTCATATACATACACAATTCATCTCAAAAATTTAATTAATTTGCTCACTATATTTTATGTGTTTGTTTTCTCCTTTAATTGTTCTGAAGACTTACTAAGTAGCGATGGTAATGGTCGTCTGCAACATCCCCATTCTCATTACTTTCTATTGTTCCTGAAGTATTTTTAAAATATATACATTAATTTGCTGAAAATCCATGAAAATATTAAGTGTCAAGATTAGTTTTTTTTTTGTGTGGGGGGGTGGGGCGGTGGGGTTCTGACAACATTGTTAGTTCTTTGTTTACCTGGAGTGTGGCAGAAGACATCCCAGTTGCTTAGGCTCTTGCCATCTTCAAGATAAGCACCTTCAACCTTATAAAATCAAAAGAGGTAGCAAATTCAAAGTTGAGATAGTTGCAGATCAGCAAAGAAAGAATTCAAGAAGAGGAAGAAGACGAAGTGAAAAATGCCTGGTAAGATGAAGTGCTGGCTCCAAACAAGAAGCCATCTGGGAACTGAGACCTTTGAATTTCTTCATTTTCCTTGAAGCTTTGAGCTGAAAAAGCAGAGGAAACAAGAACAAAAGAGTACCAAAAGAAACAGAGCATGCCTCCTCCTGTGAACTTCATTTTGTTGAGTACCTATGTGTGTGATATTTTCACTCTAACTTGGATATATAACTAACTCACTCCAGCTAAACCCAAAAGGTACTTGTGTTTTATAGTGTTGACCAACATGTTTTTAATTTGACCAGTTTAGTTCCTGTGTTTAGTGCCGTGAGCAAATGAGGCCCAATTTGTTAATTTGTTGTTAAAAAGTTTTTAATAAAAAACTAATATAACAATTGAATTGAATTTATAAATAAATAAATAAGAACTGGAAAAAATCAAAAAATAAGACACCTCATCCTGTATCCCATTGCCCCACCCACACCTCAAAGCGCCGATTGCCAAGACACACAGCCACCACACAACTCCAAGCTTTAATATATTACAAGCTTTGTTTTGGTTTTTACAAATTCCCTGTTTGTTTGTTTTTCAAATGTTATGTTTTAATATATTTTTAAGTTAATTCAACTTTTTTTAATTAATTTTAAAAAGATTCATAGGTGTTTAAAAGAACAAAAAAATGTTTATAATGTTTATTTAACAATAAATTTAACGGATTGGACTATATTGGCTAACAGCGCTATACATAGGGACTAAATTGGCCAATGTAATAAAACACAAGGACTATTTTGACATTTAAGCTAAAAATTAATTTATGCGCCAAGTTGAGGTCAGGGTCACTATTTTATTTATTTATTAATACAGGACATACGAGAGGAGAGGAGAATCGAACCTAGAACCTCGGAACGAAGGTGAAAGTCACTATTCATTGAGTGCATTTTGGGCCAAGTTGGGAAATATTTACATGAAATGGGGATAACACTATTTTGTTATCTCCGGCCAATCATCGTATATCACGCATGATCACTTTTACACGTGATAGCCTGTAATTGGATGAGGATAACAAAATAGTGTTATCTCCGTTTTATACAAGTTTTTCTGAAAGTCGGGTGAAGCATAAGGGGAGAAAACAGAATGCAGAAATGAATCATTAATATCTCCGTTATTTATTAATGGGGTCATTTACCAGTTATTTGGAGCTTTGCATATGGAGACAGACAGGTGGCCTTCATTTCTTTAATAGGAAATGAAAAAAATCACGTTCTAAAATTATGGTAGCCCCAAAATGCTTAGGTTGGCATTTTGTGATATTTTCACTCTAACTAGAAAATGAATACTGAAATAATGACATAACCTGGCATTTTGTACCGCAAAACTGTGAAAATCGACCGCAACTATACCGAAAGTGAACCTCTCATTGCGAAACACGGACGGCAATTTGTGGCTTTTGCACGGACCACAATATGCGATTTGCGGGTGCAATTTTAATTATTCGAAATATACGATTTTGGATACCGACCGCATATATTAAAATTATACAGTATAATTTCAAGTTATTATTTCATTCCAGCCGTTAGATTAGATGCTAGGTTAGAAGTTTAGGGACCATCTCATCTCACTCTCTCTGCCTCTTATTTCGCTCGTTGGCTCGACGACTTCATCCTCTCAACCTCCCTCAACCTATCTCTGTCTCAATCTTAGTTTGTCTCTTACCATCAGTACAAGTCAACCTCTTCGTCTCTGGTGTATCTCTACATTCTTCTCTTCTTTTATCTCTCTATCTCGTTTTTGGCAATATAGTTAACAATACCATACATATTATATTCTATAAAAAAAAAAAATTAAAAACATCCATATTATGTTCCTAAAGCACTACCAGATAACACTCTCTAAAAGCCACATCCTTTTTCCACATTAAACTATTCATCCACCATAAAATAAAAAATTTAAAAACATTCATATTATGTTCCTAAAGCACTACCAGATAACACTCTCTAAAAGCCACATCCTTTTTCCACATTAAACTATTCATCCACCATGCTCAGTCTATTTCATACGTGATAAATGCATATAAAGTACTACCGCAACAGACTAAAAATAACAATAAACCAACACGTGATAAATGCATATAAAGTACTACCACAACACACTAAAAATAACAACAAACCAACCCCACAATAGCAATAAAGGCGTATATTAACTCAAAAACTCACCTAGATGAATATGATTTTTTATTAAGGGGATGAGGCAAAAGGGAAATAATACCCCTACACGCATGCACCACGTGCGTCATAACTGACGGAATTCCCCAATTGGACTTGATTTGCTAATGATGCAAAATGTGATGACCGAAATCGAAAAATTAAAAGTGCGGTGACCAAAATTGTAATTAACCCTTATTACTACGAATCAAAACATTTAGAAAATGTAAAAAACATAAAAAATGAACACAACACATCAAAAATCCATCATCTTCACAAATTCTCCACCACCACCATCCCTACTCAAATCCCATCCAATTTCTCAGATCTCTAACATCCCTTGAGCCCAGATTCTACTCTTACCCATCTAAAAGTTACGTTGTCCTCCTAAACCCTAGTCGTTCTCTCCCTCTGTGAGTCCTAAAGGAAAATTCCATAGAGGGGGGAGGAGAAAGAAGCACCATTGCCCCTCCACCCCCTCATCTCTTCTCGTCTCTTCCTTTTAGGTTAGTGAATAAGTCCATTGGGGCAGTTTTGAATAAAAAGCCCCTTGTGGTGGTTTCTTCTAAGCCATGGTTAGATTCAAGTTCCCCATCACCCCTTTTAGTCTATCGGTTTCTTCCAAATGGTGCAATAAAGTTGTTGTCTTTGCTCACCCACACCTTTCCCTCAGCTTCCATGCTAGACTTGAATCCTTCAGGACCTTAACTTCGTGGCAATTGAACCAAAGCGGTGTGTTCTGAACTAGGTTGAGGAGAAATAGAGTGTACAATGAAGTGAGTTGCATGGAGAAAGAGATAAGGGATGCTAGATAGGGTTGGGATCCATGGTTGTAGGAGGAAGGGTGTGGGTCTTTGGTCTGGTTTTTTTTTTTTTTTTTTTTTTTAACTTTATAATTTCCTATGAAGTAATTTTAGTTTTTATGATCTTTATTTTAGTTTTATGTATTTGACTTTAATTTTAGTCAAAATTACAAATTTGCTCTTACTATTGATGGAAAATTGGATGAAATTCCAGAACATTAACAATAATGGCTAAATTAGTTGTTTTGATAAGTTCAAGTGCTAAATTAACTGGTTTTTTAATTCAGAGGGTTAAGTTCAATGGGGGTTCGAATTCAAGGGGTGTTTCAGCAATTTACTCAAATAAAAATGACAAGAAGAGAAAGAAAAAGAGACTAATGTTCTGGATGGGCTTCAATTCTTTCTCTGAGCTAGGCTAATTGTAGAATTAAACACCCGCCCATAATGCATCAAGATAGAACAATTTCAGACCATTGGGCCAATTTTGCTTAGTCGGAGGTATGAGCCCAAGCTTTTAAATAAAAAATTTGAAACTGTGATGAGGGCAACTTAAGAAAGCAAATTAATATCCTGCCCCAAAGACCACCGTCATCTATTTATTTAGATGAGAAGTTATAGAATATTATGGTAGTATGTTCATGTTGTACATTTTATACACGTGTTATAATATGGGTGAAGTGACATAATTTATTTTTCCTCCTTTTAGGTAATACTAACAATAAATATTCACTTATATTATAACACGTGTACAAGATGTACCACGTGACCGTACTACTATAGTATCACTGGGTCTCATTAATTAATTCAAATTAATAAGCTAGACAACAGCTTAGCTTTATATTAATGGGTTTAAGTTAATTACTATACAGATTGAAAAAGTGTGCTTTTGTTAAGTATATACCAAAATCTCTCACTGCCATACCTTTTCTTTTAAAAAAGAAAAGTGAATAATCTGACTAGAAAGTTTGATAAAGGTTCCATAGTGAAAGTAATCTTTTGATGCATTAATTTGAGTGGGGAAATGGTTACATACTCAGTGAACAACAACTGCAAATGATCCACTTCTTGATGCAACCAAGCAAATGAAGAAAATGTCTACAATTATACCCACCATAGAACCAGCTACATAAATTATGCACCATTCTTTTAGCCTAGCTAGCCTTTTGGTTTCAACAGATGTCCCTGTATAGCTAGCCTTTGTGCTTAGCCACTTAATCACCACGGAGGAAGAATATTACGCATAATAAGAAAAAGGGTAATTAATCTGTCACACATTTTGGTTAAATTTGGCATTAGTGTACAGTCCTCGTTAGTAAATTATCGACCATATGTTTTGGGGAAAAGGGTTTCAGAAGTAGAGTTGTAGTGGGATTGTTCAATCAAGTGATACGTGTGTGTGTATATATATATATATATATATATATATATAAACATGTGCAGGCTTGGAGGAAGTGTAACAGAACAAAAGAGCGTAACAGACTTTGAAGCGAAACCCATCAAAAAGGCCGCGTCTGGCTCATCTGTTATATCTCATCTCTCTCGCATGACTTGACTCTCTCTAATTAATTTCGCTTCTCCTTCCCAATACTTTTATTGCTTGCCCAGACTTTAATAGTTCCAGAGAGAGAGAGAGAGAGAGAAAGATCAGCTATTACATCTGATCTTCTCTTTCAATATCCAAACAAAAGGGAGAGTGGTTTTGATTGTGAGTGATGGTTTTAGCTCTATAGAGAAAGAGCTCTTTGATATCTCAAGATCACACAAGCATGGAGCAAGAAATGGTGGATTTAGAGATTCAAAGTCAGACTAATACAACATCCGAAACTGTTGAAGCCCCAGCTATCTTCAAGAAAGCCATTCGACCCGTCACATTGAAGGTACTCATCAAGATCCTCTTTCCATTGCTTTCTTGAAAAAAAAACACCCTGATCACACTTTCACACATTGGTCTTGATTTGTTTTTTTTTTTATAAAAAAAAAACTAAGTAATCACATTTACGCAGTTTGAGAACGTGGTTTACAAGATCAAACCCAAGAAGAGTACCAAGAACGAAGAGAGAGTGATCTTAAATGATGTCTCAGGCCTTGTTCAACCCGGGGAGATCCTCGCCATGCTCGGCCCCTCCGGAAGCGGCAAAACGACTCTCCTAACCGCACTTGGAGGCCGGCTTGGTGGTCGACTGGGCGGAGCCATAACCTACAACAATAAACCATTCTCAAACGCAATGAAAAGGAACATCGGCTTTGTAACCCAAGACGACTTTCTCTACCCCCATTTGACGGTCACCGAAACCCTAGTCTACACAGCCCTTCTTCGCTTGCCCAACACACTATCCAAAGCCGAGAAGACCATGCAAGCCGAGGCTGTGATTATACAACTGGAGTTAACCAAGTGCAAGAACAGTGTCGTTGGGGATGAGTTCTTGAGGGGTGTTTCAGGTGGGGAGAGAAGAAGGGTTAGCATAGGCCAAGAATTACTCGTAAACCCTAGCTTGCTCTTCTTGGATGAGCCCACATCCGGGCTAGATTCAACCACGGCGCAGCGGATTGTTTCGGCATTGTCGGATTTGGCTAGCGGAGGAAGAACTATTGTGATGACAATCCATCAACCTTCAAGTAGGCTTTTCTACATGTTTCATAAGGTGATGTTGTTATCGGAAGGGAATTGTTTGTATTTCGGAAAAGTATCGGAGGTCATGGACTATTTTTCGGGCATTGGCTATGTCCCATTGGTAGCTATGAATCCTGCAGATTTTCTGTTGGACCTTGCCAATGGTATTTTGTTCTTGTTTTTTAATAATTACTAGCTTAATTCTTGATTTCAGCGGTCAAAATCATTATAAATGCATATATTTTAGTTTGAAATTCTGCATGCATGGTTTTTTGGTTTGATGGGTCGTGGGTTCAGTAATTGCCTGTAACTTAGGTCCATCTCTTCGTTCAATGACTACCTTGACTGTGGTGCATAGTTAATTACTGTTCGAACTTCCAAATTGGGTTTGAATAAATTTCTAGGAAATCCAATTAGGACCAGTGAGAATTTATTCTTATGCTTGGGGCTTGGAAATGTTTGTAACATTGTCAGATATGCCTGGCGAATTTGTTCTTATTCAAATTCATGAGAAAATGCATTCATTATCATCATCCATTGTAATTTTACTTGTCAGTTTTTTATTATTCTTAATGCCATGTTTAATATAGGATTTCATTGCAAGTTATTTGTCTACAAGTGTATATTAGATGTTTGTGAAATTGTCTGTGTGAGTAAATATTTTGTTACATTTTATATATGTAGGTCTGGCGCCTGATGGATCGCATGAAAACAAGAGCAAGGTGAAGCAGAGCCTGGCCTTGGCCTACAAGCACAACCGTTTAGATAATCTAAAAGCTGAGATTCAAGAAACCAACTCCAGCCACTTTCAAGATGGATCCGAAAACAATAGCTTCGGGAAATGGCCCACAACTTGGTGGCAGCAATTCTCTGTGTTGCTTAGGAGAGGATTGAAAGAGAGGAGGCATGAGTCCTTCTCCGGTCTCAAGATTGGTCAGGTTGTGGCGGTGGCTCTTCTTTCTGGGCTACTATGGTGGCAGTCAGATGTTTCCCACTTGCAGGATCAAGTAAAAACACACTTCCTTCCTCCCCCTTTTTCTAGTATTTGCAATATGCATATTTTCTTTTTCTTTTTTTTTTTGGTTACTTGGGGAATTTCAATATGCATTTCCATGGGACATATTCAATCAAAATTCTGTTCTAATTAGTGCTAAGATCAATTGTTATGACCAATTGCTGATTGATACTTCATTTGTCACATATATGATTGGTACTGTTCAGAGGGTATGTTTGTTTCTGGGTTTGGCACAATAGTTGAAGTTATGGGCTACAAGTTAAACCCATAGAAAATGTACTTGATCTCTTCTAGCAAGTTCAAATTATAGATATATCAGTAACTTTGAAAATTATGCCAACAAGCATGGCATAATGTATCACTTCATGGAATGCCTAAGTTTCAATATGCAGAAGAATTTTTTTTTCTGGATAACAATTTGCGAAGACATCATAGCTCCTCTAACATAACCCATTTTTAACAACTTGAGAATCTTTTTTGTTGGTTATGTATGCAGACTGGGCTTCTCTTCTTTATGTCTGGATTTTGGGGTTTTTTCCCTTTGTTCCAAGCAATCTTCACCTTCCCCCAAGAGCGCAAGATGCTTGAAAAGGAGAGATCTTCAGGAACATACAGACTCTCCTCCTACTTCATATCAAGGATTGTTGCTGATCTTCCCATGGAGCTTGTCCTTCCAGCCGTATTTGTGACCATAACATATTGGATGGCAGGGCTGAAACCAACAGCAGGACACTTTTTCCACACCTTGCTTGTTCTGCTACTCAGTGTGTTAGTAGCTCAAGGCATGGGGCTTGCTCTTGGGGCTCTGGTAATGGACCAAAAAAAGGCCACTGTTCTTGCATCAGTCCTCATGCTGTCATTTCTTCTAGCTGGAGGTTACTATGTTCAACATGTTCCTGCTTTCATTGGTTGGATCAAATACATCTCCATCAGCAACTACTCATACAAGCTGTTGCTGGGATCTCTGTACAGTAAATCTGACACTTACCCATGTGACAGTGGGGTTTGCTTGGTTAGAGAATTCCCAAATATAAAACATGTTGGGCTTGATGGCCAAATAAGTGGTGCTGTTGCTTTGGCCATAATGCTTGTGGGCTATAGGCTAATTGGGTATTTGGCTCTCATGAGGATTGGAGTCACAAAGAAAAAGTATGCTTAGTTTATGGGAAAGTCATAGGAGGCCTATATGATTAGTATAGATGCAGATGCAGTTCTTTTTCCGGATTAGATATTTTGCTTTTCAAGTTAATTTTCCAGTTTGGCTTGTGTTCTAAATACAGACAATATCTGCGAGGCATAAAGTTTGTGGGAGTTTTGATTAGAAAGGTAGTGAACATGTAGAGATTTGGTGGAGTAATCTGAGATGGCATATATAAATAATATGTTGTGTCTAGTATTTTCTGAA
This sequence comes from Prunus avium, assembly GCF_002207925.1. Next base: position 32,815 of record NW_018921265.1, read on the forward strand.
CAGTTACACACTCTGTTTCTAAAATGATTTTTTTCTCTATTATAATGATGATCATCTCTCCATTCTAAATTCATTAGACATTTTATAATTTTAGTGAACTCGTAACACCATACCGACATCTCTTTTTCCCACGACTAAAATAGAGAAAACACTAGATATTAATAGAGTAGTCAACCAGAAAAGTGATGAGCTCTTCAATGTGTGAATGGAAAAAACCACAAGCACCTATGTCCACTAAGAAAATGGGGTTATAATAAACAACTCTCATTGTAAATAAGTTAAGAAGTAGAGTTGTGGGATTGTTTAGTGACAGAAAACAAGAGAGTGCTTTAGCTGTGAACATAGAAACCAGAACAGAATTTGAAGCGAAGCCCATCAATTATTGGCTCATAGTGGCAGTTCCAGCCTGTGGCAGGCTGGGCTCATGCCCGGCCCAAATTTATGTTAAATAAATATTACCCACACTTTTCTCTCTACTCTCTTCCCTTTTGCCCGGCCCAAATTTATGTTAAATAAATATTACCCACACTTTTCTCTCTACTCTCTTCCCTTTTGCCCGGCCCAAATTTTTATTTAAAAAAATATTACTTACACTCTCATCTCTCTCCTCTCTCCTTTTTTTTTATTCTTTTCCTTGCACTCTCCTCTCTCTCCATTTTTTATTCTTTTCCTTACACTCTCCTCCTTTTTTTATTCTTTTCCTTCTCTTTTTTTCCGTTGTTTTCCCTCTCTCTTCTCTCCCTTTTTTTTGGTTTTCGTTCTTTTCCTTCTCTCATCCCTCCTCTCTTTTTTTCCCGTTCTTTTTCTTCCATCTTCTCTCTCTCTCTTCTTCTCTCCCTTTCTTATTTCTTCCTTTTCCTTCTCTCTTTTTATTAGTAAAATATTACCTACATTACTTATGATTATTAAAAACAATTTGTCTTGCACAACGATAACTATTTCAGAAATTACGAAACATGATTGATAGGGCTATAGAGCTCGAGGTGGAAAGCTAAAAACGGATGTCACAATAAACGTTTATAAAAGGAAATAAGGGGAGAAATGAGGTCACAATTAGTTTTTTTTTTTTAAACATAGCTCCACCAATTTTCTTCCTTCCCATTTCTCTCGAAATAAATTTTGGTTTTTAAAAAATTAATGTAGTCCCCTATCTTATCTTTCTTTTTAATGTAAAATATTTTTTTTCTATTTTTTTCTTTTAATTTTTCTTTTGGTTTTTATTTTAGTTTTTGTATTTGTAGATATAAATGCATTTGAGGGTAAGGTTTATTACGTCTCCTCTCACTATGTAATTTTTTTTTATGTTTATTAATGAAATTCACTCATTTCGTCAAGTTTGTTATATAAGTTTTGCCCGGTCGGCTTTCGAATCTTGGAACCGCATGCAGTTCTTGTTTTGGATATAGAGATGTTGCTTCCCAAGTTAATTCTCCAATTTTGGTTTGTGTTCCAATACAGACAATATATGGGAGGCATTAACAAGATAGGTAGGGAGCAGGAAGACACAATTGGTGGAGTAATCTGAGATGGCATATATGATAATATATTGTGTCTATGGTATTTTTGGAAACAATTACACACTCTGTTTCTAAAATGCTTTTTTTGGTTGTCCTTTTTCTACGTTAAACATTCTAAATTCATTAGAAATTTTATAATTTTAGTGAACTTGTAATACCATATCGACATTTTTTTCTTCGCTCACGCGCGACTATAACAGACAAAACAGTAGGTATATTATATTATTTTATTTTATTGGTGAAAAAATGGGATATTCTTTCGGTATCTTATGTTAGCAACAAAATGAGGTGAAGCACATTTACGAAAAAGAAAACGTGGATAATTGCCACGTTGAAAAAATCAAGGTACATTATGAGACTTTACACTCAAGCAATGATGTAATCGTCATTCCCATCAATAGTCAAGTTGAAAGTTGAACCACAGGTACAGCGAACACCTATAGAATATTACACTTCAAAATTAAAATATCCATTTGTGCCGCACATGCGATAAGTTTTTTTTTCTTAATCACGCATCATAAAGTCGTTTTGAATTTTTATATAAGTTGATAAGAGTTGAATTAGGAGGTCAATATATATGTTAGGTGTTGGTTTTGAAGGATGCACACAGCTATAAAATTTGATTAGATTGGTTAAAAAGTCCAACATTTACTGGTAACATGTTGAACATGTTGAACGCCGAAATGGGATAACTGGTCTGGTCTCTGGGTTTGAGATTTCTTTTTGTTGGTAAAAGTCTGGGTTTGAACTTTGAATATTAATAAACATGTGAAACTCTAGGTCTAATATGGTTAATAAGCGAAACTTTTTACGACAACATTCTAAATGCCGTCGGGAATAAAGCATAAAATATAGATTTGCGTGTGTATATGGTTGTCTCAAATGAATTTGGCAATGAACCCACCATCCCATGCATTTAGGTGCACCAAGCTATTCAGCCAATAATTGATGCACTAGTCAAACCATAACTAATGTGATTAGATTAATTAATCACAAATGTCAAAATAAAGGAAAATATTAGGGAGACCCATTGTGTTGGTGGGTTCAACCAAATTTAAACGCACCTCATACGCAAGATATCACTTGAGCTATAAGTCCTTTTATGCAATTTTGATGTTTCAGTTATGCTTTTATATCAACTACTTCTAGGACTGTATGACAACTTCTTAATTTTCCGGTGTATCAATGATAATTTTCATAATTTAAAGTTAAAGTGACAAGAGTCGTTGTTGTTGAGGAGTAGGTCGCTTATTGTTGTGCATATTTTTTTTCTGTAATTTTGCTCTTTTTATACCATATGATTTTATTCAATCAAGAAATCTTTTAATTAAGATTTTGCTCTTGTTTTTTATTGTCACGTTTGGGTTGTAGATTGACTATTCTAGTTATCCCTTGTATTAAAATATCTTTTTCCAAAGAAAAAGAAAGTAAAAGTGACAAAACTATAAAGTGCACATAGAAAAAACTTGGAAATTCATCAAAGCTCTTTTTTCCAACATATCCAAACCACAGCACAGTATTGTTAGAAACAAACAATTATTTATTCCGTGATTCAGAGTTCAAAGTTGAAGTTCAAGTCTTGAAGCAAAAACTCAAAAGTAGGTACCCCGAATCTCTGTTTCCCATGACAAGTATTCTTCCTTTTTCAAAGGCCAAACCGGCCAAATGCCACACAAAACCAGTCACCTGCCGCCATCTAGCACTATACAATCTGCACGTGGCACAAACCAAAGTCACCAAAACTTCAAATCTACCCCAGAAAAAAGAAAAAAAAAAAAAACAAAAAACGTTGGACCGCTTCTGCTGGTCAAAACTTGATCCTCAAAGAAACCATATGTCATAAAATAAACCTCAAAACTCTTCTACGTGCCCATTTGAACTACCAAAATTGTTTCTTTTTGGCCACGTGTGCAAAATGCTAGAAAAACCCAAATCAATCAAGAACACTCGATTTCTTTCCACCTCTTAAACCTTGACCAACCCACCTCATCATTTTTATCGAATCCCAAATAATACCAAATTTAAAAACTCCAAAACCCATGTATTCAAATCCAATCAAATCATATCAGCATGCTTGTAGGCTTAGCCCATAGTAGTTGATGAGTGAAAGAAACCCTAATTTCTCACCTACATCCAAAAAAACACCAATAAAATAATTGATCACTAATTAAAAATTTGAGACAAAAAATAAGAGTGCACGTACACTCTCATGAAGAGAGACTTCCTTATTCCCGTTTTATTGCTCTCTTCTTTCTGTATTTCTTATCGTCTCATAGATCATATGAGAAGATAAACAGAGAGATGATGAAACTATCATTGCTCTCTTCCTTCTACATCTCTTATTGTCTCATAGATAACACTAGCATCTCCGTACGCGCTTCTACGCCTGCGAGAGGCTTTTTTATTTATTTAAAATATTTAAATTTATTTTAGAATTAAAAAAGATAATGGGTAGTTGTGTTTCATAAAAATAGAATGCATTATTTTTCTTTTAATTTTAATTTTTTATTATGAAAAAGTGTGAATTTACCATATTATTCTCATTTAATTAATAATTTCAATTCTTAATATTTGCATTAACCAATGCCATTTTCTGGTATTTTGAATGTTTCACTATTCTCTGCATTTGCTTTATATATACTAGCCTCTCCACACGCGCTTCCGTGAGGCTTTTTAAAAAAATGTGTGAGGCTTTTTAAATATAAAAAAAAATTATTTTAGAATTATAAAAGATAATAGGTAGTTGTGTTCCATAAAAATAGAATCTTTTATCTTATTTTTCTTTAATTTTTTTTAATGTAAAAAAATGTGAATTTACCATATTATCCACATTTAATTAATAATTTCAATTCTTAATGTTTGCATTGACCAAGGGTATTTTCTGGTATTTTGAATGTTTTACCATTCTCTGCCTTTTGCTTTATATATATAGATAAATAAAAAAAGATAATGGGTAGTTATGTTTCACATTATTTTGCTTTTAATTTTAATTTTTTTTTATGAAAAAGTGTGAATTTACCATATTATCATCATTTAATTAATAATTTCAATTCTTAAAGTTTGCATTAACGAAGGGCATTTTCTGGTATTTTGAATGTTTCACCATTCTTTGCCTTTTGCTTTATATATATAGATAAATAAATAAAAGATAATGGGTAGTTATGTTTCACATTATTTTTCTTTTAATTTTAATTTTTTTTTATGAAAAAGTGTGAATTTACCATATTATTATCATTTAATTAATAATTTCAATTCTTAAAGTTTGCATTAACCAAGGGCATTTTTTGGTATTGGTATTTTGAATGTTTCACCATTTTCTACCTTTTACTTTATATACATATATGAGAAGATAGACAGAAGAACGATGAAACGAGAATAAAGAAGTATTTTTATACAAACTCTCATTGCCAATGTGGCACCGTAGCACCACTTTTTGTTCCTTTTCTTTCCCTGTCAAGCCTCCCATATTTTGACAAAATTCCAGCCTAACTCCCCTCTCAGTTGTCCACGTGTTGGCACGTGTCCCATGCCTTGTGTGCCGACGTGGGTTAAACCACGCGTGGAAAACGCCTCGCGAAGCCTCAAAAAGATCGAGGCCCCCCTTTTCGCGCCAAGAAAAGCTTCTGGACGCTTTCGCGAGCGGTCGACACGCGTCCCGTAACGGGGTGAGTCACCACTGTAATATTCGTGACGGTTCATGCACCAAAGCCTAGCAACCGTACTCGCTATCGGATAAGGTCGGCCGCACGATAACGTCAAACTTTAAAAGCATCGCGTGGCAGCTTTTAAACGGTGCACAACTCAAGTGGGCCCCAACCAGCCCACAGCACGACAAAAAGACCGTACTTATCCCCCTCCTGCTCTGCTCTATTTAAATAACCGCCATATCTCGGAAACTGAAAAAAAAAGAAATAATAATATTTGGGATTTTAGAAATTATTTCAAAATCCCTCTCTCTCTCTCTCTTTTTCATCTTCTCCTCTCTCTGAAATTTTCTGAATTCAAATTTCAAGCTCTGAAATTTTTATCAGAAAAAATGGGTGTCCCAGAAACCGACCCACTTTCTCAGCTAAGCTTGCCACCGGGGTTTCGATTCTATCCCACAGACGAAGAGCTTCTGGTTCAATATCTGTGTCGCAAGGTTGCTGGGTACCAATTCAGTCTGCAAATTATAGCTGAAATTGATCTCTACAAGTTCGATCCATGGGTTTTACCAAGTAAGAGCCAAAACCCATTTCTTATTTGACTATTTTATCCCTACCCATTTTTTGATATGGCTCAATTCGAACTATATTGAACAGTTTTTCACTTGGGTTTTGCAGGCAAAGCAATATTTGGTGAAAAAGAATGGTACTTTTTCAGTCCGAGGGACCGGAAATACCCAAATGGGTCACGACCCAACAGGGTAGCCGGGTCTGGGTACTGGAAGGCCACCGGCACTGATAAGATCATCACCACTGAAGGTCGAAAAGTTGGGATTAAAAAAGCTCTGGTTTTCTATGTCGGCAAAGCCCCCAAAGGCACCAAGACCAATTGGATTATGCACGAGTATCGCCTAATCGAACCTTCACGCAAAAATGGCAGCACCAAGGTACTTAATTTTATCGAATTTATATTCTCCCCTGTTTTTTTTTTATAAATTGATTGTGTGATAATGGTTTAATCTTTGGGTTTTTTGGTTGTTGCAGTTGGATGAATGGGTTTTGTGTCGTATTTACAAGAAGAGCTCGAGCTCAGCTGCGCAGAAGCCCATGACGACGAGCGTTTCGAGCAAAGAGCACAGCAACGGCTCGTCGTCTTCCTGCTCATCTCAGCTGGACGACGTGCTCGAGTGGCTGCCGGAGATTGACGACCGCTGCTTCACTCTGCCGCGCATAAACTCGCTCAAAACGCTGCAGCAGCAAGAGGACAGCAAGCTCGGGTTTCAGATGGGTTCTGGAAATTTCGACTGGGCGAGTCTTGCCGGGCTCAACGTGGTGCCTGAACTGTGTCCGAATAACCAGCCCCAGCAAGGCCAAGGGCAAATGAATGTGAACTATAGCAACAATGACATGTATGTCCCTTCGATCCCGCCGCTCTGCCACGTGGAATCTCCGCCGGAGAGGCTCGCGAAGACGGTGGACGAGGAGGTGCAGAGCGGGTTCAGAACTCAGCGGGTTGATAACTCGGGGGTCTTTCAGAACTCGAACGTTATGCCTCAGAACTTTTGCAACCCGACCGCCCCGTACGGGTACGGTACCCGATTCGGCCGGTCGGGTTTGGGGTTTGGCGGTGGGGAAAAGGGAAAGTAGAAAGGGAAGTGCATTTCGGTAGAGAAATCAAGTAGGGGTGCATTTCTGTAAATACTCGGGATTCTTTGGGCTAACATTTTCGGTTTAGGCGGTGAAAGAAAGTTTGGGAGGAGGTTAGGATGAAAAAAGGGTGAATGGAAATTCGCCCCTTCTTTTTTGATGGTTTAGGCCAGATTCAGTGTACTCAGCAGCGGGAAAGGAAGAATCTTTGTACAATTTAATGCAGTTGAATTATAATTTAATTTCCATCTGTCAGAAAAAAGATTATTAAAAAAAAGCTGGTCAATATTTGCCGCCTCCATTTTTATGGGACATGTTCAAGTCAAAATTTGAATAGTATCATTGAAATAAACTCATTCAGAGGACCACATTTTAAAACCATATGAGTGTGTTATTATGACTATTTGCTAATTGCTAATTTGATTTGGTTTAGTTTACTAATGTGGTTCTTTTATCATGAGTGATGGAGACCATTTTGGTTTTCCCGCTGATTTGTATATATTGTTTGTTTTCCTTTTACTGTGTGTCGATGTTCTGCGCTTGTTTTTTATCCAACGGCAATTAACGTGATGGTAATGTTGATGTTGTGTGCTTGTTTTTTATCCAACGGCAATTAACGTGATGGTAATATTGATGTTGTGTGCTTGTTTTTTATCTAACGACAATTAATGCGATGGTAATGTCTAAAAGTGGTGAGCAGAGTAAAAATGTGTACCAGCTCAAATAAGTTCAATGTAAATGGATAGCGTCAAAAGGGTGAATGGAGGAGACTTGTTCCTTCCCTTCCCTTTTGCTGGTTTTTGCCACAGATTCAATGTCTCAAGAAAGAATCTTTGTACAATTTGAGAAGTTAAATTACAAAGAAACTTCCACCTGTCAGGAAAACTGGCAACTTATCCATTGAGGCTAAATGAGGGATGACCTTATCTTCTCTGTGGAAAACTAAGACCTTCCAAAATCTGAAGTGAGAGAATAAATGTTTGATTTGACCTTTAATCTAATGTGATTAAAGGAGGTTGCCATAAACATCTTGCTAAGACAATGAATGTGGATTGGACCTTAATCCCGATTAGGTTCCCATTAACATCTTGGTAAAAGGTAGATGGCGGCAAACCCCTTGATTAAGCTTTCATCTTCAAAGGTGACACTCTTTTCTCAATCCGACTATTTCTCACTCTAGTTCTTTCTCATTTCAATTTCGAGTTAGTAAACATTGCCTTAAACTCGCTCATTGTAGTGTAGCTACATCTCGAGGCTTATTACTACGCTTGCGTCTGTTTTCCAATTAGAACATGTCACGTTGACGTATAAATGTTAACTATATTATAATTTGGCAAATATAATATATTGCACAATTATTCAAGACAAATTTCAACCGAAAAAAAAAAAGGACAAATAAAGCTTCATGAATCATAACTCTTGTAGTGTGTCATAATCTTCATTTATGCTCAATGCATACGTGTACGTTACATACACGTGTATGGACCATGAGGAAGCCAAGGTAGCCCTCTAGTTGGCTTGGCACTACTCTAATGGGCCACGTCAGGGCTAGAGGGAAAACTTGTAGAACAAGCATTGCTGATCCATGAGAAACCCTTTTGGACTGGGATCTTTTGAACTAGCATTACAAGTGGCTTTGTCGCTTGTTCCTTGTTTGTAGCTCATGCGATTAAGAAAAGTAAATTAAATAATGTACGAATCAATCAAATAAATATCTTCAACCAAAATAAAATCAATTTAACAAAAATGAACAAAATACATTCTCTAAATGCCTACGTTAATTCATTAAATTATGTATAAATGATTAAGATACAACTAGACAAATTAAATCTTCAACCTAACTAAATGGTCTCTATCGAACAAACAAATATCTCCAATTATTCCTTTCAATTAACACATAACGAAAATTATGCACACGCTATTGAAGTATATGAACAAAGATAGACCAACTAGTAAAATGACGCAGAAGCCCCCAATAATATACTAAACTCATACACTATACAAATACTAGTAAAATAACGGAGAAGCCCCCAATGAACAAAGATAGACCAACTAGTAAAATTATGCACACGCTATTGAAGTCTTGAGGACATTTCCTATTGAGAGAGGCGATAATGTACTAAATTCATACACTATACAAATACTAAAACTCAAACCCAGGACCTTGCCTGGGAGAACAATTATTCCAAACCACTATACTAGTGGATCTTTTACATAATAAATAGCCCTTGATTAAGATGAGAGACTGTCAAAATCAAGGTCATACTCTATTGGGTTTGTGATTAATGAAAAATAGTATGAAAGTGATGATGAATAATAAAAAAGTAAAAAAAACTTTTATTCGGTCAAGTTAATTCGGCACGGTTAGGTTCAACCCTTTTGCAGAGTCGTCCTTTTCTACTTTTGTTTTTCTTTGGCGTTTTTTATTTGGTTGTCTTTTTTGTTCTTTAAAAAATAACATATACACAAGGCAAATTTCTTTAGAGTGGTTTTTTTTCATGCGTGATTTGTTTTTGGTGCAATAGATTGGGAGAGGGGGTTTACATACAAATATTTATGTGTGGGGTTTTCGAATCTCTTCCCACATAGGTGGACTGTGAAAGTGAATGAGCTCAGCCAATTGAGAAATTATACAATATAGTAGTACCATGTGGCATTGACAACTGATACTACGCAATTTTAAAGGAGAGAGAAACTTTTCTTTACTGGAAGACGTTATGCCCGCGTTATCTCCACGTTAAGTCCAACTTCTGTTAACGCCATTTCCCTTTTTCTTTTAGACCCCCAAAAATAAATAAATAAATAAATAAATAAATAAAATCCCCTTTCTCTTTCATTCTAGGGTCAGGAATTGTTTTGGAGGCTTAGATAGCGTAGTTTCTTGTTTTCCCTTTTTATCCTTTCATTTGGAACCTTTGCTGGTTTCCTCGTCTGACAATCTATTCAATCAGTTTTGTATGGCAGCAAGTGGATGATGAATGTCAGTCAAATTTGTATGGAACTGAAGACCGAAGAGGGGGGGCCATGCTGTCCTCAGATCATGTTCGACCTTAGAAATCGACTTTTTGTCTTCTATTTGTATACAAATTGACGACCATGCTATCCTCATATCATGTTATACTTATTGATTCGATAGGCCACATCCTCATAACACTCATGATCAATTATTGTCCTTTCATTTTCTCGGAAAAAAGTTTGTCATTCGGTTTTCTTTTTGAGAGGATTAAAAATAAAAAACATAAAAGAGGGAGGGAATTTGGGTAAGTAAACTAACGGCATTGAAAGGACCTAACGTCTGTCAGTAAAGAAAAATTTCCCTGTCCTCTAAAACGTCAAGTGTCAAATTATCATTAATCTGTAGTACCAGCTGTCATGGTTACTGGCTCTTCGGTTTGATTAATTACACAACATATATGTGAAGCCCATCTACACTAGGGGTGGTTACGGTTCGATTACCACAACTTTTCAATAAAACTAAGAACTGATTGATATATTGCGATATGATAAAAAGACAAGCTATGAACCAACTAAATAGAGATTATCTCTGCTAACCCACTAATAATAACATATATCTTGCAACAGCAGCAACAAAAAAAAAGAAAAACCAAATTAACAATTTCATATGTTTCAAAAACTGCCAAAAATAAAATCTTGCAATCTCTCTATCAACTGTTCAATCTTTAAAAACAAAAAACAAAAAACTAGCCATTCAACGACACTTTTGACCAAAATGTAATCACACCTATAAGATATTTAGAAGGAAAAAAAAAAACAGAGTTGTTTCTTGAAGCAAGAACCAAAAGATGCACTCAAATTTGACTTTATCCTAAATCCAAACCCATGTACTTTAATCCAATGTGTACCCTTATTACCCTTCTCAATACTTGACACGTCTTTTTTGACATAATTATAGTTAACTCTTTACTTTGTATATATGCAACCATGTATAGGTTTGAATACAACTTTTAATCATTTGCATTAAATTAAGGTAAAAATTTTAGGCCTCATCACTTGGATAAAGCAAATGTACGGAACTTAGCTTAGGTTGGTCCTCACTTTGAAGGATTTGACATTTTCCATGAGTGGCTTGTAGTTGTAGGATCATCCCCATTAGATGCCAATGAGATGCCAAACAACAATCCACTTCTTCTTCCATATTTAAAGCTGTCGTCCATCAGTCTTCAGATATGTATTGACCCTTCAATTTAACCGTTGATTCTTTTGCTTGCACGTGTGGTCAACTTGATACTCATGACTTTGATATGTTCCTTTCATTTTCTTTTTCCTTTAAAGCTTTTGATTCAAAGATGTTGAGTAATTTTAGTCGTGCAAGTTTTTAAAACATAATAGGAACTTGAATTGATGCCGTGTTGTTTGTTTGTTTGTTTGCCCTGGAAAAACGACTTGCATTTGGTTGTGATCTCTTACTAGAAACAAATAAAACAAGAAACTTGAATTAAAGGTGTGATTTAAACTCATTCGATGCAAATATGCGACAGAATCTTAGATTGAAGTATGGAAGGATGGATGGTTTAAGAAGGGTATTGATTCGATGCTAAGTCCCAAGAAGCATTCATAAAAGGCAACATGTTACTATCCAAACGAAAAAGATAAACAATTTTTTCTCGGAATTCTAAGCTAGTCAAACAAGAAACTTTACAAGTTCTATAATATTAAATCTCATTACTTCGGAATTCTTCTATGTTTTTAATATTTCCCCGTTCCGATTGGGAGAGAGGATGGAACTCAAAACAACGACAACCAATAGGCTTGGTTAAACCAAGCAAAAGCAAACTTCAAACTACAAACTCTTACAGGGAGATTTTATAAAATCGCACATATAGCCTCCCCCTTTCCGATTGGGAGAGAGGGTTTTTAATCACTCTGTAAAGACTTACTTTGATTTCTTTTGACCTTTCAATTAGAAAGTATTATTTATCTTCCATGAATGTGTTTTGCACCTTGTTCTTATTGTACTAGGTCTCTATCAAATAATGGTGGAAGTAAGTATCACGTATGCTTGTCTACTCTTTCACTTTCTTTCTCGGCCAAGCTTTTCCCAAAGCCCCATTCTCAAAGCTGAGGTTGACTGCTCTTGGCTCTCTTTAAACTTTTTCAAAAGACCAGAGCTTAAAATGATGTATGCTTTTCTAATTTCTGTGGAAGCCCAAAATAATATTGTCTGGTGATCAAGGCCAGGCCCTGTAGCCCATTCCCAAACCAACCCAGTGCTGGTCGACTAGACTTGGGCCTTATTACAAACATAGTTCAAATATGTACCCCAAAAAAATACAAATGCAAAAGTCGGCACGATACGGGTTAATTCGACTTAGGTCTCAAACTGCACACCGAATTAGTATAACATTATGGTTTGGGCTTAAACCTAATAGCGTAATCAAAACAAGGGAGTTGCTAGGGACACCAAATTTGCATCCCAAATGAAGTAGCACATCCCAGAATCATCACTTCAAATTTAACAAAATTTCCAACATGTATTTTAAAGCAGTTAAATTTTTTTTCAAAAATAAAACAATAATATTAATTTAACCAAAGCCCAAATCAAAACCAAAATATCCCACCACTGCCTAACAATTGCTCCATCCACTACCATTCTATAACCCAAGCAGAGCAGATCAATTGTTTGGGACCTTTGATTAATTAAAATAATCAAAGGGAGGTTAGGTGGTGGTGGGATACATCGGTACTTATTGTTTGGGACCTTTGATTAATTAAAATAATAATAATTTATTTCTATTTCTAGAAGAAATTAATGACTCCTAAATACATGTTTGAAATTGTGTTTATTTAAAAGTGATGATGGTTTCATACACTACATCATTCGAGATCCAAACTTGGTGTACCTAGCTAGTATTATTGCCAAAAGAAACTAAATTGTTTGGGACCTTTGATTAATTAAAATAATAATAATATATTTCTATTTCTAGAAGAAATTAATGACTCCTAAATGCATGTTTGAAATTGTGTTTATTTAAAAGTGATGATGGTTCATACACTACATCATTCGAGATCCAAACTTGGTGTACCTAGCTAGTATTATTGCCAAAAGAAACTAATATGACCAAAATTGAATTGGGGAGATGCTACAATGAGGGTGAAGATGAACCCGAAGGACCAAGAATCAACCCAAAGCTGCGATGGATGAAGAAATTGTGCAAAAAATTCAATGCATGCATTTTCTAATTTAACTGGCAGTGAAGAAATGATTAAAGAATTAGCCCAGAAACCCAATTTCTTTAATTGTCCCAAAATTGAACATATCTTCTAATTTAATTGGGCAGTGAAGAAAGAATTAAGGAATTGCCCATCAATCCAATTCAAATCTCATTCTTTGATATGCCAATTCATATTTGAGTTTTGTATTGGTGAAAGGTCTGTAACTTCAAGTCAAATACATCCATCATTAGTTAACAAGGGAGGGGGAAAGACGCAGATCTGGTGTTTGCCTAAATACATCCATCATTGATATCATGTTGACCTGTTAGTCACACGTTAAGTTAACGGGTCGTGTCATGTACATTTGCAAATACCCGTTAACTGGTTAAGCTCAGTGGGATTTTTGTAAATTTATATTTTTTTTTTCCTTTCTATTTTCTCCTTCAGGTTCTTATGTTTCTTCTCTTCCTCCCCCATTCCCCCGACTCTCTCACTGTCTTTCTCTTAGTAAGTTTCTTCTCGTTTCATTATTTTTCTCAGAAACCAAACATAGCTTTCTTTTATGTTCTTCTCTCTCTCTCTCTCTCTCTCTCTCTCTCTCTCTCTCTCTCTCTCTCTCTCTCTCTCTCTCTCTCTCTCTCTCTCTCTCTCTCTCTCTCTCTCTCTCTCTCTCTCTCTCTCTCTCTCTCTCTCTCTCTCTCTCTCTCTCTCTCTCTCTCTCTCTCTCTCTCTCTCTCTCTCTCTCTCTCTCTCTCTCTCTCTCTCTCTCTCTCTCTCTCTCTCTCTCTCTCTCTCTCTCTCTCTCTCTCTCTCTCTCTCTCTCTCTCTCTCTCTCTCTCTCTCTCTCTCTCTCTCTCTCTCTCTCTCTCTCTCTCTCTCTCTCTCTCTCTCTCTCTCTCTCTCTCTCTCTCTCTCTCTCTCTCTCTCTCTCTCTCTCTCTCTCTCTCTCTCTCTCTCTCTCTCTCTCTCTCTCTCTCTCTCTCTCTCTCTCTCTCTCTCTCTCTCTCTCTCTCTCTCTCTCTCTCTCTCTCTCTCTCTCTCTCTCTCTCTCTCTCTCTCTCTCTCTGCGCACTGGTTCTATATGTGGTTTTTTTTCTTTCTTTTTAGTTTTCATTTTTTTTTAAATTCTTAACAGGTGAAACGGTTCGTGTCGTGTGATTTGCGAATTGTAACGGGTCGTGTTCGTGTTTAACATTTTTCACCCGTTTTTTTATCGTGTCGTGTCAACTTGTTAAGAAAAGCATGTTGACACAAACACGACACGAACACTATAAACACGATACGAATGCCAGGTCCATTTATGGGTGCACGCGTTAAGCCAATCCAAGCCAGTTATGGGGCCAAGCAAACGGAACTTTTGGCTGCAATTGAAGGATTGCGTTTTGCTCTTGACATGGACGTATTTGACTTGTGTCATTCTAGAGATGGACGCAAAAGAATGCATAACTGGTATTCTTTCGGCGGAGGAAATTCTTTCGGCAGAGGAAATTCTTTCGGCGGAGGAATACAATGAAACATATGGTCTTTTACTTGAAGAAGCAAAATGCATTTTAAGCAAATTTAGAGTAGCTTTAGGTCAGTGGTCCCTAAGGAGCTACAATAAGGTGGCACACACCTTGGCTCAATTTGCAATCAGCTTTAATGATTTTGTTTCCATGGATTGAGGAAGCACCTACATGGTTGCTCGCATTTCTTTCTGCAGATGTACTCTCTTCTCGAATTTTTGAATGAAATCTTGATTCTAAAATTATAAATAGATAAATATATATATATATCTATATATTTTATGGTTTTCGTTAGATGAACAATTAATGAAGATTAATCTTCTATTTCGTTAGATGAAATGATGTAGATATACCTCCTTTTAATACCGAGGAAGCAGTAGGTCTCCAATCGAAGTCAGTCATGCTAAACCACAAGAAATTTAAAAAAAGTATCACATTCATAGAAAGAGGGAGGGAAAGCTGACAAAATTTTCATACAAAAGAAGCTAACTTAAATTTATTTAAGGCCAGCTTGAAAGGTGCATCCATGGCGTAGATACTTCTCATCTATTTGATACCGTGTATCTTTGATCTAAAAAGTAGCCAATTACTTGTCCTCATTTCAAAATTTGGCAAGTGATTGTACATGACAACAAATTAATATTTCGAATTTGGCTTAAAAACGACAATTAGTGAAAGCAACCCCCAACTCACAATCTGTCTCGTTCTCTGTATAAGGCTAAGCAAGATTTGGCCACCAACGCCACCTTGATTGGCTTTGTTAAGCTCTCTTCCTTGACTTGTCGACACACCAAACGAAAGATATCTTTAAGCACTAATGTAAGGCAAATGCTTCCCTTCTCCAATTTAGGGGCGGAGAACATATTTTTCAATATTTTTGTACTATTATATATTGACTTAGTCGTGGTAACCACTTGATTAATACTAATCAGTAAACAAAACCAGATGGAGGGCCGCCATTTTTGAATTTTTGGGTCAAGAAACAAACATTACAAAGAAAATTCTCGAGGAATATTTACACCAAATAAATCACAATGTATTCTATGTAAAACATCAATTGGAAAATTTCGAAACCAAATACACGTAGTTGAAGAACTCATGATGACGTTTAAACATGCTTTTAAATATACATCAAATTTAAACATCAAGGGTCGAATAAAATTTCACTCAAACAACATGAATGTAAAATGTAATTCACAAATATTTATATTAGGCTTAATATATCATAAAACGTCCTTGAAGTTTACGAAACTATCAAATTGCATCCTTATTGTTTTTTACGTCATTCGTGGTCCTCAAGGTTAGTATGTATGCTCACAAATGGTACTTGCCGTTAGATTCCATCAAAAACTCCGTTAGTTTATTGACGTTTTGTGATATTAAGCTTTTATATTAATATATGTATGCATACTGCATATATAGTATTATGTCTCTTGTTTATAGATGTATGAAAGTGTGACATATATCAACGTAAATACAATTTATACATGGAAATTAGCTGTCATGACAATGGGATTTCGATCGAGCTGTCTCTCTCCAAATACTGAAAGCCAAATCACAGAAATGAATTACTGTCCAAATTAATCAGACCCAGCTGTCATTATAACAGGCTGTGATTTCTTAAGATTAACGTGATATGACATGCGAAGAGATCTCAGGATTTTTACCAGGAAGATGACACATTGTTGATTGGATACAATATTTTATGGAGAAAAAGAGAAAATACACAAGAGTTTGTGAAACTAATCCTTCTATTTTAAGCTCACAATTCTGGAAGTGATTTGATTGATCGAAATAAATATTGTTTCCTTTCAACAAATAAATTTAAAAAAAATAAAAATTAGGGCACTTATAATTTGTATCGTTGCATGGTGAGTACTTCTGGATAATTTTTAGAGAATTAGGGTATTTATTATGAGTGCTGTTAAACAAACTCTAAAATTAATTGAGTACACCCTACTACCAAAGTATTTATTGCATTACTAATTTACCCTAATATAAAATAACCAAAAAGGATATATGGAATCGTGAAATAAATATAACTTTAATAAGTATATCATACTCACTATATTCAAACCTAATCAAACGTAGAGAAATTTTCGTATTGCTTGGTGTCCACATCGATCAACGCATGCGCTCTTTTAGAAGAGCCAGACATATATTTCAAATGTCCACAATCCTGCTAAAGTGGTTCCCATTAAAAGAAGACGTATCTGTGTATATATCCATATGTTGAATACGTGCATCTTGTGTTGTCAATGTAACTATCAATGCTTTAGTGTTGATCTTTGTATTATTTTGTTTTAGCACCTTTATTTTCTTAAGGCTTCTTTTTTCCAAGTTTCAAAAGATTTCTATTTGTATTTTGTATTTTTGGTTGAATCCGTTTTGAGTTTTGAATGTGTAAACTTGGGATGGTTTCAAAAAAGTAAAAAAGCAAACCAAGTAGTTTCGATTTGGTTTGGTACTAACTTGTAAATCCAGTTTTGTTAAAGGGGCACTTATTCCAAATTGTGTGGGGTGATATTTACAAGTCAGATGTAGTCACTTTCGCAATCTAGATTAAGCTTTCGCTCATGGCATCCAGTAATTTTGTGTTATGTTGTGCGGCCCTGCCTTTTATTTACTGCGAGTTCACTCAGTCTTTGTTTTAACTAATTTGTTTTATTTATTCTAGTTTTTATGTGAATTTTATGACCAAATGGATTGATGCATTTTTCCTATATATTGGTCATAACGAAGTTAGTGATGGTTGAGTAGTTGATTCAATCTGGTAGACGATTATCCTTTTCCCCTAGCTTATGGAGTGTGGTTGTGTGGGAAAAAGAGAAACCTGGTTTAGAATTAGTATTAAGATGTTGTGTGATAGAGTCTATTAAGTATACCAAGGGTATTTTTGGTAGTTAAATAGGGTGTATTTAGTTAATTTTACATTTTGATTAAAATATTAGAATGTACTTAGTTAATTTTCAGATTCGTTTAGCAATACTCTTTATTAATTAGCTAGCCTGTTGAAGCCTCATGATGCATGTGCATGCTATATATGTTGCTAGCTAGGTAATTCATCGAACTTAAGAAATTAACAAATTCAAGAAAGCACTCATTAAATGGATTAATTAAACATCAACTGCAAAAAAAAAAATATGATTCTTAATAGAAATAACTTTTATGTGAACATCCAACCCAAAATCAATTAGCAAAAAGGAGGAACGTCCCAACTCTTTATAAGCGCTTGCAATGTTCTTAACTTTCCAATGTGAGATAATTCTTCACATCCTCACAAGCTCCTTCATGTGTGACGAAATTTCAAGCGTACAATTTAACTAAGTGATATGGAGCACGTTTGGCTGTTGAACTTCACACGTGAGCGAACCTAAATATGGCACTATAATAGAATTTGAACATCAATCCAACTCAAAATCAATTGACAATGAAGAAAGTGACTCAACTACAAGCACGAGCCCTTTTCCCCCTAAACATGTACACGGTACCGACCAAAAATCTATATGTTACGCTGTCAGCTCATTGTTTGCCCTTAATATTTGGATTCATAGAATATGCGACATTTACATCTCTATCTGTGATAATGATCTCTCGCGTAAGCATCATGTTGCGGCAATAATTTTTTGGCAGAAAATATATACCAATCCGATAACACCCACGATACTTTGGGTATATCGTTTTACTGACATCAACCATGCATATATTTGACTACTGGATGTGCAATCAAAATTACACCATCTAGCTTGCTTGCTTGCTTGCGCGCATATATATATATATATATATATATATAGTGAGCTTCCATTGAGGGATTCCTCAAATAAGCTTATTTGAGGGACACCCCTTGTAGGCAGGGACAGACCAATTCCCAAGCTAACCTGGGCTATAGCCCATGTGTCTTGATTTGTTCTAGCCTATAGTAATACTCCCAGCCCACCCAAGCAAACCCCACAAACCCTTAGCTAATGCACGTAGAGAAAAAACAAATTGAAGAAAGAGCCAATCATCTCTCCTATTACATGCTCTTCAATGCTTAATTAAAGAAAACCAAATTAATCTTCAATTATTAATCTTCTTTTATTGTCTTAATTTGTTGATGTTGAAATTTGGTACTTTTTAGAGTTTATGAAGTATCAATTAGGGATTTACAATTTTTATTTAAAAAAATTCTATGTAATTATTTTTTTTTGGCTTGGCCAAAACATTTGATTGTACATGTTTTGTAATTAAAAATATACAAATGAAAGTAGATCAGCCCCTTATAGTCCCCTAAAATTCCAATATATTTTTAATTATAATCATTCATGTTTTACGCCATAAACCCTTAATCCTAAGAATTTCTACATTTTTGGAAAGAAAAAAATAGCTTCTACATTAGTAATTGTTTAATTAGTATGACTTTATTCCTTTTGTTGGTTAGTGTGAGTTTTTGTTTTGGTTAATTAATATAGGTTTTGTGTTTTTTTAAAAATTGGAAATCTATACACGTCGATTCCATTGATTATGTTCCTCCCTTCATGGCTTGTATGTAAGGTAAATCTAGCCCACCCTAATTTGAAATCCTGGGTCCGTCACTGCTTGTAGGCCCCACTCCGGATTGTATTTCACTAATCCAAACCGTCTATTTTGTAGATACTCATTCAAAGATCATCTCTACAAAAAATCACTTGAATCCGATATGATTTGACCACTCAATTGTGTTATTGAAATTTGAGTACTTTCTTGATGCATCGTTGTTCGTTGATTTTGTAGGACACAATTGGATGTCGAAATGGTTTCCGATTTGTCTAATTTTTTGTAAGGTACCCTAAATGGCGTACTCAATTGAAAAAAATTATAGAGTACCCTAAATGGCGTCCCTCAAATAAAATTATTTGAGGGATCCCTCAATAGAAGGGGACTATATATATATATATATTTGTGTGTGAGTGTGAAAAGCATTAGTGATGTCAAAGTGCACGTCACAATCAACCAAGAAATAATTCCACCACATGGTGAAAAATGCTGCAACATCATGCGAGCTTTTTTAGAAGGGTTTTCTGAAAGGTGGTCGGAAGTTGGTCGCTGTAAGTCATTAAGGCCCGTTAAAAGGTGATGCATGCAACC
Organism: Prunus avium; assembly: GCF_002207925.1. The sequence continues at coordinate 52,408 of NW_018921265.1, forward strand.
CACAGAAGAATCTTGTTGTCAAAGAAAGCTAAATCCATCCATGCTTTCGTATGTGAGCAACTTGGAAACGCAAACCCACAAGCCAGATAGATACGCCCTGGCTTCGATTTTACAGTGTGAAAATGATGGGTTACAAAAAGCAAATGAGATTTGAGATCAAATTTTAAGGGCCATTGTTTTTGCACGTTGTACTTTGAAGCCCCCACACATGCACTTTGCAAAATTTGGTTTGCTCCACCCAACTTATGCGATTACGTGTGGTTTGAATAATAATATATGCGAACTTACAGAGAGGCTAGCTAGCCAGTTTTCCTTCACATGTCAGAGGTCATGCCATTGTGACTTTGCCCAAGTCTGTTGGAGGAGGAGGAGGAGGAAATTAGGCCTGTTATTTGGAATATTGCCCGACCTTATCATATAATAATTAAGCATGTTTGGCACTAGCAGCCCTCATCCTCACAATTTGTAATAATCTCCTTTGGGAGCTTAATATCTAGTGATCAAAACTTCCTTATTAATGTCTAGTGATCAAAACTTCCAATCGACATGGATAAATCTAGATATTCTCTCTCTCCGTTATTAAAATAAAATAAAATTAGGGCTAGTTTAGTTTTTACATTCACTCTCTCTCACACGCCCTACAATTTTTTTTCTTCTTTACCTATATATTGTAATTTCCATCACATTGTCTAGCCCAATGAAAAAGAACCTTGATTTGCAAACCAATGGTCTCAGGCTAATCCCATTTCCATCACATTGTAAAAACTTATTACATGTACGTGCATTCATAACTTTCTAGATTGACTAAATCTGAGTGAAATGTTATGAATAAAACATACGTATTATGTGATAACTACATCAATCAATTAAGTAAATCAACGGCAACAACAACGTCTAATTACAAAAATTCAAGTGCAATGAATTAATGATCCTTTTCTCTCTTTCATTAAACACTTGCTAATTCATACAATAATTGATTCAATCATGCTACATCCCAACAAAGTAGACCTGTTAGCCAGCTATAGGTGTTGTTGAAAGATGATTATAGCTTATTTTGTTTAAGCATCTTGCACAAGTCATTCGTATCATAATAAGAGCATTGAAAGTGATCACGGGTCATACATGAAAGCACTTTGTGCACATGTAAATTTACTCTTTTTCCACTGTTTAAAGATAAAGGTCAAGTTAGGCTCACCATTACCGAGAGAGGAAAAAATTGACCTCATAACACAATTATTTGGTATATGCATGGCAGCATCATTTCTTTCCATTGACTTGACCCTATCGACCTCATAAAGTTCACATGGACAACAATAATAACAACCTACCCACCATGTTCTAAACCTTTCGTCTTTTACATATATATATATATATATATATATATGTAAATGTCCAGACTTAATTGACGAGTGTATGCTATTATAAACACGGAGGAAAGCAGTCTACACAGTAATAATGTTTAGACATCCGCGTAGAAAAAATATGTATGTATTTATGGTTTTTTTTCAATATTATTAACTTCTTAATTAATTAATACATTGAAAACTAATACATGAATGGCTTTTTGTGTTTCAAGAAATTTAACCAGAGGGTTGGATCCACAAGCAAGACTGGAGAGTGAGATACTTAGGGCATGATGTTTTGGGTCAGAGCTGTTTTATGGTGCCGGAAGGAGATATTTGCCTTGTATGGCAACCCCTATGCTTCACTGTTGAGAAATTTTGTTGGGCTGTTCTGTACAACAACTATTCAAGCAACTATAGGCTTGTCGCTTATATTGTACTTACAAATATAAACATAAAATTGATATCTTTTTGCTAGTGGGGTCTCATTTGTACTTTCATATGACAAGGTGATTGATTTTAGATTTTATTATTATTTGTTGTATGTGTGTGGCTAAAAGGGATTGATTTTAGTGATTTTAGTGATTTTAGTGATTTTAGTGGTTGGTAGTGATGGTTAACTATGTATTAATTTGTTAAACAAGTAATCATTTCTTGTCACTGATGGTATTAAGCAAGGGGAATCTTTTCTTGTCACTGATTTGTGACACCAAGTGAGCAGCAATATTTTCATATTTCACTCTCTTCTACAGTTATATATAGAGTTTTCATTGAAGGATTCTCAAATAAATTACTTATTTGAGGAACACCTTTATAAGGCCCACTCAGCATTGTATTTCACTAATCCAAATTGTCTATTTTTTAGATAAGCATTCAAAGATCATCTCTACACAAAATCACTTGAATCCGATATCATTTGACCACTCAATTAAATTATTGAAATTTTAGTACTTTCTTTAAGCACAATATTCATTGATTTTGTAATACACAATTGGATATCGAAACGGTTTCCGATTTGTCTAATTGTCACTGATGGTATTAAGCAAGGGGAATCTTTTCTTGTCACTGATTTGTGACACCAAGTGAGCAGCAATATTTTCATATTTCACTCTCTTCTACAGTTATATATAGAGTTTTCATTGAAGGATTCTCAAATAAATTACTTATTTGAGGAACACCTTTATAAGGCCCACTCAGCATTCTATTTCACTAATCCAAATTGTCTATTTTTTAGATAAGCATTCAAAGATCATCTCTACACAAAATCACTTGAATCCGATATCATTTGACCACTCAATTAAATTATTGAAATTTTAGTACTTTCTTTAAGCACAATATTCATTGATTTTGTAATACACAATTGGATATCGAAACGGTTTCCGATTTGTCTAATTTTTTGCAAGGATGATCTATGAATGTAGACTTAAAAAATAATCGTTGAAAAAAAATATCGTAGGGAACCCTAAATGGTGTTCCTCAAATAAATTTTTTTGAGAGATCACTCAATAGAAGAGGACTGATATAAAAATCTAAGTGCGTTTAATTCGACACATAAAATAGAGGAGATCAACATCAATCAAGAAGAAATCTAGGTGCGTTTAATTTGACATACGTAGAAATCTAGCTTAAACTACGTACACCACGTGAGACAAGGTCATTACAATGTTGAGTTTAAAGAGTGAATGATAAACATAAATCTAATGAACCGAAAAGTGGGTTTATACATGACAAGCTTATAGCATGTTCAATTCAATTATGTGGGTTAGGAGTTTGGATATATATTGGATCGATTTTACCAAAAATCTCAACATAACCAGTTATAATATTATAGTTTATTTTGGTTCGATTTGAACAAAATTTATTAAAGAAACCAAATCAAATTAAACCAAACCAAACTAATGTTTGACAATTCGGTTCATGCAGTTTGAGCCTAAGCCTAATATGTTTATCTTTGCATTTTTTCAACTATATTAGCCTAATTACAATATATATATATATATATATTTTTTTTTAATAACCACCTAGGTATTTTTCATTTTTCAACACATTAAAACATTATAAAGTTCAACATCATAATTAACTAATATAGTTACAACCCAAAGATCATCAAAGAAATATCTCAAAGTAGCCAGTTTGTTCGGTTTAAGTTGGTTCGTCTTCTCTTTCTCGCTTTCTAAACACCCTCCCAAAAACCAAAAACAAGAATATAAAAACAAAACAAAAAGGAAGGAGCACAATGTATGTTCCTCAATGACCCACTTAAATTTAGTTATTTCACATCAACAGAGAATCTAGTTGGTGTGTGATTAATTAGACTGATTAAGATGATCAAAATGAAGAGGGTGTAGCTGAGGCACAGTACATGCCACTAGTGTGATTCACTAGTACCTCTCTTTCAAAGTGTGAGACTTTTTCGACCCAAAGAAAAAACAAAAAGGAAAAGAAAGAGTGGGGACCTTTTCTCGTGTCTTCATTTTATACGTTGTGTGAGTGTGAATGAGTGAGTGGAGGTGTGAGAATTAATTTTAAGATGAAAGATGTGATTGTGTGATGTTAAGATTTGCTCCACATGACCTGAGATGATATAAGTAAAATGGATAGCCAAGAAGTGACATCCATTGGGACCCTTGGGTTGTTCATGGAACCAGCATTGCGACCCCACCCAGCATACTCACCTTCATGATTTTGGCCCACACCACAACCAATGGAGTTCTTGAGCCAGATATCACTGCTTGGTTTCGTTGCTAGTCAAAAGACTACTTTAAGCTCGAGCTATATATGGCTCACCCAGCAGGTCAGAACCCAAAACACATTGGAAATTATATATAGTACTTGCTCGAAGCATTTGTTGAGAGCTTGAGTTCCACGAGAATTAAAGTTTCGCATGACAGTTGTTGACACCATAACTGACCAAGCAACTAGAAGACTAAAAGGAACTCTAAGCAAAGCAAGAGGAGTCCCACATCGGAAAACAACAAGAAGTGAAGGCTCCCTCTCACCTATAAAAGCATACCACTCTCCACTTAAGAGAGGATGAAAAACTGAGCTGGGGGCTCCCTCTTCAGGACTCTCCTGTTAGTCCAGCCTTCGGGTCCTGGGTCTCCAGACCCGGGGACTTGACCCCTGGGCTCCAGACTCCTAGCTTTGTACTTTAGGCCCTAGGCCTTCTTCCATTTATCTTTGGGTCTAACCCCCTTGTACAAATGTAAACAATATCATAATGAGAACATCTTCTCTGTGGACGTAGCCCATTCATTAAGGGTGAACCACATATATCTTGTCTTTTGTATATTTATAAATTGGCCAGTCACACATACTTTCATGTTACCTGATAGGTATTGTACGCGTGAGAGTTATTGAGAGTGTAAATCCAGCATCAAAGAATTACATGGAGAATCCCAAATTAATCACTGCTTTCAAATATTAATCTAACTCATCAAAAGGCTTATACCATACCACAAAGCCAAGGATGTGCAATAATTTGTAATAATTTAGGGCTTATTTGGTAGTACTAAATTCATAATATTCCAATTAATACTCTGAAAGGTTATAATTTACTAAACTTTTTCTTCCAGAAAACACATCAATTGCAAAAGAGACTCGTAGGGTGTGATTTATGATATCTTAACACGATTTGAGCCCATTATACATACTATTATTATTGCAGATTTTGGATTGACATGCCCTCATGTGCACATCACAAGACTACAGTTGTTTACATGACACCAATTTTGTACTATTTTTCAATCCGCATTCATGTAATTAGCACGAGGGTCACATTCTTGGAATTTATTGATTAAAATTTGGAAAATACTTCCCTCCGTATCAGGTAAGTAGGAGCTTTTACGTTCATGCCAATAGCAGTGTGATATGTGTGCAGAAGTTTTTCTTTTTGTGTTTTTTATGAATTATGTTTGCATATGTGTCAAATTGTGTTTTGCATGAAGAAGAAGTATCTCCTTACCAATAAGGACACAAATAGTACCCTAAAATTTACAAGATTATTGCAAATTATTATTATACAAATATACACACATGCATAAACAATCCATGTCATCTTAACGAAATTTGTTTATCCATGGATATCCTATTATATTAAACATTTTAAAATGAAACCAAATTTTTTTTTTATAGTAATTACACAATCCTACTAATTTTAACTTACTTATCTCTTAGGCCTCGTTTGATTCATGGGAAAGGAGGTTTGGGGATGAGAAATCAATTGTTTTCCTAGTCCAAGCATGAGAAATGGTTGCCTGGCATATGGGAAAGTAAGGGGGAAAGTGAAGCCCTCCTCCCCCCTATGGGTTTTGTTTTCCCTCCTCGTGGAAAGTTTTGGAAAATGAGCCAACATTAAATGCACATTTGTCATGACTATTTTGTCCCCATTAACAATTTAGAATTACAATATATATTATTCAATGCATTCTTTTTTTATTTGATTTAATATGGGTATTATTGGAAAATTATACAAACTTTGTTTTCCTTTCATACTAAAAACAAACATGAGAAATGAAATAAAATGATATCACTGGTTACTTTCACAACATTACCAAACATGGAAAAAGAATCTTCCATTTCCCATCCATTGGGGAATGACTTGGGAAGTGATTTCCCCTCAAATCTTTTTCCTAAACCAAACGGAGCCTTATTGGTTATATACATTAACTGTCATCATGCTATAAGCACATATCTTGGGTTATAGAAGAAATATTTGTATGCGACGAAGACACACTAATTTACATGAGTTATATATAATATGGGTGAACGACATGATTGATATTTCATAAATGTGTTATATAACATGAATCAATTGATAACACCACGTAACGGTGTCATCATGACAACGACAAATTATAGGACTTATGCATCAAGAGAACAAGACTTGCTAAATAAAAATCAACCCTAAGTGATGAAAAGATTGAATTGAAGAGCAAGGGCAGGATCCCCCAAATAATATTTAGTCTTCAATTGTTTCTTGGTGAAGTGGGGTCTTTCGCAAACCTGGTGGTTTTTGCGCAACAAAAGCATGACATCTGAAGCGTAAAGCTTATTCCCACCCCTAGATCCGTCTATATATATTTTGTTGCTTTGTGTGGTCTGTGGGCCCCACCTCCCTCCTCACAATACGTGTTGCCCTCTCCGACATTGGGAATTCCACGTGTCAATCCATCAACGGCCCACAATCCAGTTAACGTCGTCATGAGGTACCCATCACCCCCATCTCTAACCACCACAAGGTCGCTCTCATCCCATGCACAAAATTAGGCCCTCTCGGAATCCAGTAATTAAACAGTATCAAAATGACTAATCTGCCCCTGAATAACATTTGGCCGCTCCCTGCCATTTGTCGTGTAGTTTAAACCCTTCATGGAGGCACTTGTAGCCGAACCTTGCCCTTCACACACATAAAAGTAGGCCCCTGCCACCTCCATAACAATTTTCAGCTCTATATGTTTGTGGTGTTTGTAATATGTGCTTGGCTGCAAAAAACCCTCAACTCTCAATAACCAAAAAATGGAGAGCACCAACTCCTCCACAGGCTCACAGCAGCAGCAGCAGCCCCCGCCCGCGCCACAGCCAGACCTCCCACCGGGGTTTCGCTTCCACCCAACTGATGAAGAGCTAGTGGTCCACTATCTCAAGAAAAAGGCCAGCTCTGCACCCCTCCCCGTTGCCATCATAGCAGAGGTCGACCTTTATAAGTTCGACCCTTGGGAGCTCCCAGGTACCTGAAATCAAAATTCTTGCATACAACAACGGGCGTATACAATATTATTACAGTTTGTGATAAAGACTAATATTAATAATATTAAATTATGCTTGGTTTGTTAATTCTTTATTCTATTTTGTTGGGTGCAGCTAAGGCTACGTTTGGAGAGCAAGAATGGTATTTTTTCAGCCCGAGAGACCGGAAGTACCCGAACGGAGCAAGACCCAACAGAGCAGCTACGTCAGGGTATTGGAAGGCAACAGGGACTGATAAACCGGTGTTGACTTCTGGAGGTACACAGAAAGTTGGTGTGAAAAAAGCACTTGTGTTCTACGGAGGGAAGCCCCCAAAAGGAATTAAAACCAATTGGATTATGCACGAGTATAGGCTGGCTGATAACAAGACCAGCAACAAGCCACCGGGGTGTGACTTGGGCAACAAGAAGAACTCATTGAGGGTAAGTTAGTGTGTTATTAAGCAATTAAGTGAAATTAATAAATCTGGTTTTGGCTTATGGATGTTGGTTTAAATTATTCTGATCTGATTTGGAAATGAATTGATATGGTGGATCTGTGTGTAGCTTGATGATTGGGTGCTGTGTAGAATTTACAAGAAGAACAATTCGCATAGGCCGATGGATCTTGAAAGAGAAGACTCTATGGAGGACATGATGGGGCCATTAATGCCACCATCCATAAGTCATGTGGGCCATCACCAGAATATGAACCTGCACCTTCCAAAATCTAACACAAATTATGGACCGCCATTCATGGAAAATGACCAAATTTTTTTTGATGGGATAATGAGCAGCACCGATGGATCGGCCTCTTTGTCCAACGGGACTAGTCAGCTGCCTCTAAAGCGGTCTATAGTCCCATCCTTGTACTGGAATGATCAGGAGGATGATCAAACGGCTGGGGCTTCATCAAGCAAGAGGGTGGTACAACTGCACCAGTTGGACAGTGTTACTAATAATTCTGTTGCTGCTAATAACAATTCTACTTCTATTGCCAACTTGCTCTCTCAGCTTCCACAGACACCTCCATTGCACCAGCATGCAATGCTAGGGTCCCTTGGTGATGGCCTATTTCGAACACCGTATCAGCTTCCTGGGATGAATTGGTTTTCTGAGTCCAATTTGGGATAGATGGTTTGGTTGGTGTATGGTGATGATTTATGGCACCTATTATTTATGGCTAAGTAAAGCTTTCTTGCTAGCTAGCACCGGAGATTTATCGATCGATCGACGGATGTGTTATGTGATCGGAATTTAAAGGTATCAATTGGCTCATGAGGCTAATGATGTTATATTTAAGGATATACTCTTGTTTGTATAGATTTTGGAATATTGGGGGATTGAGATTTTGTTTGCTAGGAAATTGATTAAACAGTCTAGAATCTAGATGATGAAGATGATGATGAGTGGCCTCAAGTTTCCTTTGAACATAAATGGTAGCTGTGCCATAAGTTCAGGTGAGGCCATGATAGCAAATATACATATATTTTGCTCTCTCTTTTTTTTATATATGTAGGAGAAGAACAGGGAAAAAAGGGTGATGAGGTGCTTTTGTTGTAGAAAAAATAAAAGAGTTTGATTATATTTATATTTTTCTATAGGATATATTCCGACCTTGTATATTTTTAGAACATCTTGTAGAACAACATGAATTATTCACAATTATATTATATAAATTAAAGAATACAATAATTGTTATCTTCTTTTAAATATTTGTTGTCATATATTTGAATTACTCCATGATTAATTTATTGTGATCAGATAAACTATATGCTAGCTAGGAACTAGTTTGCTGTTACTTGGTTTTTGGCTTTCTCTCACATTGAACACCATGAACCCTAGAAGGTAAGGATTTCTTTTCTTTTTCCTCCCAAATATACATCATTATCTGCCTTTCCTCATCTGTCTGAGTAAATTGTCAAAAGAAAAACATGTAATCTGAAAGGCAACTCCAAATTATCTATATTTTATCATTTCAATTTTCCATATTTTCAAATGTTTTTCTATTCACATATTATATATATATATAACACAGTTATTCTTTTATCCGGATGTCCTCACGTTATTATCGTGCCGATGCTATTTTATATAGGCAGGAAATTAACGAGGGATAATACAAAATACATGGTGTCCACACGATAATAATGTCCGGATGTCCGCATATGAGCATATATATATATATATAATTATTTACCCATGTTTCAAGTAGGAAGCAATCCGAGCTTTGTAGAACTTGAATATATGTGCATATATTTTCAAATTTTCCAAGTTAAATTTTAAAGTGATATATACACAAAATAATCAAAAGGAAATTAGTAATACAAGAAATGATTCTTAGTCAATAATTAGTTGGAAGAGAATATAAACATGTCATTAATTTGAAGTACGAACAAACTGGGGTCCCGTCACTTTTTGATCACACATTATTGTTTTTATACTTATCTTCATCCATCAGATAAGTTTTATCAATCGTCACTATTGATAATAAGATTAGGAAAATACTTCTCTCCTTACCAAGTAAGTAAAGAGCTCATACATACTTGCCAATAGCAATGTGATATGTGTGTATAAGTTTTTTTATAAAATAATGTTTTTAATAAACTACTTTTGTGATTCGCATGAAAGAGTAGTATCTCCTTCCCGTGAATGACGCAAGCAATATCCAAGTGTTAATTCCTTTGTGAACCAGCCAGTCACTTCACGATTAACCTTCTTTGTACTTTTTTTCCCCAAGAAAGTATTTTAGGAGTGATGATTAGACTAGGTGATCTGTCATTCTACTATTGGTCCTGAGAGAAAAATCAAATACTAAATAAGTATCACTATTAACCTTTGATTCATCGATTCTCTCGTTATCCAGGCTCCAAAAGATGCTTCATCTCCAATCAAATTGAAGTTGTCATTTTTACTCAATCCCTTGTAACATATGAAACTTACCAACATGATATCACTGATTTGAAAATAATAAAAAAAGAACCCATCAGAAAAATAAGATAATATAATATAATTAAAGAAACAAAAGTTTGGTCGTAGAAAGTTGAAGTTCTTTTTGTTGGATGAGAAGTTGATGGAATTTTGCATGAACTTAGCTTTTGATAAAAGCATGACTTTCTCAGAAAAAAAGTGAAGCTTGAATTAATCTGCAAGCATGACAAGCTTGAATTAATCTACAAGTTGATTATTTTTATCTCCAAAAAGATTTTGCAGATATTTGAGAGTGTGGAGTGTCATTTTCTTTCATTAGACTGATAGGACGTTGCAAGTATATTCCATGACCTTGAGGTCACAGAAATTGACAGCAAGAGGCTACCTCACCTCACCCTCACCCTCACAAATGCCTTTGCTTTTTTGCTGACTATATATGTATGGGACCATTCTTGCAATCATCTAAAGGAATCATTATCTTAAAACCACACAAATTAAATACCCTTTAATTACATTCCTCACAGAGGAAAGAGTACAAAATAACTTTATTAAATTTCGCATCATTGCTGCTTAATTTTGGTATAGATATTGCGATCATGAAAATGCGCTATTATCTTCTTCTTTGATCCCTTTTGTGGAAGATGCTTTTCCAAAGCCTAGAAACCCACCATAAATAATCTACCCATATACATTACATTACATTTTTCTTTTTTATTCAAATTGTTTACCCCAAAATAGGCCCAAACACAAATATAAGCGATATTGAAGAAAATGAGAATCGAACACTGGACATGATCAGTTGTAAGAATAAACTGTTTTTGACTACTTAATAAACTACAAGCCTAGTGCTGCGTTTTAGTATTACAAATACTTATATCGTCGCTATAAAGATATATATATATATATTTAGGAAGAAGAAAGGAAAATTAGGTGTATGATTAAAATTAATTATTGGCCTTCATTTTCATGACTTTTTTCGTGATAGAAGACAAAAAACAAATTGAAGTTGAATAAATCAATCAGAGAGAAAACCAGTTTTGGTTGAATTTAATGTGTGGGACAGTTCTTGATTGATCTCACATTGCCTAGGCCCTCTCTATCTACCAAAAAGAAGATCCTGTTGATGCTAAAAGGTAGGTTTGCAATCTGAATTTATTTGGTTTGGTTCGTAGAGGTTGTTGATGGTAACCGAAACGACCTAATTCAGATTTTCATTTTCAGTTGCAACTTAGCATGCTACTGTAGTTTATCTGCATGAAACCAACTTAAACTTGGTTAATTATAAACAGAATCACATATTTAATTATAAACAGAATCAGCATGTTGTTTATAGAGAAGATATATCGGATCCTTATATATGTTTTAGCATTCGGATTGGGTTTAGTGGAGTAACTCAACCCCCTAAAACGCCAAAACCAAAATTTAAGAACGCCATAACCAAATTGAGACCTCAGAAACTCAGACGAAACCAAACCCAAAATGATCATTTGGTCCGAATCTTGAGCACTCGATAAATGAAGCTACATCCCTACTAAAAGGTCACTAGATTAGGGCCCTCCCTCTCACAACCAACGAATTGGGCTTCAAATTAATGAAGCTGGTGCTCGATTGGCCAACTATAATTAATTCTATACCACATTTAGCAAAAATACTTACCTATAACGGGGATAACATTGTTTTGCTATTCCCGGCCAGTAACACAATGACACGTGGAAAAGTTATCCTACGTGTCATTGAGTTATTGGAAGGGGATAACAAAAAGTGATATCCCCGTTACAGAGAGTTTCTCTCCACATTTAGAGCATGATTGAATAGTAAAAAGTCATGTCATAATAAAAAGAGTGCTGCTATTTTCACTCATGTCCTATTTCCCCACTCACCATATAAATTTGAATAAACACAAACTTATCTTTCCACCCACCATTATCATAAAATAGCCTTTAATTGTATTTCCATATTTGCTATTACAATAAAAAAAATTCTATAAAAAATTTCTTCAATTAGCCTATCCCCACCCCTAATTTATGAAGAACACATGGAGAGAAAGATGTTAATTTCATTTTGTTTGGTGGGTTGGGTATGAAGATGGGTGCGGATTTTGAAACAAAAACAAATATATGGGTGTGCGTGTAGTCATTTTATAAAGGGGTAATTTGTCTTTAAAATTTTAAAGATAAGGTGAATGAGAAAATAAGACAGATGAGTGAAAATAGCAGCACTTAAGCGACACAATAAAACCATTTTCTTTATGCATTATTCTCTTTGGATAGTAAACGCACATTAAGTGGCCTAAAAGTCTAACTTGGCAATCGCCCAAAATTTGACAATGATTCGGAAGTAATAATTCAATCCGATGTTACCCAATACCCTATATTTAATGCATGGTACAGAAATTGTTGGCGAGTATGAAGTTATGTCATGCATACATCTTTTTTATAAGAATATTTTTAAGAAATATCACCTGGATTTATATCTTAGTTTTAATTGGTCACTTTAAAGAAAAATGTAAGAGAAATGTAACCTTAATTTTTCAAAATCCATGATTTGTCATCTGACTTTAACACATTTCAATTTTCCATCCATTTTTAAGGGTATTTTAGTTTTTCCATTTTCAATGGTATTTTTTTTAAGAAATATCACATGGATTTATATCTTAGTTTTAATTGGTCACTTTAAAGAAAAATGTAAGAGAAATGTAACCTTAATTTTTCAAAATCCATTATTTGTCATCTGACTTTAACACATTTCAATTTTCCATCCATTTTTAAGGGTATTTTAGTTTTTCCATTTTCAATGGTATTTTAAAAATGGAAAATTCATTATAAAAAAATTGTATATCTTTTAAACATTTAAAATTGAAAAAACAAATTCTCACATTCCGTCATCCCTTGCGCACCACCGGTGGCTCCAACCAACCTCGTCCACCTTGAAATCCATTCTCCCTTCCCTCTTTCCCTTCCTCTTTCTCTCTCTAGCATGGAACACCTACCTTCCACAGACAAATTCTCTCAACCCACCAAACAAGGGTGGAACCATGAATTTATATAGGGTTGGGTTAAATTTATTTTTTTCTCTAGCTTTTTCAATATTATAATAGATTCTTCAATTGGTCTAGAGAAATTAGAAACCAAACAAGTTCATTCTTGGCTTTGTTGAATATCAAAGAGAGAGAGAGAGGGCGGGATCTTGTGCGATGTGTTTTGGGGACGGGTGGGTTTAGTACCGTTGATTATAATGGCAATGGAAAAAGTAATTATGCCCAAAAAGGGAAGAAAAAGATTGGAGCTCCATATAATTTTCTTTTGTGAAGATTATAGCTAATATTGTTTTAGTGAAAAGAGTTTGGAGAAATAAGAACCTAATAACCTACAGTACTAAGCCGGCAGTATAGGTTGGTCATACCAGGCAGGCTCAACTGACAGGACCAAATTTGTCATAAATCAAACATGCAAAGGGTGTTTGACATGTCTCAATGAACATTCATCAAGTTTGACGAGACTTCTTATTCAAATGTCACGGCTCCAATACATACAAATATAAAATTTTAAAAATAAATAAAAGTCACATCTTCTAGACCAAGTCTTCAAATTGGTCACCAAGCCGAAGAGAAATATAATATCTCAATTGGTCAAACACTCGGAGAGCCCAACATTTTGAACTGAGAAAAAGTCTTCCTTAAATATGGGTTCTCATTTACAAGCATATAAACTCATAAGCATCGAACACTCCAAAGCTAAGCATCTTGGTCATTTGGTATCATCACAATACATTCAATTCAAAGCACAATACTTGTTTCTCTTCCTGGCTTTACAAAATGCAAAGGAGCTCTCACCACCACAAACATAACATTGGAGGAAGGCTACAGACTCTCAGTGTACAAAGCAAGACAAAGGGAACAAATCGTGGTCTTAGGCGCACTTGTATGGTCTCCTCATCATCCCCTAGGGCTCGAGTGCAGTCATGCACCTGCACGAATCGTCCCGGGTTGAATCGCTGTAGCCGGCACGGGTATGCAGTGCCGGGGGCTGAGAAGTGGAGGAGGAACTATGCAAACAAGGAGGTCTTAAGGAGGGCGTTGACATCTACACCAAACCGAAGCTTAAGTCTTCGGTGGTGGAATTTCCAACCAACGCCTAGTCGGCTCTCTAACATGTCTATGGCTTAAAGGAGGAGCTAGCTGCAATTTCTTTCAATGTTTTTGTACGTACTCAAACAGATTGGGCTTGTAATTTATTTCTGTTGTTATGCCTAGTACGACTTGACAGTCTAACTATTTATGCTATTTCAACTCATCATTTCGTGTACCCTCCCTAAATAAAGATGCTCTATAATCAATTTGTTGATATATTGAGGATTAGTTGAGACTTCACTTAAACGTTAACTTGCTTGTAACACTCTTAATCACTTACGCTACAAACTCTTTAAAAACTCATAAGAAGTACACGTTTCAATTGGGCCGCATTTACCTCGTTGACTACGGCCTTGAAAATGCGGGAGCTTCTATAATGAGGAGGTAGAGTGAGGAGCTTATTTGATGAGGCCCATCTCACCATCAAAAGGGGTGTGGACCCCCCAATGCAAAAGGGGTGTGGACCCCCCAATGTACTTTGTTTTTGGTTGTTGATGGTGAGATTTCACCTCCTCAAATAAGCTCCTCACTCAACCTCCTCATTTTAGCCTTTCCGTGAAAATGCATAGGTCAGGGGCTTGGCTTGATTCTTCAAGGCCTCTTTATGGGTCGGGGTAAGAAAACCCACTTTTACCAAAGATGGAGTCCAGAGCCAGTCAAGAAATCGAACGGTCTTCATCAGGAGACTTTCTACTGTCTTGGTAGGTGACATCGTTGGGAAAATTTGCGGAACAAAAGGCAAAGGACAAGACCAGATTGCTCAATATTGAATATGATTAAGCAAATTTTCTTACTGTCAGCTTGGACAACGTTGGATATGATTGAGCAAAAGTTTGACAAGGTTGGTAGTTTCACTGGTGATTTCTCACTAAGGTCGTAAGAAGCACCTCTGTTCATAGTCATTTTTATTAGAAGCACAATTAAATTTTTATTAAAAATTGAACTGCTTCACTGAAAAAATACCTAGAATGTGCTTTTCTAGAAAACGCTTTTATGACCTATAAGCAATTTTAGCCATTCTAAAAACAGTCACAAATCTTGTGGCCGAGGTGAGTTAATCTTGGATATGATTGATGACAAGATCAGATCACCATATGATTGAAAATGCCTTCTAAGGAGATTATTAACTTGGGAATACATGGTTGCATTTCTTTTCCAACAGTTTCTTAATTTGTTAGAATTTGTTAATAGAACAGAGGAACTAAAATAATTTTGCTTAAACAATCCCCTGTTGTATTATTAAGCGCTAGTTGATACTCTAGTGACAGAAAACAAATACCACTAAGCCAGAAGACGCCTCTAAAACATGACAAGCATATCCGGATCAGCAAGATTTGTATCCAACTTTGTCAAACATGCATATCTTGTTACCTTTACATTAATTAGTTTTTCCTTTTTCTGTTTTAAGGTCGTTGAATTACTTAGTTAAATGATCTAAAATTATATACCAGGGTCTTGATGCATATATATACGGCAAAACAGTGTCACAAGCATGTTTCAAGAGATTGGTGCAGTATGTATATATATATACCATAATCAGGCAGCCCAGGCATATATCCACATTGCCAGACATTTCATCTTTTATGTCACGGTACATCGCGAAGTGGATCTTTTACACCTCAACTTACCCATTTCTTTCATCTAAGAATATATATCCACATTGCCAGACATTTCATCTTTTATGTCACGGTACATCGCGAAGTGGATCTTTTACACCTCAACTTACCCATTTCTTTCATCTAAGAATTCCTCTTTGATCTTTTGGTTGTTCTTGATTTGTTTACTCCTGATGAGGGGGAAGAAGAAAAATTGTAGCACATCAGAAATTGTAATCTGCAGCTCTTATATACTAAATAAAATCAGTGTAAAAGGGTTTGTACATACCTCAAGAGGACTTGTGTTTGAAGAACTGGAATTTGCTTCAACTGGCGCCTCAGAAATCCTTGCCTCTGATTTTTCATTTGAATAGCTGGCAAACAGAAATTTTGAGCCATGTTAGACATGAAATCTACGCAAGAAATGATAAAATGATGCTGCAGCCCGACAAATACCCAAGTTTAAGCTTTCCCAAAATATTTCATGGTGGAATCTTTTCCTATAGAAATTGAGAGCAAAACAAAATGTGGCCTAAAAGAGCGACCAGACCCTTCCAAACCAGACTCACTCTATAGAAAAAGCAGCAATATATATAGTAGACACTTTTATCTGCCACATATTTGGACATCATATATACCTCAAATTTGTTAGATTTTTTAAACTAAACCAACTTTTATCTATATATATAAAGCAAAAGGCAGAGAATGGTGAAACATTCAAAATACCAGAAAATGCCCTTGATTAATGCAAACATTAAGAATTGAAATTATTAATTAAATGAGGATAATATGGTAAATTCATACTTTTTCATATTAAAAAAAATTAAAATTAAAAGAAAATTCAGATAATGGATCCTATTTTTATGGAACACAACTACTCATTATCTTTTTTACTTCTAAAATAAATTTAAATTTTTTTTAAAAAAGCCTCTCGCAAGCGCGGAAGCGCGTGCGAAGAGGCTAGTATGAAGAAAATATCAACTACAGTGCACAATTTTGTTCTGCCAGACAAAACCGTTTCTTATATGCACCAAATAAGGAAGAAAAACAAGAATAATTTTAGTGAGGGTAATTATTTAGCTCTGGCTTTTAGGAGGAAAGAAAGTCATGATCTTCAATCTTTTCTGCTCATTAGTGAAAAATACAAATAATCAATATTAAATACTTACGTTGATAGTATAGTCACCCAGATCAACTCTACACAGTCCACCCATAAGAGCCTTTGTTCGACAGGGATCACACCATAGGTAACAAGATGCGCAAATGGCCAAAGTTTCCACCCAGCCTGACAAAGAAATTACATTCCAGAAAGATGTCAATGGTCAAACAATTACACGTTCTTTTAACCCAAACTTTAAACAAGGAATATATAACTGCTAAAGCTAGCAGTACTTCTGACACATGACCCGGACCATAAAAAATAAGCACTTTCTATTTCTCTAAATAGCCCTGCTTTTCCTTACAGTGTCTTTTAGACTTTAGGAAGGTAAAACACATGTTTGGGAGTTCAGGAAGGAAAAGGCATTTCAGAGTTTAGTGTTGACAAAGTTTTTCTCAGCTGGACCATATATGCACTGATTGCTGAGCCAAGACCAGTTGCAAAGCAAACATTATTGTCTAAAACTGGTTGCCAAGGTTAATACTACATCGCAGCAAGAAAAAACAAAGTTCAAAACTACATGGACAGGAAACAGCTGACACAAAATACAAATGCCAATACATAGTCGAATGCACAAACATTATTTGATTGAAAAGTAACAGAACCATGCTCCAAAAATCGAATAAAACTAGTTGATAAAAGACGCCAGACGATCCTGGCTTTTCAAATGCCCACAAGCTAGAGGGCATGAAATGAGAATCAATTAGATTGCAAGTAATTTTACTCTAAACAGTCAACAGAGCATGAAAAGGTGGTACTTTTTCTTATAAAAAGGCAGAAAGTTCTCTTACAGTCAGCATGGGCCAGAATGTCGCTTTCAGTTCACTAAAAATATCAATGGGTGATTCGAAACGCAAAAATCCCAAAACGGTAAAGTAAATGCTGTTCCAAATTGCTGCCCATACAGTTTGGTCGAAGGCTACTTTGACAGGAACCACCCACCAGTCTTGGAATGGAAAAAGCTCCTGAAACAAGTTTAAGTTGGTTGAGGAACCCCAGGAATATTTTTTTTAAATGTTAAGTTCTAAAAATAAACAACTGCAGAAGAAATTTACCTCGCACAACTGGTAATAGTAGTGAGAGAGGGAACCATGGAGAGTAAATCCAACAAGACCTGACCTGAGCATTCGTGTACGATCGAACTCAAATAGAGGTTTTCCTTCAAAGCACTACAAAAATTATAAGACAAGCATTATGCACTGTCAAGGACAAACTTCACCAACTGGAAGACTCAAATAGTTTTAATTCACAACACCAACACACCTGTGCAATCCAATCCCCTACAGAATACACCACACCACTAATCACCATTTTGGCTAAAACTGGGTTAGTCTTGAGAGCTTCCTCATAAGCACTCCAGTTGTGTTGAGGTGCATATCTTAGGATCTCAAACAGAGTCCAACCCTGAAAAGAGTAACAACACATAAATCCCCGCAGACAAATTGATACAAGGGCAGTGCACATGGACATAGAAAATCATAAAATCAAGAAATTCAAATCACAAATCGCAACCTATAATGAAATTTTCTAAATATAACTACGAACTAATTGGACCGAACCAAACATATTGCTTCATACCACTCTAACCATACGTGACAAGGTCTCTTCACTAAATTCAACTTAAGAAAATGCAGCAATCTCCTAGTCCCCCACCAAACTCTCTTATTGTCTTTTTTTTTTTATTTTGTTTCAGCATCACAAGCAACTAACTAATCTCATCTTCCATCCCTTGCCATTATATGTCCTTGTTGCTCCCGTGATTGTTATTCTACAGTGCAAAACCATCCCTGATTTGAAATAACATTTCCAGATCATGTTTCCTATCGGATTTAACAAGTTTGAATAATCACAATCCTTCAAAAGCAATATCCACTTCATTATTTCCATGTAAGTTAAAGAATTTCTCTTCACTCTTGCCTCCTCATGAATGATCATATAAAGACAGCAACAGCATTCACTTCATTAATTTGACTATACAGCATCAATCCACGACAAAGGATGCCCCTATAATTAGAACGTTTTCACACATTTATCATAAGACAGGCGACCTGCCCAACTTCCACGATAAAAAATTGAAAATGCTTGACCTTCGTACTCCAACTTCCAAGAGCACAAACTCAGAGAAAAAAGCAATGCAGGCAATTGATAAAAGCTCACTATCAAAGCGGCTAATGTTAATTAACAGAGAATGATAAGCAACCTAAAAGAACCAGAATGAAAAGAAAAAAAACGAACAGAACTAATCTAAGAACCAACTTCACCTCAAATTCTCACACAGCAAGCCACAGAACACTAGAATCATACATTGAACAAAACCAAATCACATGGAAATAAATAAAAATTCAATTAAATACTAAAGAGCTTGACTCACATGCCAGTAATCCTGATCAATAGTGAGCAACTTAGTGATAGCAAAAGTACCAGCTGCGAGCACAATAGTGGCATTGATAGTCCTATCTACGAGCCTCTCAAATTCCTCACTCTCCCTCTCATTTCCAACCCCAGAAGACCCAAACCCACCAGCCCCTTCAAAGGAAAGCCTTCCCTCACTTGCTCCGAACACACCTACCTGACTCGCCAACTCGCCCTCCACACCTTCACACTCCACCCTGCACACAGCCATCCCTTCCTGCTGGTCCGTACAGTCAGTGCTCTGAACTGGGATCACATCACACTCTTCTTGATCAACTAGAGACTTCAAAACCCACCTGTCTTTCCGTTTGTTTCTCAGGAAAGTTTGGTTCTTTGAGAGTTTGGAGCTGCAGAGATTGGAGCTTAAGATGGGTTTTGGGTGAGCATTAGTGGGTTTTCTGGGTTTGGAGTTTGGGAGAGGGAGGAAGCTCTGGGGAGCTATGGAGTGGATGGAAGCCATGGCCGTTGCTGAGACTGAGTTGGGAGAGACCGAGTTGAGTCTAAAACTTTGTATCTGCCTATTTGTTTCTCCGCTTTGGAACGGAAAGACGATTGGTTTTAATACGGTAGTTGCCCATTTGTGGTGGGGGTTATGATCATGTGTTTTGAAGTGTATGATTTTACTTTCGTACCACCGTCTGATTTGAAGGGTACTTGGATATGAACAGTGATTAAGGGTTTTGAGTCTGATCATTGGTAGAAGTAATGGGGTGTAGAACGTTATTGTGAGGTGTGGTGTTGAAGATCTTGATTTTTGTGGGTGAATCGTGATGAAATGCAGTCCACATAAGAGAGGTGATTGTTTAATAATAATAAAAATTTCGATAAATTAATAAATTCACAAATACGAACGCGTGGAAGTGGACCTTCGCATTTCTACTGGAAACGGTGTCGTAGGATCTTATGCAAGCAAGTTATACAACGTCGGCCTGGTTGCCAAAATAAAAATAAAGTAATATTTAAAATATATATATATATAAAAATTCAAACTTGAAACCTAATAAATGCATGATTTGGGCATAGGTCCTTTTGAGCATTTAAAATGATTTAAAATCCCTCATATGTGTATGTGACACATAGCTCGCTCTGTCCATTCAGTCGATATTAATAGATTGGTCCTTGATTTATAAATGTTAAACAACTACATGAGTAAAATAATCAAAGTTAGTAGACATGGGCTTCGCCAAGTTAGTTAGAATAGATGTACTATCTGTTCTGCATTTGAGTTCGAATCCCCATTTTCGTAATTTAGATTAGATTAAAATAAAATATCGTTTGTATAAAAAAAATCAAAATTAAAATCATAAGGACCTTAGTCAAAATGGGGCTAATCAAACCAAGGTGGTTGGTGTGAGTGGTTCGGCACTCTCATTCCTTTAGAGAGGTCAGGGGTTCGATCCCTGCTCTCGTATGGAGTCACCACTTTGGCTAACACTTTACCCCTTACGGGCCGACCCGGTGTGAGCGAGGATTAGTCTGAATTGTGGTTAAAGCTTAAAGGTGTCATCCATAATTGGGACCCATCCAGGACCACCTCGCGGTTCAGATAAAAAAAAAAATATGGGGCTAATCTGTTATGTAGATTTGCCTTTTTCCAATATTAAAAGCTCGAATTTCTTGGAGAAATATTCAGCGGACATTTTATTATTTTCTACGAGATTCTTCAAGCCGAAGAATCACTGTGTGGGTCCCCTGTGTTCCAGCAACCATTTTTCAATCCATTAGTTATTCACATGGGCCCACGAAACTAGCCCAGCCACTCTGGAAATGAAAGCTACACATCTGAAAAAATCTCATACCAATGATTCCAGATAAATCTTTCGTATTCCAGAACAAAAAAAAAGAAGATAAATCTTTCGTACAATTAATTCTAGATAAATTTGCAAAACATTATTTGGCTGCAATTTTGTATGCCAATCGAGTTTTCATGGTCATGCTTAAGACAAATTACATGTTCTTGTTTGTTTGTTTTTGAATTATTTGCTATATAATTCATGGTATATGACTTTTCCACTTTTGTGTGGTTGATCCGAGAAAGAAGCTCACTTTCAATTAGTTCGAAATATTTGTCTTTTTATTTTTTGGTCGAATAAAAAATATTTATCATTTGTTGTATGTGGATGTGGTCGGCAAGGCAAAGCCACACGTTATGTCAAGGAAGGAAGGCAAGGGAAGCCACATCATGCGGCAAGGCAAGGCAATGCAAGACAAGCCACACAATGTCAAGGGAAATCTAAGATACAACGTTGAAATACCAAGTGTTGCGTCGCTAGCATGGACTTCCAAAACTCAGTTTTTCTGGAAGAATAGGATAAAAAGTTTGAGAAAAAAAATTAGAGCATTGTCCAGCCAACAATGGTAAAAACAAGAACCAAAATTAATGCTCTGCCAAATCTTTGAAGACGGAAGAAAATGGAAACTTACTAGATAGAAGAACAACAATAACAGTTTTCAATTTTCACAGGAGAAACTCGAACTTCAAATGGAAACAGCATAATTTAAGTGGCACATGAAACCAGAAAGAAGAAGAAAAAAAGATGCACAAACTTGACAGCACAACCTGCACCAAGAAAATCAGGCTGCTACATTCTAAAATACAACAAATACAAAGAATGAAAGGGAGTCGTGATTGACAAGAGAGCAAATCACTTCTCATCTGGCAACACAAGACGATCTTGACCTTCGATCAGCTTTGCAGATCGAATCACATCTCCTGTTTTTATCTGTGAGAGAATATCTCTCCCAGCTGTTGCATATCTGCGTATTTATACATGTATAATCACTAATTAGCAAAAAGGAAAAACCCTGCATATTTTTTATCCAAACCCTGAGTTTGGTTAACTACAAGAACAGTTTAGGAATAAAAAAGCACGTACCCAAAAACTGAGAATTCTCCTTCATCAAAAGATAACCCTCCCAAGCCAGCCTATAAGATAAAGGTACATGTACATCAGATGACACATAAAGGAAGAAGAAAACAACAATGTCACTGTAAGATGGAAGAATCATGAAACATCTGATGGATTTGAACTTCTAAAATTTAATGGTTACTCTAAAGCTTTTCAGAACCCCAGTTCTTTGATTAACTTAAACTTACATTTCTTTTATCATAAAGATAGAAGAAAAACTGATACGGCGATGAGTGCTCCTCATTGACTTCACTATGCGCCATAGCAACAGCTCCATAAACAGATAGTGGAAGAGTTGGCAATTCCCCATCCTTCCATGAGGGGAAGAACAAAAAACAAAAAGTAAATGTGAATCAACTATTCAAAATAATTACGTGCAGGAAAATCATTTTGTTGATCACAATTGATGGAGTTGTAATAGTATAAAGCATAAAGATACCTGCACATCTAATTTTGTTCTGTACAAGGGCTCAAATTGCCCAGATGGCTTTATCTCTAGAGGAACACTATAACCATTGCTCTTGTCAAGACCGTTGTCTGAAAGAACAGCTTGGTCGGTAGAGCGGAGATTTGCCCCATTGTATGCCTCATCAATTACCTGAAGAAATGCAAATTTTGATTGTTTAAGCACGCTTCACCGAGGTAAATTCACATGAAAGTCACAAGCACTATTAGAACCAAAGACTCAAATTTAGATAGCATCGTTATGAGAAAATTGGAAGATAAAGTCACATTGCTCAGCCTCTTTTTCTGGCCACTTCTAGTTGATGTTTGGATGAACCACAGCGGCGATGAAGCCAAAATACAAGAATAAGCAACATTCATGCACAGAATATAGAAAATTTCATGAGGCCAATGTGAGGTTCAACTACCTTACCAGTTTTGCGAAATTCCCTGCTGTTAATGGTGCTGAATATCCATCTATAACGACCTGAGCAAAAGTTAACGATCAGTTTACATCAAATTAATAATACTGGCGATCAAAATTCATTTTTTTCTATAATGATCAACATTAAGTACGTATTTTCACACAATTGAATGTTGCTTCCAATAGTCGCCTGTGGGTGCCCAGCCCAGGCATCCATTTTGGATACTAGATACTGGTCTATTCATTGCCATGCTCCGCACTCAGAAATCAAATACTGTAGCAGGTATATTAGGTCTCTCGAGTCTTGATAGGGTGAAAATATTTTTCAAATAACACTATTAACAAAAATACTGACTCATTCATTAAGAATCTGAACACGACGGAACTTATCCTAAAGATGAAAAAAAAAAAAGAATAAAAGCATAAGATCATCATTTTTCTATAAAATCTGAGATATGTTATACCTGAATTTTGGCAGTCTTTCTTGGTTCACCACCGGCTTCAGGAGAAAATGTTGAACCATCACCTTTCTCTATGGTCAGTTCAACAGTTCCTCTCCCTGTCAGCCTACAAGTATTAAAAGAAAATATTGATATTCTACTTACAGCACAGATGATGTCATTGCAAAGCCTATTTATCGCACATGTAGAGGTCATTCAAACATAGGTTTGGTAAGTCAGTTGTATGTCAAAGAGAGAGCGGAACATGGAGACCAAACTTCAATCTCAAACATATACCCAATTCTAAACAAATTATACAAGACTGATATGAAAGACAGATGGAGTCATAATTTAACCCTTGTAAAACAGACCAATACAGTTTCCCTTGGACATCCAGAAAACTCATATATATTTCAAGTTTGTCCCTTTGCATCATTGTACTCCATAGTCTAGGTATCCATGCTACATATAAGACAACCAGCTCCAAAGAACCCACTTCAAAAGTTTTAGACAACCACTGGGACCTGAGGGATGGATGGGCCAACAATACATATCAGGCTAACACCCTCCTTTACACACAACCCATCCCGGACATGGAGAGACAGAGAAATACAGATAGAAACATAGGTGCATCCCCATCCTGCACCTTGCAAATCAGCAAAGAAGTGGGGAATGGGGATTACAGGTTTCAAACCTAGGATCTTCTGCAATCAGAGATCTGATATCGTGTTAGTCTTAGACAACCACTGGACCCCAACTTAAACTATTAGGGATTGGACCGAGAATGCATATCTAGCTAACAAAAAGATCATAACAGCTACATTATCAAAATTCAAAATGATTTTTATGATGGCTAATTTATCAAAATTTGAATTATATATCTACATATGTTTGTTAGAGAACTGTTTGACATGACCAGAACTAAAAAAGTTTAATTTTTGTAATTCAGTGGAATGAAATATCATCCCCCAGAAAGAGAAAGAGAGATCATTTAGGAAAAAAAAAACCTATTGAGACAGATCTGACCTTGGGTATCTCTGGTATTGCTCAGGTAACAAAAATGACAAGCCTGGAGCCTGTTGAGAAGAATCAAATATCAAGTTGTGATTTTAGACATGTCACATTGTCCTAATAATATAATTAACTCCCACAGGCAAAAGATAATAAAAATGCAGGTTGCCATATAGCATGACTGCAGCAGTAATTTTCTAGGAATTATATATAGAATCATGCTATGCTTTTGATGAGGCTTCCATATGTTGATTCCGTTATATATATAGTTATTTGTATAAAAGAGTAATCCAATGGTATAAATTGGTTGTATTACCTGTAATAACTCCAGCTCAGCAATGGTATCCAGTGAAGATGCGAGGCCTACTGATACTTTATCTGGGTCCTTATCCTTTATACATGCAAGAAGAGCTTGCAATCCATTCTGAAAACTAAGAGAAATTAAACAACATTCTTACAGTTGCTGCAGTGTACCATAATAACCTATTTGTCATAACTATGTCAAGTAACATGCAGAGCCATACATCTATTCTCCTGTTTCTTTTCTTCTCCATAGTTTCTTATGGGCATCTAGGATATAGAAAGTGTATAAATTTATAGTATATTTAAAGCAATGTAAACAAGGATTTTTTTTTTCTTTTCAAAAAACAGAACTTCAACTCCTATTATAGAATTTGACATCTAGCCAATTCCCCAAAAATGACTTTACATAATCGAAAAAAAATATTTCAACTGAAATTTTTCCTGAAAGAATAAACATAAAATGTGTAAAAATGAAACCTCCATCCGGAATAAGGAAAAAAGAGTGGGAAAATGAACAATAAAACACTCATAACAATAATTTCAATGCTTTTCTTCTCTTATTTTAGTTGGATATCATACATGTGCCATGAGACATAAAAGGAGATGATAGTATGATAACATCCTTGTCATGATCTTTGTCGTTCTTCTAAGGGAGCTTCACATACCTTTCCATCGATAAGAGATGCATACAATGTGGAGCCCTTCTCCCTCAAGTCTGTTGGTATGCTTGCCAGAATTGAATCCTTTTCATCTGTTGCTATCTAAGGTAAGGAAATAGAACTAAGAAATTGTAAAATCTAACTGCTAGCATCCATGTAATATATAAATGTAAGAATGTGATTGATGTATAAATGAAAAGAGAATATGGTTTCTATATTTTAATGGTACCACAATTACAATCAATATAAAGCTAAGTTGTGTAATTAGTACATAATTTTCTGCCAGGTACTACCATGCCTGAGGCCCTTGGGGGACCTGACATCTCAAGATATAAAGATTTTGTAAAATAAAAGAGAGAGAAATCCCATGACAGCTAAAAATCCAGGGAAACTCTCTTAAATTAATAACTTTAAATTGACATCTCACAAAATCCTTATAGTGTCAATCTATGTAACCAACCTTTGATTCAAAGTTGCTTCCATTCGAAAAGCGTTATATGAATGCCATACAAATTTCTTCTTAACCAAAAAAAATAAAGCAACAGATACCTTTAAAGCTTTCTTCACATTTCCCTCCATGGTCCCATAAGGCTTTCTCTGTGGAATTCTTAGCAAATACAAAATCTCCTCCAGAGAATCCTAGAATGGAAGTTATATGGTTTCAAAACTGATTAATGTGAAAGTTAAGAGAGCATGTATTAAAATCAATAATCAATAACCTGTATGGTCTTCATGTTTGTGTTTGCAGGGATTGCCCTCCTCAAAGCTAGTTCTCCTGTTCTGGGAACCTTGGTGTCTGGAGAATAAAGTACTGCATTTGCAGGTGATATAGGCAAAACGTCCCAACCAACCAAAGGAAGTGGAGAAGATATTTGGACAAACACAAGGATCACAGCAATTAGACTTTGAAGTTTGTTTGTATGTCCACGAGTTGATATGTAGGAATTGGTAAGAGTACCATGCTGGTCTTTGAGTTCCTGAATGACTGAAAACCCATGTCAAAAGAAAAAAAGAAAGACCCAGCAAGGGCCAATAATTTCATACATTCCTACAACCCAAAAACCATAATTTCCAGAGATCAAAACCAACCTTTAGATGATTATTTTTGGGCAGGCAATAAACTCTGGAGCGACCTGATCTTTCTGGGTCTTTCCCATTGAAGCAAAATATGAAATGGGTTGGTTTGAGATTTGACCTTCG
Source organism: Prunus avium (assembly GCF_002207925.1). The sequence goes on from NW_018921265.1 coordinate 79,090, forward strand.
GGTAGAGGGAGCAATGGAGACATTGAAGGAGAGCTTGTGAGAGATGATGGCGGAGGATAAAGGGAATGCCATGACTGGTCACTGACTCACTGGAGATGGAAGTTGGTAGTTGCAGAGAGGTTTTGGCGCGCCTCATCCGCTAAAGCCTATCTGGAATTTTTTTGACGGGTTTTGTATGGTTGTGGATGTGGAGTTTCTACAATGCCCCGAAGATAAGGCAAAGGCGTAAGGGGTGGGGTGTGAAATATTGGGCAAATTTGTAAATTAAACAATAGTATAGATTACTACATAACTTAATAAAATAAAAATACAACCAAGGTGGTTGGTGTGAGTGGTTCGGCACTCTCATTCCTTAAGAAAGGTCAGGGGTTTGATCTCTGCTCTCGTATGGAGTCACCACTTTGGCCAGCACTTTACCCCTTACGGGCCGACCCGGTGTGATCGGGGATTAGTCTGGGTTGTGGTTAAGGCTTAAAAGGTGTCATCCATAATTGGGGCCATCCAGTACCACCTCGTGGTTCAGACCAAAAAAATAAAATAAAAATATAATAGTCAAACTCTTCTACTAAACCTAGACCAATAGCCAATATACCTAAAAATAAATCTTATGAAAATGTGTTACTTCTAGGGGTGGTTGCGGTTCGGTAACCGCGACTTTTTGCCCAAACCGCAAACCGACCGACTATTTGCGGTATGGTGATTTTTGAAACTTGAACCATTAAATTTGAACTTGACAAAAAATGGGCACTAAAATATATAGTGTATATATTGCTTGTTTGTTACAAAATTTTAGACAACATTAAAAAAATGAACTTAATTTATAATATGTGCAAACAAAATAAGAAGTTTATTAGGTTATCATGCATATTACATTATTTTGATTAAGTATAAAATGAGGTTACACAATGCATCAACTAAATCTTAAAAAGGAAAGGGCATAGACGGACATGCCTAGTCAGGCTGAGGGTTTCAAATCATAAGTCCAAGCCCTACCCAAACTTAGAGCGGGCCTAATCATAAAGCTGGGTCGGACTTTGACCCATAGAGTCTCGTGTTACCCACTTCGACCCGTCAAATGATGATCCCTAACCACCATCACCACCAACAACACTATTTCCTGTCTCATTTGGCTGATCCCCTCATCCCATGTTCTCATCACCAATAAAAATGCTTATCATCTAAAAAATTATTAATGCACGGATGTCACACAAATATAATTATATATTGGTTATATGTGAACACAAATGTCAAGTCCATTAGGTATTTATTTCCTTTAATTCAAAATTGCATTTTTTTAGTTACACGATAATCACGGATGTCACACCAGTATATACGATAAGTAATTTTCCAATAATAAACCACCAAACAACTATTTAAATCTCACTACAAGATTTGAACTTAAAATATACTCAATAAAGTGAAGACTAATGTTACTAATACAAGCTTGAAACACTTGTATAAAGCTTACCATACAAAAGACCATCAAGACATTGTTTGAGTAAACTTTAATAGATTCCAAATATAAATTTTACAATAATTAGACTCAAAATGTAAGCCATCATCTTAGTCAATTATAAAGAGGATAAGGGTAGGATCATTTAACGGTTCAGATTCAATGTGCGAATCATGAAGTATGGTACATCGCGAAGCACTAGATCTCCGGTCCGCACCAAAACAAATCGTAACCTTCAAACTCCAAAATCAACGAAATTTACACGACATTACTCGATCCCATAAGGCAGTGAGAGCAATCACACTTACAACCACCACCTCACTCAAGCTCTTTCTTTCTCTCTCTATATTGGTGATGAATAATTGCACATGTTTGGTATAGATCGAGGTCGAACATGGCGAACTATCTTGCTCAGTTCCAGACGATCAAGAATTCCCTTGATCATCTCGTGATTGCAGGTAAATCTCACAATTCTGCAATCTCATTCAATTTTCTGGGTTGTTTATTTTTATCTTCTTTTTGTAATTTCAAATTTGAGCTTAAATTTATTGTTGAGCTTTTTTTTTGTTAAGCATTTTCCGCATTTGAAGCTACTGATCTTTGTGATCGTAAGTGACCTCCCTCACTTTTAGGTTTGAATTGAGATTTGGTGCTCTATGAGTGATTGAAGGTGTTAATTCTATCTGAGAGTAGAAGTAAAAATGCGTATTTGTCTGAGTATGGGGAAAGCAATTAAAGTGGTGCAGCAAATGCACATTTGGTTGAGTGTTTGTAGAATGATGCCTGTAATGGGTCAGATTTGGAGAGTTTTCAGGAACAATTTTTCTGTAATTTTGTTTCCGAAAGCAGTGAAAAAGGCATCCATTCCTACCCCAAATGGGAACAATGCGCAAAATTTGCTGTTTGGTGTTTCAGAACATAAAAAGTGTTTTAAATTTTTGTATTTGTTTGAAGAGCTGCATTAGTCATTTGTTTAGTGACAAGCTATATAGTTACGGTTATAATGTTCGGAATGCACGACATGGAAACCTATAGATAACCTAAGGGATGTTGATCCCTTAACAATTTCTTCTAATATTGTGATCATGCCCTTAGTTCGTATTGAATTTGCAAGAAGTGAAACAGATAGCTACTCGCGTTTATGCAGTAGTATGTGTTATTAGCCTTGCTTCATTTTTCTCACCTAACAGTTTGACCATGAGCACTTTTTCAGTTGAAGATGTGAGCGACTTGTGGCCTACTGTCAAGAATGGATTTGAGGAGCACTTGCCATTTAAAAGAGCTTGCTTAAATAACAAGACCCGTAATCCTGTGTTTGTGGAGAATTTTCCTGCTGAGTTCATATTAACCACAGATTCGAGACTTCGTAGCCGGTTCCCTCAAGAGCAATCATTATTTTGGTTTCGGGAGCCATATGCAACAGCAGTCCTTGTCACTTGTGAGGTAAGATTCGATCTCGTTCACCTCATTTATCTTAATGTAGTTATTTCATAACCAATATATAATGTTTATATCTATAAACACTAGAGGTTAGTCCAGTGTTAGGATTTGGGGCCGAGATAAGCACCTTAGGAAGTGTAGGTCTCCTCTTCAATTCCCCATGGATCTATTCCATGGCGACGGTCTTCTGCAAATTTGATGTACTGGCATTTCATTTGTGGACGGAAATTTTCCAAAATTTTCTGTTCAGTAACACTTATTTTTTTTCTTTTAATTCATTAGGATCTTGATGAGTTCAAGACCATCCTTAAACCGCGCCTGAAGTTAATTGTGCAAAATGATGAACGGGAATGGTTTATTGTTTTTGTATCCAAGGCTCACCCGAATAATGATCAAGCCACCAAAATGGAAAATAAAGTATATGCCAAGCTTGAAGTTGATTTCAGTTCCAAGAAGAGAGAAAGGTAAGCTACCTGCTTTTGTAATCAAATATGTTTCCTTGTTTAAATGGTTGGATTGAGTAGCATTGAGAAATAGGTGTTGTGATTGTTTCATATACATATGATCACTTTTATATATGATTTTTTTTAATAGAAACTTTATAAATTCAAAAGAAAAAGAAACATGAGTGCGAAAATATTAGTGCACATTAGGCTTTTCCAGGGTGCGTGTTTTCAAAATGGCTCTAAAATTTCCAACAAGAGGCTGGCTCAACTTATTTATTATAATGATATTGTGTGAGAAGCCTGCAGAAGTTAGCTTGATGCTGGGTTCATATTAAATGTAATACCTCATTCTGTTCCAGAATTCCCATGCTACATTGTTAGCTAGCCTGTACAGGAGCTACTCGAAGTGTATCAATTGTTTTGTGGAATAAATTAGTATAATTTAAATCCCCTGTAGATCGTTATTTTTTACAATATTCAACTGTTACACAACTCCTTTGTAGTTAACTAAGTCAACATGTGATCTGGAGGAATTTTGTTTGTAACTATAAATTTGACAAGAACATTTTTATTATACTGATAGGAACAGATCATGCTATACTTTATCTTAGCCAAAAGGTGGAGAAAGGTATAGACTGTTGATATTAGTTTCATGTCTTTATTATTGTTTATAAGATGAACTTGGGGACCTTTTATTTATTTATTGTGTATTGTATATTGACCATCTCACCAGCATAATTACAATTGGGTTGGGTTGGAAATAATACCTGTATGTGTGGAAATTTTCTTTTCATTTCTTTTCAGTAACTTGCATATTGTATAATGTGAGTAGATTAGTCATGAAAGCCTTTCCTCCTAGTGATTTTCTAATTTTCCGCTCAGAGTTTTTAATCGTATTAGTTATACTAATCTTTCATTTTTGTCTGAAAGTAGATATCTCTACACTATCTTCATTATATACCATAAAATATGATGCCGACTATCACAAAAGGATAAATATAAAATTAAAGAAGTTAGTCTCACATTCAAACCCCCATGGCACCTTGGTAGTGTGTGTATGTGAGAAATCCCCCTCCCCTAGTTTAGACTATCGCTTGTCTTAAAAAAACAAGAAGTTAGTTTGAATTTGAATTTATTTTACCTAATAACATTTTATTTTTACAAACGTATGCTCTGCTCAGGTGTTGCAAGTTCGATCTATATTCCCCTGAAGCAAACTTTTGGGAAGACTTGGAATCCAAGATCATGGAGTGCATCAGAAATACATTGGATAGGCGTGTACAGTTTTACGAGGATGAGATACGCAAACTCAGTGAACAACGCTTCATGCCAGTTTGGAACTTCTGCAATTTTTTCATTTTGAAGGTTTTCCATTTTTCTCAATTTTTGGACTAGAAGAATTTGATCAAGGCTGCTTTGGGAAAATAGGATTTAACTGATTGTTTGATCAGTTGTGGATTTCATGCATAAATCAATTGTATTGAAAATCTTATGGAAGAACTTTTCTTGCGTTTGACTTATGTTATAAAAGTACATTTTGAATCCTACTTCAGGCAATTATTAGGCACTAGTCCCACAAACCTTTGTGTCTTCAAATCCATATAACTTAAGTTATTAATCAGATTCTGCTTTCTGGATTCTTACTATAATTGCTTCTCTTCTCAGGAAAGCTTGGCTTTTATGTTTGAGATGGCTCATCTTCATGAAGATTCATTACGTGAATATGATGAACTAGAAATTTGTTATTTGGAAACAGGTGCGTAATGCATATATCTTATTTAGCACTTTTGGTGTTGTAATACATCGTAATACATGTCATCATTTCTATATATGTTTCCTAATGAAAATAGTATCTTCACATGGAACTGCAAATGCCACCTTCAAGTGCATGTATTTGGGATCTTTTCAGCTTTAATTTATCTACATTTTATAAGTTCTTAATAATTGACCATGCAAGTGTAGTCAGTGTTACATTACCTTATGAAGGTGTAGCGGTCTTCATGAGTTGGGTGCCCTTGTTTTGTAAAAATGAGCAACCATTGACTGCTGTAATTATCATTCTACTCGTGATATTGAGATTCATTCATGATTTTCATAAAACACAATTTTGATCCCTATTTTCTGGGGAGTCATGCTCATAATTGTGTTTTCTCAAAACCCGTCGGCTAATATTCAAATCTTAACTAGCCTCTCTGCACGGGCTTCCGCGCCTGCGAGAGGCTTTTTTTAGAAAAATTAAAAATTTATTTTAGAATTAAAAAAGATAATGGGTATTGTGTTCCATAAAAATAGGATCTATTATCTGATTTTTCTTTTAATTTTAATTTTTTTAAATATGAAAAGGTGTGAATTTACCATATTATCCTCATTTAATTAATAATTTCAATTCTTAATGTTTGCATTAACCAAGGGCATTTTCTGGTATTTTGAATGTTTCACCATTCTCTGCCTTTTGCTTTATATATATAGATAAAGTACTCTTTTGTAAGTTTGATTTTGATCCAGTGATTGGTGAGCATGAATGTGTGTGCTCATCAGTGACTATGAGACCATGAGTGTGTGTGTGTGTGTGTGTGTGTACATGTGCATGCTACTCCAAAAGAAATTAAAACTTGGAAATTCATCATTCTAAAATAAGATTAATGCTTTTAAATGGTGAGATTCTGGACAACAATGGATTCTTCTCTTTCTTTCTTTTTCCTCTGGATAAGAAACCAATAGTGATTCTGTTTCATCTGACGCAGTTGAAATGACTGGAAAGAGGAAAGACTTTGGGGGAGTTGACCATGGCGATGATCAGGCAGCATTGATTAATTCTGGAAACAAACCATTGACACAAATTGTTCAAGATGACTCATTTAGGGAATTTGAATTTAGACAGTATCTGTTTGCTTGTCGATCAAAGGTATGTGAAATTGAGTTGGTCAACTAAGTGATGTCACTTAAAATGATTCTATCTGTTTGCTTTGTTTACAGCCTAATGTTATACGGCATGGAATACTGTGGCTTACTTTTGAATGTTCTGCTTATTGGTTGCTGGAATCCATTAGTTTAAATTTCATTTAGCATGCTGTAGTAAACTGTTGCTCCATTCCGTCTAATTCCAACTGTATTTCTATAATTAACGCTTTGTAAATGTGTTGATAGATGCTTAATAAGGTCATTCAACATGTTCATCATTCTCTCTCTCTCTCTCTCAAGTATGTTATGTAAACTAAATGGTGCAAGTGATGAATAAAAGTTTTACCAAGGGCATAAAAGAAACATCAATGATTATTTACTCAATATAAGAAAAATAATCTGACCATTCAGGAAAAAAAAAACAATCTTTCAGGTGGCCAGCCTTCTGGCTGTGCTGCTTCATGGATGCATTTCAAAGACTTGACATAAATTGCACTGCATGGCTCAGACTGTTGCCAAAGCAGGGTGGCTTGCCTTCTGGCTTTGCCACTTCCCAAATGCATTTCAAGGGTCTGGAATGACTTGCAATGAATGGCCTAGGAACAACTGAAGCAGTTCATGATAGCCCTGACCCTAGATTTAACTTTGCACTCTTGGGGAGCAGATATGAATTGATTGGATTGATGGTTCACATGTTACTATGACCAAAATTTTGGCAAATGTTCTGCACTATCGCTATAGGAGCATATTTAAATCAAAAGTTAGGTGGGGGAGAGAGAGAGAGAGAGAGGGTTGCTTTTCTAAAGAAAAAAAAGTCTTGATGCCTTTGGGGATGTTTTGTACTGGGTTTCCTTTTTCAAATTTCAAATTTCAATCATGTCATTGCAGTCATTTAATTAGTTGAAAATTTGAGCCTTCAAAATCTAGTTTACGCATACAGTGGCTTTCTATTTTGCTGAAACAATAAATTTGAACCGCACCTTCTGATACATGGTTAAATGTAGCTTTTATTCAAGCTCAATCGCCCATTTGAAGTTGCGGCCAGGGGATACTCATTCATTATAAGCTTCTCAAAGTCTCTGGCAGTGCATGAGGTATCTGGTATTCATTTTCTTGAAGTGTTTTTCACCATAATATCTACATATCTTGAGCTTTAGCATGATGATCACTTCTGACTTTTCTTTTTGTCTTTTCTTTTTCCCATCTTTCCTGTTTTCTCCTTTTGGAGTTGTTTTCAGAATATTCTACCTTTTTGCATGCGTGAAGTTTGGGTAATAACAGCTTGCATATCCATAGTCAATGCAACTGCTTCACATTATAAGGAAGGACTTGCAGCACCTGATATAGAAAAGGAGTTCTACCGCCTTCAAGGCGACCTTTATTCACTATGCAGGGTTAAGGTAAAAGTTCTTTGTATTTTTTAAGCAAGATGACCTAAAAATATCGTTTGGTTTTATATATTTAGTCCTTTGATACACCATTTTGGAGTGTATTGATACAAGTGAAATGAAATCCATTGTTCAGCTGACAATCAAGATTAATTAGAGACTTTGTTTTGGGGATGCTCGCACTTTACTGAATGCATTGGCACCAGTGTTGTATGTCATTCTAAGTGGCTGCTCAGGACAGTCATAATATTTTATTTCTATCTATTTCTTAATTTCAAGTTATCTGTCATAAAATGCTCAATGATGTAATGTATGTTTATGCAGTTCATAAGGCTTGCATATTTAATTGGATATGGAACAAATATAGAAAGGAGTCCTGGCAACAGGTACAGATTGAATCTTTGAAGATGAAAACCACTTTTAGCATTCTAGAAACAAGCTTCGACATGATGCACCAGAAAGTTGCAGATGTTTTTCTTAATTTAATTTTGTGCTTTACCTTTCAAATCAATTGGACAGTGCTTCACTCAGCATGCTTCCTTGGCCCAAGCCAGCAGTTTGGCCCTCAGTACCACCTGATGCTTCCTCTGAGGTGCTGGCAAAAGAAAAGGTAAATTCTTAGTATGGCACATGCAACATTGGACTATCAAAGTTAGTTTAATATTTTCACTAAATCCCAGTGCATGTAGATGTAATTTTTCTCTGATAGAGTTTACATTAATTTATGTCTGTCTAGCATGCCATTAGTATGAAACCAGAAAATTCTAGTATTAGAAGGTTTATTGTTTATTGTTCTTGCATTTTCTCTGACCGTTTGGCCTGTCAATAATGTAGTATGAAGTTGTGGGCATGTTACAAGGCATTTACAAGCACTCCTTGTTACTCATATCCCTTAGCTTTTCCATTAGGTTGAGGTGCTAATTAACCAAAAACCAACTTTGCCTTTCAAATTATGATTATCTCACATTTTAAAAAGCAGAAGATTTGACCCATTCCTACGAAAATTTCAGAATAGATCTTCTAACCCTCACATTTCTCAAATTTGGAATGATTTAGACAATGATGTGGACATCTTTGTCAAACCCATTAGGGTTTACCAACGAAATAGATGGAAGAGGGAATTATTAATTAGTTTCCTAATTTATTTGTTAGTTCCTAGGTTCTCTAAGTTTTTCCAGATTTCAGTAGGATTTCTAAGTTTCCTATTTTATTTGGATTAGGATTTCTTTCCTAGAATAAGTTTAATTTTCCTTTTCACCGTAGGGGTAGATTATCGTAAATACCCCTTCTATGTAATTCATTATTGGAGTTGAGATTTGAGATATTGAGTAAAGTTTATTTTCTAGAGATTGGAGACTTCTTGGTGTGAAGCCAAACCCCTGGAGTGATTCCAGACCTATCCTTGTTTGTTCTATTTTCTGTTTTCCATTGTTTTCGCTTCCGCTAAAGTACCTAAACACTCAATTCACCCATATCCTACATCAGACAAATTAATCATATGAGTTTATAATTGTGAATTTAATTCAATAGTTAAACGGATTTCATGATTTCGCACCTTTATCAAATCACCACATGGTTATTAGTGTCCTCTAAAGTTGATTGAGGGAAGACTTGATAAAGGTGCTAAATCATGGGGAAGTTTGACGCACGCAGTGATCTGGAAACTTTGGCTGGAACGCAACAGGAGAATATTCGAGGATTATAAGGGAGTGGGAGTGATAGAGTTATGGGACAGAGTGAAGTTTTGGGCTGCCCTTTGGGCATCAACTTCACCTGCTTTTAAGGATATTCCCTATCCTACAATTATGCGCAATTTGCAGGCTGTAGTGTCTTAGGGGTTGTCTTGTTGTTTGGCTGTTTGTTTTCTGTTTGGGTGGCCGTGTGTTTTGCTTCACTGGCTTTTGTTTCTTTCTTTCTGTATGTTTTATTTGTTCTCTCTTTTGTTTCCTTTCTTTTTTGAATACAAATTGTTTCTATTAAAAAATAATAATAATAAAAAAAAAAAAAAGAATAGTTAAACGTCGGTGTTTTTATAATGCCAAATTTACAACTTTTTATCTTCTAAAGTTGCTGTTATTGTTGTTAGTATTGTTCACTTGATTTTTTGAGAGTTTCTTGCAAAAGCATTTTTCTCCCCTTAAATTATTCTTCTATTTACTGCAGATTATTCTCCAGGCAACTCCATCAATCAAGCACTTTGGTATTCAGAGAAAACCATTGCCTCTCGAACCTTCTCTACTACTACGTGAGGCTAATCGGAGGAGGGCTTCCCTTTCTGCTGGAAATATGGTTGAAATGTTTGATGGTCGCCAAAATTTTAGTGATGGGTAATAGAAATTCAAGAATTGAAGTAAATGCAGTGCTCTTTGAGTTTTACTAAATATTTTCACCTCAAGTAGTATTTTTATGCTTCTAAACTTGCTTTTTTGAGTTGTAATGTAGTCACGATGTATGATGGCAGTTCAGGTTCGGATGCATCATTAAAGATGCCCTCATTACAAAAAGTACAAGCAAGTGTTATGTCACGTACCAACTCTTCACCAGGAATTTCCGAGAGCTCAATTGATAAGCCCATGAGACTTGCTGAAATTTATGTTGCTGCTGAAAATGCTCTGCACAACACAGTTTCTAATCCTGATCTATGGAAGTCTTTGTCATCTACAGAGGAGTTTGAGGTACAAGCACAAATGAAGCATGCACTTGCTTATTTTTTGGTTTACTGTTCATGCTGGATCTTCAAATGATTAATTCCTCTATACATGCTGTATAATTTTTAGTTAATCTGTTTTTCTTGTTGACATCTCTCGTCAATGATAAATCCATCTTGGTTGAAAATATTTTAGCTGTATATAAACACTTCTAAGATGATATTCCTTCTACTTTGAGAAAACAAAAATATGACATACCTTCTATGAAGGTTAGATTTTGTTTTTCTTACCACATAAAAAGTTAGATTTCTTTCCTTTTTTAGCAGTATTACATAGAGAACCTGGATTTGTGATTAAGATTCAGTGTTTTAGTTGTGGAATTTATTGTTCTCTCTCTCTCTCTCTCTCTCTCTCTCTCTCTCTCTCTCTCTCTCTCTCTCTCTCTCTCTCTCTCTCTCTCTCTCTCTCTCTCTCTCTCTCTCTCTCTCTCTCTCTCTCTCTCTCTCTCTCTCTCTCTCTCTCTCTCTCTCTCTCTCTCTCTCTCTCTCTCTCTCTCTCTCTCTCTCTCTCTCTCCATATCAGTCAAATTGTCCACATGCATTCACTCAATTTTCTAAATTACAAATTCGGGTGTTGACAGCAAAAATATCTGGAGCTAACTAAAGGTGCTGCTGACAATTATCATCGATCCTGGTGGAAAAGGCATGGAGTTGTTCTTGATGGGGAAATAGCAGCTGTCTGTTTTAAGCATGGAAACTTTGATCTGGCTGCGAAGTCATATGAAAAGGTTTGCGCACTTTACGCAGGTGAAGGATGGCAGGATTTATTGGCAGAAGTTCTACCCAATTTAGCAGAGTGTCAGAAAATACTCAATGATCAAGCTGGCTATCTATCATCTTGCGTGAGACTGCTTTCTTTAGATAAAGGCTTGTTTTTTACCAAGGAACGCCAGGCTTTTCAGTCAGAGGTTGTTCGTCTTGCACATGGTGAAATGGAGCAACCTGTGCCACTAGATGTGTCATCATTAATTACATTTTCTGGTAATCCTGGGCCTCCATTAGAATTATGCGATGGGGATCCTGGTACTCTATCTGTAACATTCTGGAGTGGCTTTCCTGATGATATAACTCTTGATTCACTAAGTCTCACATTGAATGCATTATTTAATACTGATGAGGTTGCTAAGGTAAGCTTTCTTGGACTTGCAATGCATTTTTATCACACCATTTGAGGTTATAGGTTGTATGAGCATTATATATGATACTACGGAATTATTCATCTGATATTTCAGGCATTAGTGAGCTCTACTGCAATTGTATTAAAGCCCGGTCGGAATACCATTACCCTGGATTTACCCCCCCAAAAACCAGGTTCATATGTTTTGGGGGTTCTTACTGGGCAAATTGGGCAGTTAAGATTCAGATCTCATAGCTTTTCCAAGGGTGGCCCTGAAGACAGTGAGGATTTTATGAGTTATGAAAAGCCTCCTAGACCTATCTTGAAGGTGCCGTTTCTGAACTGTAGCTGTGGTTTACCGTTGTTCTTTTATCTATACTTGTAAATAAAATTGTATCCAGAAGCAGTACATAACTTTGAGATTAGGCTTGGTTTCATTTCATTTAAGATTTCCATGTGGTATTGTACCATCTAATTTTCCTTCTCTTTCTTAGGTTTTCAAACCAAGACCTCTGGTTGATCTTGTTGCAGCTGTTTCATCTGCTTTGCTTATAAATGAACCTCAGTGGGTTGGGATTATTGCAAGGCCCATTAACTACTCCCTCAAAGGTGCTGTCTTGTATGTTGATACTGGACCAGGTCTTAAAATTGAAGACTCAAATTTCATTGAGATGGAAAGTTATGCTGATACATCAAAGAGTTCAGTGGGCGTGGCAGACTGTAATGGTACTCCAAAAGATGGTTCTTTGGCTGTTGATAAAATATTTGAGAAGTTGACTTTCTGTGATGATAGAGTAGAGTTTCCACATTGGGCAAGCAACTTGACATCTATTTTATGGATTCCACTTCGTGCTATCAGCGAAAACCTTGCAAGAGGATCATCTTCAGGTTGTGAACATGATGCAAATCTTTTGTTTGTGTTTTTATATTTTATATGTTGTAAATGCTCTTTGTTGCATCCAGCTGCTTACCTGTATATGATGCATCATGTCTTATTGCAGTGGCTCCCCAGAGACAGAGCATTGTGGATGGAATGAGGACGATAGCACTCAAACTTGAATTTGGAGCATCTCACAATCAAATATTTGAGAGGCATTTCTCATTTTACATCATCCTCGCTTATCTTTATTTGGATTGTGTTCTATTTGCTGTTTTTAGCTTTTCAAAGTTGCCTTTTATTGATTATAAGTTGTCTGAATATATACGTATACATGGCCTGATTTGCAGGACCCTCGCTGTGCATTTTACTGATCCTTTTCATGTGAGCACACGAGTTGCAGATAAATGCAATGATGGTACTTTGCTTCTGCAGGTATTTGTGATTTAGTGTTCGGAAGCACTCTTCTATATGTAATGTTAATAATTTAGAACCAATACCACATTTTAACGAATCAGTTTTCTGTACTGTAAAGATTGTGGGATATCCCTCAAAAATCACAACCAGATATGTAAGAGTTATTTTGTTTTTCATATCATCCTTGCAGATTTCACTCCATATTCTGTTATCTCATCTTTCTTTTATTGTTTTAATAGTTGTTTATTTGTCTGAATACTGGCGTGATGCGCTGGACATCATATAATAGTTATTATTTTCATTGGTACTTTACCATTATGAATATAGTTAACTACCAAAAGTTGAAACAGAACATATTTTTGTCTCCTAGCTTGGTGGTGAGATAATTAAAACATGACATGTGCGGCGTCCTATGTATGTGTTGAAACATGGGAATTGTGTCCGTCTTCATAAGATGTCATTCTAGCCAATTACCTTAGCATGAATGATGCTTTTGTACATAGCCTGGATATGATTGAAGGTTGCACTCTACCATGTTAGACTAAGACTTCTCTTGCAATTACCAAGATAAGTGCTTATAAATCCATGAAACAGGAGAGGTTATTTGAATACGGTATTTGTGGAGTCCTTGGAGGGCAGTTCATATGTTTTGTGTGCTCATGAGTCATGAGTCATGATAATTATCAATATCTTTAATAGTATTTAGTTCCTCTCTGATTTCCACATTGATTGAGTACTTCCAGGTAATACTACACTCTGAAGTGAAAGCCACATTGACCATCTATGATGCTTGGCTCGATCTTCAAGATGGATTTGTTAATACTGGACAAGGTGATGGGAGACCAACTTCAGGCTACTTTCCACTTGTCGTTTCTCCAAATTCTAGGGCAGGAATGTTATTCAGTATATGCTTAGGGAAGACAAATGTTGAAGGTATTGTTCACTTATGTTATAAATGTTTGCATGTTTCTAAGCTTCCATTTTTTAAACACAAACAAATTGATGCTTGTTCAAGAGTGTATTTACAATTAATTTGCAGTGATATCATGTATATGATATCTGGGGTTAAGGAGAGCCAATAAGCTCAATCATTTTAGGTTGTAACACTTACTCTGAACTTGTAAGGACTAGGGGGGGTGAAAGAAGTAATGGCAAATGGGTTAGTATGAAAAACTGCATATGAGATGCAGCATCCACAAGACCTTAGGATACTATGAAGTCTTAAACTTCATCATTCAGCCTCATCAACCTGTTATTGTAGATGAGCTGATTAGTTACTTGTTTTTTTATTTTGTTTCCTTATAAATTTGTGGGAGCTTATTGTGATCTGATTATGGTGAAGGCTGGCTTCCTTGTGAATTTAGGATTACAGTCATCTAAGCAGTTCACGTGTTTATCTCCAGTAATCTGTTAAGGTTGGGACTTTTGCTGATGGAATCCTTTAAAATCTTATGCCTATATCAAGCACCCAAAAAAAGCCACTGCCATGTCTTCATTGTCATCGCTGTCAATATGGATTTAGTTGTGAATCTTTTCTATATTTAACATTTTCGTGCAATTGACAGAACCAATGTGTCTTTTGTTGTATTTTTCCTGCAGATGAAGCTAAGGCTCTGCAATCAGATAGTATACTGAATATTAGATATGGAATTTCTGGTGATAGAACCATTGGAGCGCACCCACCTGTGGCTGCAGAATCTTCTGGGACTGAGGATGATAGACAGGACTTAATTTTCAGGAGTGCTCTTGCTTTGCAAAGGCCTGTGCTTGATCCGGTCCTGGCTGTTGGTTTTCTTCCTCTCCCTTCTAGTGGGCTTAGGGTTGGCCAGCTAGTTACCATGAAATGGAGGGTTGAAAGATTAAAGGATTTTGAGGAGAATGAAGTATCCCCTAACAATGTAAGTCATGGTCTAATTCCATTGAACAATTAAGAAGTGATGGTCAAATCTTAGGCTAATGATAATTTACCCTCTGATTTTCACTTTCATTTCTGAATGAGCATTAACATCGGTGTTTAACCATTTTTAAGTCAGCTGAAAATTCATGAACTTGCAATGTACTTCATTGAGTTGTTTCACCTAAAACGTGAGGTGGTATGGTATGGTGTGTGTCTTTTTTCTGTTTTCAATACCCCCTTGATGTTGAAGCTTATTCTTATGCTTTGTATTTGTTGCTTTAAAGGAAAGGAAATAGTAAAAAGTTGTTTAGACCTTAAAATACGACCAAAATTCCATCCAACTGAGTCTGAACTATTTTGGCTAGGTTGAATTCAGCTTTTCAGTTTAGGAAGGTAAAATTGCATAATTAGAACGAGGCCTTGTACTTTGTCTTACTCATTTTTGACTGCGGGAACCATCTGTATGTTTAGTGGATTTTTAAGTTCTATCCCGCTACCTTTAATGGATGCAGAATGAGGGTTGTGGTACAACTGTCATTTGTTAAAATCCGAGTACTTTAGGTGATTATGGCTCAAGCATAATGGACTGCAATTCTCAAAAATAAAAACAAAAAACAAAAATCATGTTTCTAATCTTTTGTGCTCGTGTAGGATGAGGTGTTATATGAAGTCAGTGCAAATACTGAGAATTGGATGATTGCTGGGAGGAAAAGAGGGCATGTTTCTCTCTCTGCGAAGCAAGGTTTCTTCAACTACTTAACCTCACATATCTGTTTTCTTCAAGGAAAATATATTGTGGTTCATAGCTCTGAAAAATGGTTTTACTTGTCTCCTTGTTATGGCATCTTCTTTAAATTTTTTAAATTCTTACCATGGCAGGTTCAAGGATAGAAATCTCAATATTATGTGTGCCTCTAGTGGCGGGATACGTTCGTCCCCCTCAACTTGGTCTGCCAGATGTTGATGAATCGAATATAAGTTGCAATCCGGCTGGGCCTCATCTGGTTTGTGTGTTGCCTCCGATTCTGAGCTCCTCTTTTTGCATTCCAGCATGATTGCTCTGAGCCCAGTTTCCTCGCCTGGATGCAAGTTGTCACAGGTCATTAGACTTTCCACTCTATATGCTTCTGATACAGTTATAGAGATAACACTTAGGTTTCCCTTTTTGATATCCCGGGAATTTGTAAATCTGTATCTTTCTTTTATCAGATAGTTAAAAAATCAGCTTAGTTGAGATTAGTTTGCGTTAGGTAGGTTTTCCGAGTATTCACCGTGTCGAATGTTATTTGACATCCTGCCTTGTGTACAGCGGAATTTGTATTTTTCATGTACAATTCAGCCTAGAGATCCACAAAGGACATCCATTGTTTGGTTCCTTCTTGTAAAATTCATTGTTTTGAACTTTTGATTGAATATTGAATTCAGAAGTGTACTGGTTCTATTGGTAAAGTTATCGGGGTTCTTCGAGTGCATAAAGTTCGTATGGTTGAAGCCTGTGCTGTCATTTCACTTCATTTCTGGGTAAAACAGGATGGACATGTTTTCTTTTGCGAGTCTTGAATGCTTTTGTTTATAATTAAAAAAATTATTACAATAGAGGGAATCGAACCCTTGACCAATCCGAGCAGCGAATTCATTTGGAACACTTCTTGATTGATTGCAAGGGAAATTTTGGGATGCACGTTGAGTTTTAAGGAATAAATACATAACCAAAATGGCCTTGGGCGGTTTTCTTCTTGGGGGTTTGCTTGAAAACATGTGTATATGAATATTGAAACGCTTGCACAGCCAAAACGAAACTATGAAATTTCTTCTTTTCCCTCTTGCTTGTACGGGGTCAACAATTTCGAATATTTATTCAAATGCAAAAACAAAAATAAAATTTCAATTTAAAGAAAAAAAGGCATTATTGAGTGTAACAAATTTTCAAGCTGCATGTAGGAGTTCCAATTTCCAAAATATTATTATCAATTTATCCTCGAGTGTCTCGACCAGAAAGAAGCAAATAAAAGGTTTCTGGTTCCGAAAGCAGCAAAGCAACAATTGAAGTGGAATGACCGAAAAAAAAAAAAAGGCAGTGAAAAGAAAAAAAAAAAGGTCCCACCGAGATTTGAACTCGGGTTACTGGATTCAGAGTCCAATGTCCTAACCACTAGACCATGGGACCGATGCGTTCAATCTTTACATCATTCGATATTTGTTTAACTACTGCGATGAAGGTCCCACAGTTTGCAATAAGATACTCATCTATAGTCTATAGACTCTATACCAACTTATTGCACCAAAGGAAAATTCTTCGGCAAGTCCATACAATAACCCTGACAAATAAGCCTTTGTTTTTTTTGGAACTCCTTTCTTCATTTTAGGTTATTGTGAGCCTTTTTTATGTGAAATTACGATGACACCCCTTTTCATCTGGAATATATAGGTATACGATCAGAACCGCCTCATAACCCACACCAGCAAAATTGCCTCATTCACCCACCGACTAGCTCCAACCCAGATGGCTCGACCGAAATTGACCACACTCCAAACCAACGAAATTGCCTCCTTCACCCACTGGTCAGCTTCAACCTAGATGGCTCGACCCAAATTGACCACACCCCAACTTCCATGGTTGATTGGCAAAAGGTCTCGATGTAGGATTTTATCACCAAATGTCTCGATGTTATTAGTAGTGAAATTAGTCATTTATATATTGTATTGTATTTTATTTTGTTAAACCTCCAACGTGGGATTTCATGTTCTTGAACATTCACTAAATTCATTAAGATTGTGACAAATAGCTCTTACATATTGAATATTCGACGTGCAAGAAATGAAACTGAATAAGATATATAAGTGGAATTTCCAACCCACATGGTTAGGGGTGAGCATCAATCCGGCCAAACCAGCTAAATTGGCATATCTGAATTGTAATGATCAGTTTTGTTTGGTTTTGACTAAGAAAAACATCAAAAAATTTAAAAACCGAACCAGATCATAATGGTTTGGTTTAGTTTGGTTTAGAACTTTTACAAACTGGCCTAAACCAAACCTGGCTGTCTACTTGTATATTTTTTATATTTACATTTATTTTATTTTATTTTATTCTACACATGTAGTCCTCTCATTGTAATAACTAGATATGGATGTTGAATTAGAAGTTTGATGGAACTTTCGAGTTATTAATATTTGAGTTGTAAGTTGTAACTATACTAGTTATTGAGCTTTGAAGTTTTATGGCATGTTGAATTTTTGGATAGTTTGATATGCTAGAAAATGAAAAGAAAAATATGTAGCAATGTATGAATTTTTGTTGTTGTAATTGGGCTACCAATGTTGAAAAAATGCAAAAGAAAAAAAAATTGGGCTTAGAGAGAAAACGACTAAACTAAAATGAATCAAATCGTCTTAAATTGGTTTGATTTGGTTCGGTTTCCTTGATTTTTGTCATAACTGAACCAAATTAAACTGTTCTATTGTCATTGATTCGACCGAAATTTTGAAGTAATACCGATCCAATCCAAACCGTATCCACTCCTACACATGGTATAGTCAATTAAATTTGAGGAGCTATATAGATTTTAACTTTTCCAACTCATGGCATCTTAAGTAATTAATTTTGCTATTTGGTAATCGGTGACCAGAGAACAAATTTGTTATGTGATAGTTGTGTAAGCAAACAGTATTAAATTTATAAATTTTTTGAAAAAAAGGTTATGCAACTCAATAATTTTACTTACTTGACTTGAGATGTGCAACAATTTTACCATTATTAAATGAAAAGGAAATATAAGGTAAACATGAACTATAAAATGATGTGTGAGAGACAGAGCTATGGAAAATCAGAGACCCCAGAAAGTAATACGTAATCTCATCCAAAATTGTTCCCAACTAACTCATTTCCCATTCTGTTTCCCTGTCATTTGCTCTGCGATGGTGACCAGACAACAGAAGTCAGTAATCTACTTTTAATCAACTTGAGTTGACCAATCATAAATATTCTATATCATACTTATTAACTAAAAGGATTCTAGAAAATATAAAGAAGATGCCAATCGCAGATCTGTTTTACAATTTTCTAATTTCTTTTGTTTGTAATTATATCCATAGTTAGCAAAACTTTACCAAATAGGACGAAATTTTTTTGTAATGTGTTCAGGGTCCAAGTGGTATGTCTAGCCACCCAACCTTCAACTAACATATTATTATCTTCAACTTATAATCATTCTTGAAAATCCAAATACGGAGTGTTAATAACAGTTCTCTTAATTTAATATTCTTACTGTGTGTCGACTTAGGTTTTTTCAATCCAAAATTCATAATTTAATCAATCAAATCAGGATAGTTAATTGCACCGTCAACAATTCCTCATCAAGCATCCACTTCAGTAGAAAAACTTGTGTGAACACAAATAGTCACGTAGAAAAGTTATCATGCGTAGAATGTCGTAATTGGTCGAAAATAGTAAAATAATGCTATCCTCATTTCAAACAAGTGTTTCTCCCACTTCAAAATGGAGTTCATACACCAAATCTCTCACTTTTTTTTTTTTTTCATTTTTCATTTTGCCATGAAACAAATAATTCCCCATGAAATGGAACAGTCCAAAAGGGTGAGCGTATGCAATTGCAAACGGAGGATGGATAGGGGAGCATTAAAGTTATGGTCCCAGAAACCAACTAACAAAAAAAAAAAAAAAAAAAGGCAAAAAAGATGGTGGCTTTGGCATTGAAGTTTAATGAAGGAAAGAGGCTGCCCAAAAATAATTGGGCAACACACATGGCATTATTTATGCTTTGTAGAGAGGACAAGAGCCCACGATGGACACATGCTGCAATTAAGATGTTTGAGAAATTGACAATACTTTATACGGAGTCGGTATATTAATTATGTACCTCATCTAAATTATCTAACGTAATGTGTACTTTTCAAATCAAATCAAATCAAATTAGCATTCAGCGTCATAATCTGATATCACATTAAAATGTAAGACATCGAATTCAAAAGTACTTAATAGTGCTTCCGTTCTCTAATATAAGATTCTCGACAAATCTAATTCATTCCGTTAAGTAAAATGTGATATAAATTTATACTTCATCGTAATTAATAACATTAACACCAGAGGAGGAGGAGGTGTCTTTGCTATATTTATGGTATTCACGAGATTATTGAGTGAAATTTGACGAACTCGTAGACGGATGTGTAGTTTTGAGAAGAAGATGTTGGATGAAATTGGATTTAATTCCCAAACCAAACTCATTCCCTCCCAACAACATTGCATTACATTGCATGCTTGAATGCTTCACTTTCATTATCAAAGAGATCCATGATACGATTGAGACTTCACAACAGCCCCCCAAACCCTACATCACCACCCACAACCTCCACAACACATTTGCATTGCATCCCACCAAAAATATCACTATCTTTTTCACTTCCATGACCTCTCAAAAGCTGATTGGTCTTACTTAGGAACTGTAGAGGAGAAAATTAGGTGCATGTGGAGACTGAATCTGACTCGTTGCAGATGATTCAGATGATTAGAGGTGAGCGTCAAGTTGATGTTGCGGTGAAAGCTATTGTGTTTGATATTAAGATGCTTGCTGGCAAGCTCCAACAGGTTGTTTTTTTAGCTACTCCCCATCAGTGCAATAAGGCAGTGCATGAGGTTGCGCCCTTTGTGTCTAGAGTAGGTGGTAACCACGTTTGGGACCAAGTGTGGCCTGAGTGAATTTTTGATATTTTAGCTAGCGATGTAAACCTTGCTATTCGTCTCTAATAAAACTCTTTTTGTTTGGAAAAAAAAAAAATCAAACTAATTTCCAAATTCAAGCTAAACACCACCACTAAAACTTTTTGAAACCCACAAAAGTCCACCTCTCATTATTATTAAATCTAATCTAAACAGATGTTTATTTGCCACAATAAAAGCAAAACCCTATCTTAAACTTATTGGCTATAACAAAACAAAACAAAGAAAACCCCTCTTTTCACCATGCTCGCATGGCAACTACAACATCATTAGCCTCACCAAAATTATGAAGAATCTACTTGTTGGATTGGCTGGTCTCCAATTATTTATATATATTTTTTCAAATAGATACTACATAGGGATTTATAGTCATTCCAAATATATGTCAGAACTTTAGAATCTGGTTCAAATGACCTTGAATTTAAAAATAAGATTTGGCATCAACCGGATCTAACCCAATGAAAAAGGACATTGACTTGCAAAACATCGGTCTCATGTTCGAATCCCCACTGCATTATAGTTGTGTGAGAAATTACTCATTTGATGTTAATTTTAATTTTATTAAAATTTATACAAATCATCCACCAAACTCAGTACAATCTAATTCAAAAAAAAAACTTAAAAACCCATTGAGTCAGTCACCCATAGAGCATATATAGATCAACAGAATATCATGATATAAAACTAGATTATTACATTTATATTTGAAACTTCCACCAAACCATCTCTCCATCTGGGTCGGCTTTGCCTCTCCAGATACATATATTTTATACATCTATAGATTACTTCAAACACAAAAAAAACTACTTAGAAATAGAACCCATTAATTTTTATTTTTTTTTGGTTTAATTAATATAATTACTCATAAGTCTTAAAAGTTGTTATGTATTCATATCATGCTATTGGACTGACTATTTTTTCTGTGTATATGGACCGGGTCCGGCCTCCACATCAGCATCTCCAGTCAAGCCGGACCTCGCCCGGTCCGACTACGTGCTGACTGGGCTTACGAAACGACACGATGTGGCTACTCACCATAAACGCCGTGACCCGCTCCGAGACGCGAATGTCCTCCATCTTCAGCTCCTGGAGCCTCCTCACGTACTCTGGCACGTGCAGTAGGTCCCACACCACCCCGACCCCACCGGGCTTCAAAACCCTCACCATCTCACCGACCACCCTCATCCGCTCTGCCGACGCCTCCACCGTCCGATGGCCGTACTCCTTCCCAACGGTGTGCACGAACACAGCCGATACCACCACGTCGAAGTACCCGTCCCCGAACGGCAATCTCCTGGGGTCGCCCTCACGGCAAGTCACGTACTCTCCGACCCCTTCGATCTTGGCCGTCCGTAAGGTCGACGAAAGACTCGTCATCTTGGACCGGTCCAGGCCCACGACCCGACCCGAACTACCTTCTTTTTTCATCTGGGTCGCCACCGCGTTTAACAGTATGCCGCGGCCGCAGCCGAGGTCGAGGGCGTGCTTGACCGTTGACCAGTCGTTGACCGAGTTGACCATGCGCTGGACGACGTCGTAGTGGAGGGGGAGGGAGGAGTGGAGGAAGTGAGCGGAGGCGAAGAAGAGGCAGAGGGCGGAGAGGGCCGTGACGGAGCCGGTGAAGCCGGCGGCAAACCGGGCCGAGCCGATTGGGAGGAGTCGGTGGAAGAAGAGAGTGATGAGGTCGAAGTAAGTGAGGTAGAGGAGGGACAAAATGGTAAATAGCACAGCGTGGAAGAGAAGGAAGAGAATGGTCTGCCACTGGTCCAGGCCATAGATGGCGTAGATCTGGGTCCAGTCTCTGCTGCCTGGAGCCGCACCTGCTGATTTCCCCATTTTTCTCTCTCTGAACATGCTTTGAAAAGGCTTCAAATCTGTGAGAGAACTTCAACAGAACTTCAGAAATTGCAGTAGCTTTCGCGTTTGGTTGCTGAGGAAGTAGTAAATCAAAGAAGGGAAAAACCGAGTAGTCTGAAGTATTGAAAGTTTTGCTATCTCTTTAGCGGGTTGTTCTCAGCTTTCTCACAAACCAAATAATGGAGCTACCCAAGAGTAGCACAGAGAGATTTGGGTGGTGGTGCAAACTTACAGTGACGAAGGTTATCCTCTTCTACACAAAAGCTTCTGCTCAAAATTGCTAGATCGACTGGGCGCAAAGAGATTTTGCGACGATCCCAACACGGAAACTAAAAGGGCTGAGACTTGAGAGAGGAAGAAACAGTGAAGAAAATTAAAGAAGGAAGACGTCATTCATAGCTGTAAATCTGGGGAGTGTGAGAGAGGTGTAGTTGGAGAAAGAACAAAGAGGATCATAATGAGGATGACGGTTGTAACGCGCTTTGATTCGTCAGGCTTCTGCTGTCTGTGTTTTTCAAATTTTAAAGAAGGAAAAGTTAGAAATTGGGTTTGGGAGAGCTGAGCTTAGCTTTACTGAAAATTCCTAGTCTCTCTCTCAGAGTTGAGTGGGTGTGGGTGTGGATGTGGAACTTGTACGGATATTTAAAAAGCGAGATAGCGAGAGAGGAAGAGATGCAAGGTGACGAATTTGGGCTAATAATAAAAGTGGGAGGAAAGAAAGTAGATATAGGATAATTTGTTGCCGGGAAACCGGCTCACCAGGTTACTTGACGAATTTGGGCTAATAACAAATCTAAACGTTGCTTGTTTTTTTGTTTTCATAAATAGGATCTTCTATTCTACTAATGTTTTTTGGTTTTGGTTTTGATATTGTGCTTATAAATCAAAACTACGCCGGTCTCTACTTTTTTGGTTGTGTTTTCGTTTTTACTAATCGACATTTAAACGTTATTATAAGCAAATGGATGACACTTTTTCTAGCGTAGCTCATAATCAGTTATCATCCGAGAGACTCGTTTCCTAGTAATCAGTTATCTCGTAGGAAATTATTTCACTTTATTTTGACGAATATCAATTTGCCATTATAAAATAAGAAATTACTACTTCACTTCATTTCATGCTTAGCTCGACTTATGTTAAAACTTGTCACCTCACCCCTATAATTACTAGCTCTATTTTAACAATGATGGCTTTTATCTACACTGATGAGCCATCGACATGCCTAAGGAAATATGCTCTTTGGTAATTGAATCCGGCAAATTGTTTCTTTCAACTCCGGCAACCGAATTGAATTTGTCTTTCTTTTTCTTTGGTGCAAAACAAACGGCAACTGATTGGAACCGTTGATTAAATTTGTACATTGTATTCCTTGGACCGACGGAGCCAAATCCAATGATGCCTAATGTCTAATTGAATGAAATTGGGGGCCAAAGTGTGCGTCCTATTTAACATAAAAGAATTTCTCTGCCGTTAAAAGTTGGGCAAATTTGATAGTTACTTAATTAGGGATCCGCAAATCATGGGAATGGAATATCTTGACCGTACGTCTGGAGGTCTCATGGAGATTGATGTAAATTGAAGGCGGCTTTATTCATTAGAAAATTGACCAAAAACTCACTTCACACCAGCCAGCCATGCTCACACCACCAATAACACCTTGCCGCTTTCTGTCCCTTCCCTAGATAGCAGCAGGCCAGGCCACAGCGTAAAGTCTTATGCCTTGTTCATATTTACTCTATTCGTCACTGCATGGTGGACGCTGTCACGTTGGACCCTTTTTTGGGTTTTTTTTATCTTGTAAGTAGGAGCTCGAAGTTCGGAGCTCGAACATTCCTGTCAATAGCAGTGTGATATGTGTGTATAAGTATTTCTTCTTATGTTTTTGATTAATTATTTTTGCATATATGTCAAACTGTGATTCGTAAAAAGGAAGAGTATACCTTTATATATAATGAGACAAACAGTATCCTTCCTCAATCCCTTTGCCTTCAAACCTGCTTTTCTTTTTTAATATTCAGAAAAAAGAAAACCTTGGCTTTCTATGGAGGAATCATTCTTCCTTAACTCACAATTCACACCTTAATGCATATTCATTTTCGTGTTGATATATATATCTATGTATCGGTGTGATTAGACAGCGCATCTTCTAGCTAAGCATGCTCCCTAATGTGTTATTGTACACTCTTTTTTTCATAAAGAACTTACCAATAACATTTCTACGTGAGTTATTTGCAGAACAATAAAGTGAAATAATGTGTTAGGATTGGAGAGTATTGTTTACATAACGAATATCGATACTCTTATCGAATAATGTACGAGTATCGATACTCTTATCGATTCGAGATTGAGATACAAACACATTTAGTTTTGGTGATCTAATTTGTTACACAAATTGGGGGGAAGGACACAATTGTCAAAAGATGGCACCACTTCCACTCATACTATCGTCATTTTGCATCAAAGACAGTCCTTATGAAGCTTGAAGACAAATTGTAAAAAGTCATTGCAAATAGTTGAAAAAACAATACAAAAGAAGAAAGTCATTGCAAATTAAATACAAGTGGGTCCCATTTGCATCTCCCCTCTTTATCTTTGAGAAAAGTGGTTGGCCCCTCCAAACGCTGGGAACGCGGGAATGACAGAAAGCGACTGCGTCGTAGGCACTGTAATATGTAAGGAAGGCACGAACTGAGTCAGACCGCTAACGAATTGGACTAAATTCTAAATTTTATTGTTGCGATGGCATTTGCCAAATTTTGGCACCGACTCAAACTTCTTCTAAAACAATCTAAAAAATAAAAAGTAAAATACTATTTTCATACAACAACTTAGAACATGATAATTGTCTTATCAAAATACTATGGTAAGTGTCTTATCACGTCGAATTTTAGTCAATTTTGGTGCGTAACAAAACACATTACGGATTAATTGATAGTAATGTTTATTTGCCAAATATGTTAAGTGATAATACTTTGCTATTATGCAATACACATAGAAGTTTTATTGAGCGCGAATTTTGGGCCATTTGATTTTAAACATACAATTTAGTTGACGAAATATTACATCTAGGGAACACATTTTTACCATCGAGAAAGTCTTGTGTATTGTTGTCGTATGCAGTAGCTCTCTCATAGTAAGGTGAGACTTAACGTAAATCCCATATGCAAGAGACACTCAAATGTAATAGAGCTAGTCTCACAATACACACGTACAAACATCACCTTATCGTGAGAAAGTTACCGCATAGTACAATCTCACTCAAGAATTTCTCTCACCCATCTCAACTAGCTCAATTCCACAATTCCATACTTAAGGGAAATGGGGCACTCTTAAAAATAATGGAGGTTGGAAGGGACCAATAGCTCTTTAACACACAAAGGTCAAGTAATAATACTACTAATAATATTACCAATGTAACATAACCAGGTGGCCAAAGCTCAGTAGGGAGTGAAGTAATAATAATACTAATCATAATTAATGGAAAATAACATGGGATATTTATTACAAATCATGTGCAATTCCTATCATAAACATGGTGGAGTTTCTTTGATGCCACGGATGTCTATACTATATATTTAATTAATTATTCTATCGATTAATCTGTAAGATAATTATGTTTTATATTAAATATGTCTCTAATCTCTTTAAAGGAAAAACTTTAATAATTTATTTTTACATGATCGTATTCAACGGTTGCGATTGCTTCATTCTAAAACAAATGGTTGATGATCGAGTTTGAGATTTAAATTAATTAAAATTTCATATGGAGGAGTTGAGATTGGCCTTCTAATCCGCCAACCCACATGAGAGAGTTAAGCCCTTTCCTAGATGGGGGACACATGACATCTCCCAAATCCATGAAGATTACATAAAAAAAACCATAGTTTGTATTTTTTTTTTCCTTGGTTTGAAAACCATAGTATATATTCTAAAGCGTGAAGCACCAGATAGAATAAAATTCTCTTGACGCGTTTTAGTACTTATAATTTATGCGTAATTAATTAATTACTTTTATTTTAGAGATTAATTAAAGTCTACAGATCTTCAATAGTTCAAACTATAGTAATATTATACTCTCTCTCTCTCCCCCTTTCTCTCTCTGCCGTCTTTCCATAACTGTTTTTTTTTTTGGTGTCACTGTGTTGTTGTGCATGGTAAAGTCGTAAACAACTAGACATTTTGAAGATTTTAGCTTAAAGAAACTAGACATGGTTTGGAGATTAGAGATTCCGTCGTCTTCTTTTTTCCGTGTTGGAAGGGGCTTCATTGGAACAAGTCCATAGTTTTATGATCTGTTCAATCAATCAATGTTTTTGTAATAAAATTATACATTATCTTGATTTTTCAATCAAATAATGGAATTAGGCCACAAATTGTTCTAGAACTCAAATATCTTTTCATTTCTGAAAAATAGTTGGATTAATCAATTTTTTCTGTGCTCTAGCCTCTCGTCGTTTGTGAAGAGGAATGGAAAGTGACTGATCACGCGCCTAGCGATGAGATTATGGTTAATGAAGTTTGTTATTTATGTCATGACTATGAAAAGGTTGTTTGTATGTTTAAATCTCGTATCTGTAACTGTGCAACGCACACTCTAAGTAAATTTGTTTTCAGTGAATAAATGATTTGTTCCACCAAATCGTACTTTGCTCAGTGCAACCAATAGTCAAACGTAATTTAAAACTAATTGATGGGAAAAATTAGACAACGATTTATTTATTTCGTTATTATTATTAAGAGAGTCCGCAATGGAAGAATACGATATTGTACTTTTGTTCAACTCTCTCCTTTAAGAGATGAAGATGATGACGAGGCTCTTAGTGTGATTTTTGTCCACAGCCAAACCAATAGTCAAAAACCCTAAACTAGTGAGAGGAAATGTAGACTACGATTGACATGTTCTAGCTTTTTTGTTTTTGTTTTGTTTTTAAGAGCTATGACTACGAGTAGCTACCTAACCCATTTAGACTAATGAGATCAGACCTAACATTGACTTGTGTGAATTATTTTCTTAATTTTATCCCAGTTTTCAAATTTCAAATTGAAGTTTTGTATTAATTTAATCTGTGAACGAATTTGTCAACAAACAATATGTATTATTTGAACATATGAAGGTAAAGAAATACTAAAAATATATTAATGAAGATATGCTATATGCACCCCCACTTTTGAACATGGTTTGAAGATCATATTAATCATTAAGGCATTTAATTGAGATTAACAAAATAGACGAACACGATACTTCAAGAAAAGACTATAATAACAATCATATAATTAATTGGTCAAATGATTTCGAATTTAAATGGTTTTTTGCAAAGATAATCTTTGAGTAAATATCTAAAGATTAGACGGTTCGGATCATTATAAAACAATGTGTGGCAGCAAAGTCAATTCGTGTATTTGGAATGGAAAGGTCAATTCCCGCAAAAAGGCATCCATGGAGTTTGAGTGTGCCTTCCAGCTGCACTTGAAGCCTGCAGCCCACTGGTAATATAAATAATTTTCATATTTGTGTAGGTCTCTTTCTTCCCTCTTTCTATGGTTAAAGTAGGAACTTTCCCTTTGTTTTTTTCTGCTAGGTAAAAAATAACTGTTATTTTTTTCTTTCTTCAGTTTGAATTTTTTGATGACAGAGAATCAGTCAGAAATTATACGTGTCATCTATCTTAGTAAGTGTCTTTATTTGTTTGTTTTGAAATTCATGAGATTTAGAGTTCAAACTTATGATATTTGAGTTATACTTCATTCCATGCTCACCCTTAGATTTCTTAGGGTCAGATTCTCACCATTAGATTAGTTACTCCATGTGTGTGCATATAGAGTCCAGTCCCATTTTACAGAGTTTCGCACTTGAAAAGGATAAATTATTTGGTAAGTCAGGTCTTATATATAGTTCTTAGATGAGGTCATATCTCTTAACTATTGGATCAGGCGAACTAATTTAATCAAACATTTAAGAGATAAGAGGCTCAACAAAAGGCCATATATAAGGCCCTCATTATAGAATTCTTGATTCTTTGGTTCGATAGTGGACTGTGTCACCTGTCCGACCACACACACAATAAGGAGGATTCTCTATATTTAGATCCCACAGCCTCACATTGGTCCCACCCCAATGCAGAGGAGTCCTCTTTGTTTGTGTGTGTGACTAGATGAGTCATGTGATCCACCAGCCGGATCAAAGAATTTCTCATTTGAATGGGGACTTTAAGGGCTCGTTTGGGACAGCTTTCCTTGGTAGAATTTCTGCTCATAAGCGCTTTTATTATAAAATTTTTGAAATCTTCTTAAGAAATTCAAGTGCTTCTTGAAAAGTAGTTATGAGTGCTTTCTGAAGAAGCATATAGCAAGTGCTTCCCCAGAAAGTGCTTTTATGAGCCAGAAGCGCTTCTAAATTTTTCATTTGACAGAAGCATTTTTAGCTGTCAAAAAGCATTTTTAACCCTTCCAAAAACACTCCAAAACAGACCATAAATCTCTAATATATGGGACATTTGTCCAATTTAATCAATCAAGGCTCACCATTATTAAATTCATCAACATATAGCAGGATAGTTAACCCATTTCAATTGATTATGTCCAGTCAATAGTCCCGCCAAATGGGGACTGACTCATCATCTTCGATCAACTTATATTCCCAATTCCTTTTTGTTCCCATAAGAGATGGCAATTCGTGTCAAGTTAAAATTACTTCTATTTCTTTTTGGGTTCAACCAAATGTTCATCACCTGATGCTGTAGACTGTGATTGTAGATGGTTTAAAAAAATGTAAACCTAAATGCTGCCATGCCACCCCTAGCAGCCATCAACTGACTGCAACTATCCAGCGAACACTAATCTGTAAGCACCAGCAATATCTTGAAATGCAAATGCAATTGCAAAATTTTCATTTTGAAGATCTTACTTAAATATTGACTATTGGGCAGCACGACAACAATGCCGATTTTCTCGAATTAGTTGAGCACTTCAACAAACAAAATACTTTCTTCAGTAAACTTAGTCTTGGCGTTAGCATGGATCGCATCTGACCCGAGACTTTATGATTCAAACTAAATCAACACTGTCATCGGGAATCCTTCTCAGCAATTCGCTTGCCCTGAAATATTTCAAAGAGATGTAAATATTTCTTTGCACAAATCTCAATAATTCATACACATGAGCAACCAGGTTCTTGAGTGTGTGCATTGCAACCAAGTTTACCATATCGAACAACATAATTTCAGATTTAACCTGAATTTTCAGCATTTACAATTAACTATTTATTGAAGTCTGCCCTGTCAAACAACAGTCCCGCTGGGTCCAAAATGATAGAGGAAATAGGAAGCAGGAGATTTTAGTCTAAAATTATTAAAAGATTGAAATGCTGGCAAAGCTGACAGAGGGTGCTCAAATACATGAGAGATAGTAAGGAGATGTACAATGAACCTAATTTGGCAAGATTTCACCAATATGATGCTAGTATAAACAAGAAGTACTCAATTCTCATGAGGTTTCAAAAAGCTCCTACTACATTTGTTACGGAAGGTCTAGGAAGACAGATTTTGACAAAAAGGGATCTGAAATGATTTACTTCCCTTTCTGTTTCCGTCCATGAAGCAAACAGGATAGAATAATTTCATTGGATAATAACTGAAAGAAGGCTTTGAAACAACTGAAAATATGGCTTGTACAGAAAGCCTTAGACTTAGAAATTTTAAAAAAAAATGGATGGGCATGGTACAGAAAGCCTTACCTCACCAAAAATGCAAAATTTACTGCCACACACAACAGTCTATTGGCATGGTACAGAAAGCCTCATAAATTAGAAGAATCCCAGCTGGCATACACTGCATCAATGATTTTCTCATGCAGTGTGGCCCCAGAACAAACAACTATGCCTCTATCAAGTCCTTCTAAGTACGGTCCCTTTGAAAAGTCCAGGGGGCGGCCTCCAGCATCAGTTACGACACCTCCAGCCTCTTCTACAATGACAACACCAGCAGCATGATCCCATATCTTCTCCTTGTACCCAGTCCTTGCAAACTTCATGAATAGCTCAGCATCTCCTCGAGCTATGGCTGCATATTTCACCATGCTATACACACGCAGGGGCTGATTTCTACCATGTCATATGAAAGGAAAATATTAAATTAGAACACAAGCAAAACTATATAGTTGCCAATATCTTCCAACCACAGTTAAAAAGGCATGCAAAACAGCAAGGTGCCTAAGCTTCATATCATATTGCCAATCAGAGAAAGAAAAGGAAACTCAATATTAATGAAGGTACAAACGATTGCAATGAAAAGGAAGTAAAACTAGGATACTTTCCGGTATACTCATTTAACCTTAGATGACTATCGATCACATTGTGTAGTACTTCAACAAACATTTCATCAAGAAATTGCCTTGAAGAAAAGCAGTACTAACAATTCCAAGCCAAGGGCACATACCTGCTGTTATAATAATCTATATTCCTCTTTATAGATATTATTTCAAAGAACAGCAAAATAGGACCATGAAAAAGAAGAAACAAACAACGGTAAGACAACAACCTATGCCACACTTGTGATGAAAAACCACTCATATATTGGCAGTACACTACGTATTTATAAAGAAATTGCCTTGAAGAAAAGCAGTACTAACAATTCCAAGCCAAGGGCACATACCTGCTGTTATAATAATCTATATTCCTCTTTATAGATATTATTTCAAAGAACAGCAAAATAGGACCATGAAAAAGAAGAAACAAACAACGGTAAGACAACAACCTATGCCACACTTGTGATGAAAAACCACTCATATATTGGCAGTACACTACGTATTTATAAAGAAATGTCATCCAACTGGAAAAGCAAAAGTTTGATTATACAGATTTTATATATATTAAAGAAGAAACTAGTAAGGGAAGTGCTCCTCTACTTAATAACTCATTTTATTTTAAGTTTTCTCCTCCCATCACTGTTACACCATTTTCATTAAGTCCTGGTTTCATTCTCTAGTCTGAAAACTATCCTAATGGATGGATTTATAGAAATAATTAAGTAAATAAATGTACCTAAGCCCTACGCTGTGAGCAAGTCCTGCTGTGAAGGAGTGGTCTGAGTTTGCTTTCTCCACAGGTTCACAACAAGTAGCCAGTTTGGGGTCATCGATGGAAGAAACCCGAACAAGTCTTGCAGAATTTGGCCACACAAACTTCTTATCTCCGGGGATTGGTGGCTGCATCCATGCCTCACCACTGCCTCTTTTCGCATACATGACACAACCTCGTTCCCACATATCATCAGAAGGTGGAGATAACCTTGACATGGTTTCATGGTACTGATAATGATAACTGAGCAATTCCTTCTTCATTGGGTAATTAGGGCACCCTAGTACTCCAACAACAACTTTTCCATCCTCGATCAAGGCTAGAGCTACAGCATATTGATCCCCACGAACAAACCCTAATGTTCCATCAACAGGATCAAGTACCCAATGTCTTCCTTTGGGGCCTCCTACTGAGTTGCATCGGCTGATAGCCTCAAGAACTTGAGACGTGTTGAGGGCTTTTGGTGGACTTTTAAGACCATACTTGGTTGCTCCAGCTAGGCATTCATTCACAGTGTTCACAACAGCTTCTAGCAAACTTGCTGAGTCAGCCTTAGAGAGAGTTTGTACATCCTCTTCAGCAATAATGGATACATTTTGACTCCCAAAGAATTCAGACAGTATCCAGCTAACAGTAGCTTGCACACTCCAATCTGTTGATGCGCAATGCCAATAGAATTAGCGAAACTCCATACAAACTACAAAAGGATATTGATTTGAGTTGGAAAGACTCTTATTTTTAAAACATGAACTCGTTATTAAAGCAAAAAAACAGGATCCAGAGACTGGTTATGTTATTTGAATATTTATAATAATACAAGAGAACAAGCAATTTGTGGCATATAAGAGCTCTTATAAAGATAATAAAATGACTTAAAGTAAAAGAAAAAACCCTAATATTGAAAAGGGTAAGATAAATCTAGATCAATTCATGTCTGCAGCTTACACATTCTCCTTTCAAGATCATATAATGAAGAACATAAACTTCTGTGGCTAGCAAGTACATATATTTTTTAATCAAGCTTCAAAACAATAGAGCAACTTCTAGCCAACCAACAAAATCAGTTGTAGAATTTAACTTCCTAGATAGGGGTAGCAGCTAAAAGGTGGACGCACACTAGGACTATCATCTACTTGAAGAATGCAATCATTTTTTTAACAATAAAACAACATATTTCAAAGTTATGCAAGACAAAAAAGCAACTAAATTTGGCTTTCACATAAGGCTCCTTTAGATTCTATAAGTTCTACTTGGCAAATGCTCCACTCCCACCCCCACAATCATTTGTAAAGACAAATCTCAACGAACCTTTGCATGGATAATTAGCAGACAAAACTCATGCTCCATGTATTAGATGTTCTTCATAAAGATCATTTTATAAGAATCACATACCATCAGACTCTTCCCCAACAATGTTCATCTAACGTTCAATCCCTCTTATTTAAATAGCACTTGAATAAGAAGATTCTGATCCCACACTAGAGAAAACTACTCCATAGTCACGTAGGAAAACCTACAAAGATAATGCACCTAATATCAAGTAACTAAATTCATAAATGGCCTATAAAATATTTGTTGTCTGTTTAAAAAATTAAACTTATATTGCTCATCATAACTTGTAAAATAGCATCGTATATACAAATTACATAAAAAAAAGAAGTAGAAAGAGCATCACCTTAACTAATAGGTAATCAATTCAAGAATTACTAAACATATGACCCTGTATGGCAGAACCGACCGACATTGACATTCTTAATTTTATCTAGAAAAAGTACTACATTGCACAAGTTTGACAAAAAATAGGAAAGCCCGAACAGCAGAACAGCAAAAATTTCAACATAAACCAACACAGCCAGATAGCTGCATTTGTAAGCATATACAAGTTGAGCTTTCTTTCACTAAAGTTCCGAATACACTCGCAACATAAAATTTGATATTTGTACCCTTCACTTTGTCACTACCCAAACAAGGAACAAAAGCATAGAAGACAGTTTTCAGTGATATTTCCCAAATCCATCTCTCTCAAAGCCAAATGTCATAACAAACCCACCACCAAAAACCTCATTCCAAAGCACACCCGCCAATATGCAAAACGAAAAACCCAGATTCAAACATAATCAAAGAGCAAAGTTATAATTCAAAGTACCGGCAACAGTCACAGGAGAATCGTCTTCCTTGGACTTAACCAGGTCACTGCCAGCTGAAACAATCCCCTGTTGCAGTCTCTGACACAGAGAACACGCCATGTGAACGACTCTGACGGCCACATCCAGCTCCTCGGCGTATTTCTCACCCTCCATACTTCAATTTTGGACCTACCCAGATGGAGAAAAATGAAAAACAAGAAGAAAGCAGCAATCTTTGAGATACCCACCTGGGGATTTGTGAAAATTAAGGTTCCTACATTCTTGGGTTGCTGATTTTTGAGGTTTATTTTGTGATGCCTACACAATGGCATTCACTGGTGCATTAACTTTATGCGTGTATATTTTTGAGTGACACAAATTGGGGCTTGTTTGGGGTATGGCATTCGTGGGAGGTGTTTGGCTCGAAGGAAAGTGTATAAAAGCGCATGGAGAAACTGATGAGTGTCAAAAAGTTCGGTGGTGTAGTGTCCATTTTGGAGGCTTAATACGACCACATGTGTCTCTGTCACAAGTTCACTTTTTTTCTGTGTGTGTGTTTGTGGAGAATTGTAGGGGCTGGGCCAAAATGGGATCGTTCCATGGCCACTCTGAATTTGCCACGTATTTGGGGTCTCTGGTTTTTTTCTTTTTTGACCTTCTGGAACTTGACTGAGATTGTGATCCATCAAACCTACTTTACGTTTCAGTGCTCTCAAATGTGTTTTTTTGGGAGGATCTATTGGGTTTCAGGCCTTAAACTACATAAGAGAAGATCTTGGGCTGTCTGTCTGTGATAGTTCAGAACAAGCCCACCAACTTTTAGGAATATTTTTTACTTGAAATGTTTCATCCGTACAATTCAATCCCAAATGTATGTGATCAAATTCTATGAAAATTCAACACAATGATTTATGATTTTGAAACAATATATTTTTTTTTTGGTTGCCAAAGTTAAAAGGGGAAGGCGTGAAATGAAATTAGTACACTTTTGCTCTACTGCAGTGGACCACAAAATGAACAATAATACTAGGGACATTAAATTTGTGCACTAAATTTGAGTCCCAAATGATGTGCATGTGCCACGTCAATTAATTCATTTCAACTTGAGTATAATAATGAATCTCCCTTATTTTTTCTCTTTTTTTTCTTTTGCTGTGCTATGTGTGAGGTTCCCCCACTCCCCCTCTTTTTTTATTGACTACGTGTTGTGTAAAGAGGAGAACTAGATGAGGTTAGATCATTTAAATTGAGTGAGCTAGGATTATTTTTTTTTGGTTGGAAAAAAGAAGCCACCTGGGCTGTAGCCCAGGTTTGCCAAACTATAGGTCTGTACCTGGGTGAACTAGGATTTTATTTTTTTAGCTGGAAAAAAGAAACCACCTAGGCTATAGCCAAGGTTTGCCAAACTAAAGGTCCGTCCCTGGATGTACAACTAGGACCTCGAAATTTACGGCAAAGGACAATATACACTCATTCCCATAATTTATTTTACCTGCAAAAAATGTAATTACTGGTTTCAGCTTGCATGTGCATGCATTTGTGCTGCCACCTAATATTTCTAAATCGCACTAATGACATTCTATTCATAGCCAAGACATTTTGAAAGTTCTTTTTGGTCCGAATACACTTTGAAAGTTTCAATTCATTATTTCACTTGCGCTGATTATCACTTCTTACATATTCTATACACATCGATCAGTCCATTTTTTATCATTAATTGTATGTCCTAAAAGTCCACCTATTTTTGGGAGAGTGTTATAAAAAGTCCATTAGCGGACCTATATACTAATGTGAAGGAGAAATTAATGGATGACATTGGAATACAGGTACGGGATGTAACCCGTCTACATGCCATAATATAAGCAGACGACAAAATTAAAATTTCCTCCTTTTAAAATATAATATCATTGAATATCCATTTATGTTATAGCACATATGGACTAATTATACAATGTTGCCGTACTTCATCACCAAACTATGAGTACTCAAGATGAAGTAATATGATTCAAAGTACTTTTGAAAGAAAAGAAAAAAAGCACATGCTAATTAAGAGTTTGTAATAAGTTTATAGTTCTTGTAGTTGAATGTATAAACTTACACAACTAAAAGTCTGTAGCTCTAGTCGTTAAAAGTACGATAGGTCTTCAAATGAAGTTGCAAAGAAAGGAGTTAACCTGTATTTTTCCGTTTGATAAACGCTCTCTAGTGTGGGCCGCCATCAATATATGACCATTAATTTTGCAACCAGAAAGGTACAGTTTCACAGCTGAAACCCTATTTTTTTACACCACCACCATAACTATGACAATTACACACCCCCAGCTGCCCCTCCACGTGGCAGAAACCCACACGATCATTACATGAATTGCTAGCTAGAAAACAAGCAGGTTTTCAACTACAATTACATGACCAATTTTTTTTCCTGTGTGTGCAGAATAGATATACATGTGTACAGCTAGCTCATCTCAATTCTCCACCCTCTTGACCTTTTACCTTAAATTTCACTAGTATAAATACCATGCCAACCAGGAATTAAATATTCTCCAAGGCAAAGACGTCTCTGAATTTTTTGAAAAGAGGTGTTTATATATATTTGAAATGGTTTGCTTTTGTTTTCTGGTAGACCAGAGGAGGAAGGTGCGGCGGAGCAAGCCGGTGGCTGGGACATGTTCGAGATGTGGGCGTGGAGCAAGCGTGGCTGACATAAAGACTTCGACTAGGTTTTGTTATGTTCCATTTTATTGGAAATCTTGGAAGGCAATCATGTGTACTTTTTGTGGAGCGATTCTCAAATCTTACAGATGAATTTTGCAGATATATATTATAGTTTTGGCTTTTGGTCTCTCTCTCTCTCTCTAACTTTTCTGTATGTTAGGTTTGAGTTCGGGACTGTTTTGATGATGAAACTGAAAGTTAGGCTTAGTACTATGTACTTCACGTTTGTTTGTTTGGTTTGGTTTGGTTTTTTCCTTTTCTTTTTCATATTTTGGTGTGAGGAAAGGACTGCATAGAGCTGTGAATATAGGCTGCTGATATTGTCATGGAGGAGATGATAATGAAGGGAAATTTTCTATCTGTTCAGTGCTAGACCAAATATCTTAGAGTTGTTCAATCATATCCACAGCTCCGGGATGTGCTCTTTTATATATATTTTTCTGGTTTTGTAATAAAATCAATGCAAGAAATGGGTTTTATTATAAATTTCTTTTTTTTTATATATTATCGTGTCCATAACCAAAACTATGTAATAGTTTTTTTTTCTTTCTCTTCTCTGATTCTTTGCTATGCCACTCCTTTAGCATTTCCTAGGGTACTAGTTCTATTCTGTCCTAGCTAGTAATGACAGACAAAGACTGTCTACTTTATAGCTAACCCATCTCCTAATTTACAGCTCTTGTTAGCTAGGGTTAACTTGGTGTCGCTATAACACCTAATAATTCATGCAAGGGAATTCCGCAATGAATTGGCCTTCTTAGTATTTTCAATTTTCTCAACCTAGACTCCCTTTCACACGAGCTTGGCTCCCTAAGAGCACTTCCAGCAGTTTTCCCTTTGCCATGGCAAGGGGGGCTAGGGCAGCTACCATTCACGTGAATAGTGGCTGCCCTTGCAAAATATTGTGGTGTTTTCATCCATTGCCATGGCAACAACCACGAGATTTGAGGAGAGAAATTTGTATAGAGTTTTGGTGTGGGAAGTGAAAACTATGGCTAAGTATTTATTTATTTTTAAAAAAAACTGAAATTTTTTGTATTTTTTATTTATTTATAGATTTTTAAAGTTTTTTTTTTTTTTAAAAATCTTTTTTGTTGTTGACGTCATCGTTGACGTTAGCAAACCCAGGCTTGAACTCAGGCTCATCTTGCCTGAGGGTTGGCCTGGTTTCGTGGGCCCCAGCAGCTGCCCTAGCCAGCCCTTGCTGCTGGAAATTATTTTTTGGCCCAAACACACCACCCCCTCCCCAAGCCCGTGTTGCTGGAAGTGCCCTCAAATTTCAAAACAAAGAAAGTTAAAAGAATTTCAAAAAAAGAAAAAAATCAAATGAAATTGGCAATTGTTAAAACTCCATTTGTATAATTAAGGACAAACTCCTCCTCAGTTTTAAGGAGCCAAGCTTTTCCCTTT
Source organism: Prunus avium (assembly GCF_002207925.1). The sequence continues at coordinate 116,651 of NW_018921265.1, forward strand.
TCACACCAGCAACATTTTTCTCTCCCAACACAAGTAACGTATTTTCCACATAAAAGGGCATTGATAATTATATGTCAAGGACACTGGCAGAACTAGGTAGAGGGCTACCATGGGCTCTAGCCTAGGTAGCCTTTTTATAAAATTAAAATATATTACATGTATTTTAATGCCCACTCAAATGTAGCATTGTAACCCATTGTCCACTCAATTTTGTAGGCCTATAATCATCTTATATTTAATTTGTTTGCTCAATTAAGAAACATAATCTCTTAATAAACACTCATGATTTTAACTCTCAACCTTTTACTATTTTATCCCAATGTATACTTTTATTTCTAGAAAAACTATAGAAACAGTAGTACCCAAACAAAACTTGGTCCTTAGATTTTAAGCTAATAACTTTAGCTAGTCCACCCTTCGAAAAATTCTTGGTTTCGCCCTTTGATCGAGGAACTTAATTATTATTACCAAGCTATATATATCTTTGAGAGCTAACCCAACTGAGGGGTATGTACAACAACTCAACATGACAACTGTACATACTGTTGTCAATCGACAAAACAAGCTGATATATGGTATTAGCCACATAATTATTAAGGTTTGCCAGCATATGATGTTGTCGCCCACATATTCATGAAAAAAAAAACCTAGTTGTCTGGTTCCCACTATATATGGCTTGTTTTTTATTGGTGGGTCAGGTTTGGATGTTTTTTGTTTTTGTTTTCTGGGATAATGCTTCCCTTCCCTTCCTTGCCCATAGCTCCTCCTTGCAGAGTAATGTGGCTCAACCACAAACTCATATACGCGTTTCTTTTTTTCTTTCTTAAAAGTGCATATATATTAAAGGCCATCCTTTTTGTTGGAGAGAATAACTTACCGGCGATGGGACTATACGCTTTCTTTCTATCTCTCTCATCACATTAACTCGCGTCTTTGTTTCTGTCTTTGTCTTCCCTTTTGCTACCTTCGGCATTTTTGTACTGGGCTTAACCCTTCCCTAAAATCTCATCAAAGTTTTGACATAAGAACTTTCATGCACGGCATTTTCTAATTTAAACACATAATATGTTACAAATTTTTTATATACATGTTATGCTTTAACTGGATTCTACCACGGAATTTACCACATGATAAGGAAAAAGATTGGGAATTTGGGATGGGCCTTCAACATAGGCCAGCGATAATTAATTAAACTTTGGGCTGGAGATATATAATTAAAGCCAGCCCAAACCCTAATTCAAATACAAAAAGCCTTGTCGACACTAGCTATGGCAGTGATAGGTGCGTGACGTCACGTCTGTGGTAGAGATGAAATGGAGCCCACAGAAACCTAAATTGGCAATGTGACAAGAAGTAGCGACGTGTCTCTGATATTTGAATTAGAAAAGATGAAAGTTGACGTCAACCATGTGGCTTTGCATGACAGCGTAAGAGAGTCGTGCAGCCCACCCACACACGTGGGACGTTGCTTTCGCTTTCTTACTCTCTCTCTGCGCTGCCGCTCTTGCATGCATAATGCACCCCACACCGCACAAAATTCTCTCAAAATTAAATTGACGAAACTGCCCTTGCGAAGACCAAGAAAAATCAATTGTTGCAACTTGTAGTAAAGCTGTAACTCGCACGGCATTGCCAGAAGAGTCTTGACTCGTGAGTCATGTGGGTTACAGCTTACGTCTGAGAATGTTTCGTCTGAGTCACCACTTTCGTCTGAGAAGGTTTCGTCCGAGTCACCACGTCATTAGTGTAACCATTTTTACAAGAAACAGGGATTAGCTTGGATCCGAGTGAAACCTTAATGCCGGAAGTTGTGTTTACTTGAAGAAACAAGCCCCCATATACTCATTATCGGCAAGTAAAACGCCCAAATTTTTATGAGTGGTGGTATATGCGACGCGATTGAGTCATCCCACCCAAGATTTTATTTCCGCGTAGAGTAAGGTATCGAAGGATGTTGTTGGTTTGACTTTGACAGATTTAATTAGAAGGGAGACAGAGTCATTTGGTTGATGTCTTTTCAATGAATTTCAAAGGAAGGGAAGTGGGAAGTGGTAACTGGTAAGGGACAGGACAGGACGCTCCTCTCGCCTCTAGTCACGGGGACCCCTTAACGTGAATGCCGGTGTCTCGCTGTCCTGGTGTCTTTTCAAATTTTTAATTTACAACGTTTAAGCCTGTTTATTAATCATTAGTCGCTTTAAGCTCCCCCCAACCAATTTTTGACTTAAACAACTTGTACTTGAAAAATGATGTTTAGTTACCACTTTGCAGGAACTCTTCTGTTAATTTACAATTAGTCAAAACACTAATCCATACAATACAAGAAACTATATGTTGAAATTGGTATGTTTATTTAAAATATATATATATAATTCAATAATTTAATAATTACCTTAAATTATCGTTATTAATAGGAGTTATTTTCTATTAATATGGGCTGATTTTCTCAACTGATGCTATAAGTTCACCAACGTCTCTTTGGGGGTATACTATGTGTGTGTATATATATATAGCTAGGAGATAAAGGATATACATACGATAGTTGTTGTCTTTTTCTTCTTTATTTCATGAAATTCTATCTTTCTCTTATTTCCTGAACTAAGTTTTCTGAGCTATAGTTCCTTTCATTAGTCGTTTAGAGTTTGTGAGGCTTTCAACATCGTTAACATAATATCTATATTTATACGTCATCTGTATGTTAATATCTCTAAAAATTCAGTGCCAACAAACTCCAATTATGAAAGAATTGATTTTAACTTATACAAACAAAAACCGTGAAACTTTTGAGATTAGAAAAAGAGTCGGTAAGATATTATTAGCATGACTATCTTGTCTTTGGCATATGTCCTTTTCTTGAGTCACAAACAAACTATAAATATATAATATTTATCCAATTACCAACTAAATAAAAAAAATTAATATTTGTTAAATTTAAGTTTAAAGTTGCTATGTTAAAGAATAAAGGAGATAGGGACGTTGGTGAGTTGATGATGATTCATGGCCATGTGCTTGAAAGCGGCGCATTATAATTTTATAGCAGAAAAGCTCAGCCTTTGAATTTCCATGGAGGGCTGGCTTGTTCTTGTTCCACGTCAACTCTGGATTCTGCACTTCTACTCTATTATATATGTCGTTTACCACCGCTGTATGAACTATATATATGACTAGCTATTACCCACGTAAAACGCGCACATATTAATGTCGTCCACATTTTAAAACTGGATTAAATCTTAGTCATGATTTATCCCTTAAAAGTTCTAATTAAATTCTGTGTACAAAAAAGGAGGGTTTGTCAAGCACCTAATGTTCTCTTACCCAACCAATGTAGTTGGAGAGATAAATTTTGTTGATGAACTTTGATATGTTAATTTCAATTTTGTTCTTCAACTTTGAAAAGTATGTTAAGCTTTCAACGTAAGGGCGAAGCCAGATTTAGGCGAGAGATGGAAGGAAAATTGATATATTTTATAGGTCTCTTTGTGGAAGGAAATTGATATAATCCTGCTTTTAATATAAATGGCTGCCAAATTTCCCTAACAACATGAATATATAACAGTAAATTTGTACTATATATATTACTTTATAAGAATTTTTTTTTTTGGGCATATTGCTTGATAACAGTTCCACGTGTCATAGCATTATTGGTCGGAGATAGTAAAACTGAAACATAGACCTCCGATGCATAGACCTCTGACAAGAACACTACAACACAAAGCACACTATCTCCAGCCACCTCCAATAGCAATTGGAGGTGAAAGAAGAGAAATCTACAAGGAACAACACAAAGAAGAGACTAACCCCGCAGACAGGCTAAGAAAGAAAATAAAATAAAATAACTCATAAGCACGCCATATCATCTCCACACTGACAAAGAAACCTCCTATAAAAACATAGTCCTTGAGACAAGCGGATAATCAAAGATCAGCTAAGGGGAAAACGAAGAAAACACCACACAATAATAACAAAACTGGCCTAGCCACTTACCTGAACACGGGGATCAAGCACATGAGTATTCACTGGATGCCAAGCCCACGAATGCTCCAAGAACACATTAAGGAAGGCGCCCAGACCACTGGGCCAGTCTCCATAGGTTTGTCAGGAGGGACACCAACATCACCCGAATTCGCAGTCCCCATTGCAGAGTAACCAGCCAAACACGTAAAGATGGGTAAAAGGATGGTACCCAACAACCCTAATTGCCAAAAACCTGGCCCAACACTGTGAAAAAGAGGACCAAAGCTATAGATCCTAGGCGAAGTGTCACCCACGCCAAATCTCTAGAAAGCGGCCGTATTCTCCTGAAGGTAAGGCTTGAGATTGAAGATCAGATGAAGGAGGAGGCGTGAGGAAAGCCCTCCATCGTGACCGCCGACCCCAACGAAGCAGCTTGCACCATAGTCGCTGTTGACTTGGAGACTGTAGGCACAATAGCAGTAGCAGACCCACTGAAACCACCATACTAAGGCAACCACCAGAAATGTTGATGCACCAAGGAGAAGGTGAACGGCGAAACCAACACCCAGGATCTGAGAGAGACAACAACTGAGGCCAGCACCCCAGAGTTGAAGAGAAGAGTGACGGTAGCAACTCGACATAGGAGAAAAGTGACTCGACACTGTCAAGTCAAGGAGGGTGACGACGACTAAACGTCGATGAATATGAGCGTTGTCAGGCCGAGGAGGGGATGACGGCTAAACGTGAAAACCTAAACCCTAATATTTGACGCACATCTCTCCTCGCTTAGCAAGTGAGTGACCCATATAAAAAAAATTACAATAATTTGAGAATTATAATATTGATTACTAATATAAAATTTGGTTATCCCGTTATAATTAAGTTTTTCTCCTCATGTAGGTAATGGTTACTCAGTAAGTCAAAATGATTATATAATTAAACTTTGTATTTCATATTTTGGTCTCCACCGCTACTCCTACTACTGTTCTCTTAAATTAGTTTTGCAAGATGATCGATAAGGCTGGAAGGTCTCGGTCTAAAATGATAGTTGCTTAGTTAGTTTTGGCCTTTTCCACCATGTAGATGTAGCCGAAAGCAAAACATAGCTAGCAACCCAACAACAACGTAGTTTTTTCACTCAATAAAAGAGAGCATATATATTTTCCACTTGTAGTTTGTCTTCTTAGACTTATTTTCTTTAGAGTGTTGAAAACAAATGTTGAATTTGAACTACAATAATTAGGAGAGTGAATAACACCTAGCTAAAAGAACTAAGGGTTCATTTGATGGCCTATTTGGATTGGATTGGAATTGAGTCTAAATCAGTCCTTATGAGTCATATTCTTCTAGGTGTGGGATTTGTAAGACACAATATGTTGAACTGTTATCTATTTTAACAAGTTCAGTTCGAGCGCACCAAACAACGGTCAGGACTCTTGTCCATTTTAATTGGAATAGTCTAAACCAGTCTCCCCCACCAAACATGACCTAAAGTTAATAAGGTATGGTAGCTAACTCTAGTTTCACTTGACTTATCATATTTCATTAAATTTTTAAGGGGAATCCTTCAAAAATAGAAAATTAGGTGGAATCTTACAATTTGGCAAGTCAATTTCCTATGATTAATTTCAATTCATACTTGTCACTATGATTCAATGGTGAGGCCCATTATGCATGTGATACAGTTGTATAAGACACAAACGGTAATCAAATAAAAGATTGACAAGCCTCTATATAACACGGTTTGCCAATGAATGACACCTCATGCATTTATGTTATTTGTCATTTGGCGATTTTATATGTCCTATCGAAAGAATAAAACCAAATTATAAATAAATCATCTATAATCTTTCGTTAAATTCTAACTCAAGTTTAACTATAAGATAATATCGCTTAAAACCTAGCTTCAAGTCTCCAAGTTGTCTAAACTCTTTTCTAATCCTAAGCCTAATCTTCTCCAAGAATTAAGATACCAACTCTTTGCCGTGTGTAAGATTATAAAAGCATCTCTAATATTTCGTTAAATTCTAACTCAAGTTTAAGTATAAGATAATATTGCTTAAAACCCAGCTTCAAGTCTCCAAGTTTTCTAAACTCTTCCTAATCCTAACATTCTCAAAAATATTAAATAAATAAATAAATAAAAATAAAATTTTGGGGTTCTCTAGATTTAATTCAACCATTGAAATGACCCAGAAGTGCTTCTAAACTTTTCTGTCAAACGTTATCAGAAGCACTTTTAGCCATTCCAAAAACACTCCCAAACATGCCCTAATTTTCTCTATGACAATTTGCATAAGACATTTGTGTTCATATAAGGTGTCACATGATTGGTAATGGAAAATGAATTTAATTGTAAGATATGTCAATAATTTTTATACCCACTTTTCATCAATAGAAACTTTAAAACTTATTACAAATTTGGCCAAAAGTTCTTAATTTTTGTTGTTGAAGCAAATCAATACCAAGAGAACTAGTTCTTAGCAGTGCTATACAATTGTGGCATAATTGGATTGGGAAATCACTTAACTTGCAAAGCCTAGAACTCGTCAAAAAGCTAAAGTCGAGAGTTTTTGTTACCATTGAGTTTGAAGTATTTGTGTGTGTATATTTTTTTAAGAAGGAAGAGGAGTTTCACACACATGTACTACCAAAATGTCATGGGAGTTCGAATATGAGTTTGAAGTATTTCTGTTGAATGTTGAGTGTGTGTTATATTAACCGAAAAGGGCTTTTTTTCTGAAGTAAATTAATATAAATTATATATTAATTTGAGTTTTGAAATATATAAGCCAAAAACAAAACATTTTTCGATATAAGTGCTTAAAGTTTTCTTTTTAAAAAAGTATCAAATTTTCGTGATTCACGCTGTTAAAAAGCCGTCAGAGAAGAACACACCCGCTACCAAACGGTCCAGTGAACTTTTATAAACTCTGCTTCCTCTTCATCTCAAAGCCGCGTAAGTGCGGGTCCCAGCAGAGCAACCATTCTGTTCAAAGTAAATATTAGGTTATCAGACAAAAGAAATCTCTTGCATATTTATGAACCTTCAAAAAATAGAAAAAGAAAAAAAAGAGAAATAAATTAACAGTGCCAAGGCTCAGTTACAGAAATTTCATGGCGTTTTCTGTTATATTATATTCCAATCTTTCTAAAGATTCTGAGCATCAAAATCAAACTACACTATCTATTAACACAGCTGGTTTCATGGGAGGGATATGAATTTTTGAAGTTTCATATCCATTTTTCTTCTTTGTGGGTCCTCCTCCATATTTTGGCACTGTAATTGACAGCCTAATCAACAGCCTGGAAAGGGTGGTTATAACCGCACTAAAAGGCTCGAGCTTGATGGGTTTTTGTGGTGGGGTTCACGTATTCTCAACTGGGTTTCTCTTTGGCACAGACCCAATTCACTCTGCAGCAAATTCTTTCCATTTTGCTCTCCCATTGAGGTAAGAGCTCTCAGAAAGCTCAAATCTTTGTCTGTTTATGTTGGAGAATTTGAGGGGCGAGTTCAACTTTGCTCTGCACTTGAGCAATGTTGGTATTTATGTCTTTTTTGGTAATGCTAGGATTTTACTACTTGGTTTTTAATTGGCTTTTTGTGTATTGAGTTGGATAGATCTGGGGTAGCTCAGTTTTTTGGGTTTTGGGTTTGAGTCATTGGAGAACTGGGTTTTCGGCATTTGGGATTGTGAGGACTTGCTTTTGGCGAATTGAGTATTGTAGGATTTGAGTTTTTAGATCTTGGTTGATTGATTGGGTTTGATTGTGGCAGCTTTTCAATTGCTGCTTGAGAAAGTTGGCATTCTTTTCCTTCATTTGCCGTTGAGGATCTGGTTTTTTTGACATGGTGAAGATGAAACTAGTAAAGTTGGTACCTTTGGTTCTTGCTTTTGTATTGCTTATGAGTCTTAGATCATCTGCTTCATTCACTCCTATCGATAACTACTTAATTGCTTGCGGTTCTTCGAAAAGCATCACATTTCAAGGTCGAACCTTTGTTCCTGATACACAACAATCTTCCCTTGTACTAAAAAGTGCAAATTCTGTAGTTGCTAGCTCCAATTCTACTGTCCCTTCTCCAATTTACCAATCTGCTCGAGTTTTCGAGGTAGCAGCTTCTTACAAATTCAAAATCCAGCAAGAAGGCCGGCATTGGGTCCGCCTTTATTTTTACCCTCTTACAAGTCCTGGCCAAAACTTGGAGTCTGCTCAACCCAACAACAACGTAGTTTTTTCACTCAATAAAAGAGAGCATATATATTTTCCACTTGTAGTTTGTCTTCTTAGACTTATTTTCTTTAGAGTGTTGAAAACAAATGTTGAATTTGAACTACAATAATTAGGAGAGTGAATAACACCTAGCTAAAAGAACTAAGGGTTCATTTGATGGCCTATTTGGATTGGATTGGAATTGAGTCTAAATCAGTCCTTATGAGTCATATTCTTCTAGGTGTGGGATTTGTAAGACACAATATGTTGAACTGTTATCTATTTTAACAAGTTCAGTTCGAGCGCACCAAACAACGGTCAGGACTCTTGTCCATTTTAATTGGAATAGTCTAAACCAGTCTCACCCACCAAACGTGACCTAAAGGAAATAAGGTATGGTAGCTAACTCTAGTTTCACTTGACTTATCATATTTCATTAAATTTTTAAGGGGAATCCTTCAAAAATAGAAAATTAGGTGGAATCTTACAATTTGGCAAGTCAATTTCCTATGATTAATTTCAATTCATACTTGTCACTATGATTCAATGGTGAGGCCCATTATGCATGTGATACACCATTCTGTTCAAAGTAAATATTAGGTTATCAGACAAAAGAAATCTCTTGCATATTTATGAACCTTCAAAAAATAGAAAAAGAAAAAAAAGAGAAATAAATTAACAGTGCCAAGGCTCAGTTACAGAAATTTCATGGCGTTTTCTGTTATATTATATTCCAATCTTTCTAAAGATTCTGAGCATCAAAATCAAACTACACTATCTATTAACACAGCTGGTTTCATGGGAGGGATATGAATTTTTGAAGTTTCATATCCATTTTTCTTCTTTGTGGGTCCTCCTCCATATTTTTTTTTTGGTGAAAGTCCTCCTCCATATTTTGGCACTGTAATTGACAGCCTAATCAACAGCCTGGAAAGGGTGGTTATAACCGCACTAAAAGGCTCGAGCTTGATGGGTTTTTGTGGTGGGGTTCACGTATTCTCAACTGGGTTTCTCTTTGGCACAGACCCAATTCACTCTGCAGCAAATTCTTTCCATTTTGCTCTCCCATTGAGGTAAGAGCTCTCAGAAAGCTCAAATCTTTGTCTGTTTATGTTGGAGAATTTGAGGGGCGAGTTCAACTTTGCTCTGCACTTGAGCAATGTTGGTATTTATGTCTTTTTTGGTAATGCTAGGATTTTACTACTTGGTTTTTAATTGGCTTTTTGTGTATTGAGTTGGATAGATCTGGGGTAGCTCAGTTTTTTGGGTTTTGGGTTTGAGTCATTGGAGAACTGGGTTTTCGGCATTTGGGATTGTGAGGACTTGCTTTTGGCGAATTGAGTATTGTTGGATTTGAGTTTTTAGATCTTGGTTGATTGATTGGGTTTGATTGTGGCAGCTTTTCAATTGCTGCTTGAGAAAGTTGGCATTCTTTTCCTTCATTTGCCGTTGAGGATCTGGTTTTTTTGACATGGTGAAGATGAAACTAGTAAAGTTGGTACCTTTGGTTCTTGCTTTTGTATTGCTTATGAGTCTTAGATCATCTGCTTCATTCACTCCTATCGATAACTACTTAATTGCTTGCGGTTCTTCGAAAAGCATCACATTTCAAGGTCGAACCTTTGTTCCTGATACACAACAATCTTCCCTTGTACTAAAAAGTGCAAATTCTGTAGTTGCTAGCTCCAATTCTACTGTCCCTTCTCCAATTTACCAATCTGCTCGAGTTTTCGAGGTAGCAGCTTCTTACAAATTCAAAATCCAGCAAGAAGGCCGGCATTGGGTCCGCCTTTATTTTTACCCTCTTACAAGTCCTGGCCAAAACTTGGAGTCTGCTCAATTCACTGTAGTTACTGATCATTTTGTACTCTTGACCAACTTCACTTTCAAGAACTATAATGGTTCTTATCTGTTCAAGGAGTATGCAATCAATGTAACTTCAGATACCTTGACTCTCACCCTCATTCCTTCAAACAATTCAGTTGCTTTTGTTAATGCAATTGAAGTTGTATCTATCCCGGATGCACTGCTCTCTGACCAGGCATATGCTGTGAATCCATCTGCTCCTTTTAGTGGCCTTTCTGACCTTGCCCTTCAAACAGTTTACCGGTTAAACATGGGGGGTCCTTTGCTCACTGCTCAAAACGATACCCTTGGAAGAACTTGGGAGAATGATCTGAAATACCTTCATGTGGACAGTTCTGCAGTGAATGTATCAGTCAACCCTGCGAGCATTAAATATCCACAGGCTGTCACAGCCGAAATCGCACCAAATTGGGTCTATGCGACTGCCGAAGCCATGGGAAATGCGAATGTGCCCAATGTGAACTTCAACATAACTTGGGTCCTTACGGTTGATCCAAATTTCTTGTATCTTGTTCGGGTGCATTTCTGTGATATTGTCAGCAAGGCTCTGAATAGTCTTGTTTTCAATGTTTTCGTGAATTCTGACAATGTGCTCGCGAGTCTTGACCTCTCTTCCATTACTGGTGACTTGGGTGTGCCTTATTACAAAGACTATGTGTCCAACTCCTCAGCGGGAACTTTGACTGTCAGTGTTGGTCCAGATTCAATGGCGGATATCACTAATGCAATTCTGAATGGGTTGGAGGTCATGAAGATCAGCAATGAGTTGGGGAGCTTGGATGGGTCTCTATCAGTGGGGAATATCCTTCCTAGTTCACCCTCGAAGAAGAATAATATAGGAATCATAGTTGGTTCTGCTGTAGGAGCTGTATCTGTTATGGCAATTATTGGTCTCTTTTATTGCTGCTTGGCATTCCGCAAGTCAAAGAGTACTAACCAAGGGACATGGCTGCCTTTGCCTTTGTATGGAAATTCTCAGACCATGACAAAAATGTCTACAACTTCACAAAAGAGTAACACAGCAAGCTGCATTTCATTAGCTTCCTCCAATCTTGGCCGCTTCTTCATGTTCCAGGAAATTCTGGATGCAACCAACAAGTTTGATGAGAGCCTACTTCTTGGAGTTGGTGGTTTTGGTAGGGTTTACCAGGGAACACTTGAAGACGGGACAAAAGTAGCTGTTAAAAGAGGAAACCCGAGATCTGAACAAGGTCTTGCTGAATTCCGAACTGAAATTGAAATGTTATCTAAGCTCCGCCATCGCCACCTTGTGTCTCTGATTGGCTACTGCGATGAAAGGTCAGAAATGATTCTGGTCTATGAGTACATGGCCAATGGACCCCTCAGGAGCCATTTGTATGGAACAGATCTCCCAACCCTATCATGGAAGCTACGGCTCGAAATCTGCATTGGGGCTGCAAAGGGGCTCCATTATCTCCACACTGGTGCAGCTCAAAGCATAATTCACCGAGATGTGAAGACAACCAATATTCTCTTGGATGAGAACTTTGTAGCCAAAGTTGCTGACTTTGGCCTCTCAAAAACAGGTCCAGCTCTAGATCAGACCCATGTGAGTACAGCTGTTAAGGGTAGTTTTGGTTACCTTGATCCTGAATACTTTAGAAGGCAACAGCTCACAGAAAAATCAGATGTGTATTCATTTGGGGTAGTTCTAATGGAAGTTCTGTGCACAAGACCTGCTTTGAATCCTGTTCTTCCCAGGGAGCAGGTCAACATAGCAGAATGGGCGATGACCTGGCAAAAGAAGGGCATGCTAGACCAAATCATGGACCCAAATCTGGTAGGGAAGGTAAATCCAGCTTCTCTTAAGAAGTTTGGGGAGACAGCTGAGAAGTGCCTTGCTGAGTATGGTGTTGACAGGCCATCAATGGGAGATGTCTTGTGGAATCTTGAATATGCTCTTCAGCTTGAGGAAACGTCATCTGCACTCATGGAACCTGAAGATAACAGCACAAACCACATACCTGGTATCCAATTAACTCCTCTTGAGCCATTTGATAACAGTGTGAGCATGATTGATGGGGGGCACTCTGGCACAGATGACGATGGAGAAGATGCTGCCACAAGTGCTGTGTTTTCTCAGCTTGTTAATCCTCGCGGAAGATGAGAAGACAGATCATTTGCCTGTCTGAGTCTTGGCCTCTAATGTCCCATTAAAAGATACTAGTCATCTTGGCCTTGAGAGTGCTCAGTGAGGGAACAAGGTTCTTTCTTAGTTCATTATTCTAGTTGTTGCCTCAAATTTCTGTCTACGATTTATTTTGTAATATAGTTTTGGTGGGTGCCAATTAATCCATCAGCAGTTAAGGTGCCAAAGGATTTTATTCTTGTCTACATATATAAATTCGTCTGGGTTTCAGAGCTTCCCATGTTTCTACAAAAGTAAATGATGTCATTGTATTCACATATTTTATTGTTCATAAGATATAGAGAATAAGCAGAGTATGTGACCTCTGTATGCTTGCAAGTTCCAGAACTCGTTATTATTTCCTTCATACAAAATTTCTGATATTATATTAAACTATTTTCACATTATTATCAGAATCTTGTTCTTGGAGGAAACACTAAAAATATCCTAAAGGATTATCTAAGAAATGACTACAAATTTGGCATGCTCTCAGATAACTATTGGGAAACAATTTCTTCTAGTTATGTAATAGACGAAAATTTCTTTCTCGGCTAGCTGAGCAGATCTAAGGCAGGAAGAGAACAATTTGAAATTGTTTTTAGGTCTTGATATGAAGGACTTCGTAGATAGTGAGTGAAGAATGCAATTATAGGTCAGATTAGGTGCTGAAAAGTTGCCACACCCACAGGTAATGCTTCTGTCTTTCTGCGCATATATTTAGGCCTGCCGGACTTTATTCCTTGACATGTTTGAAAATCCGATGTCCCTGAAGCTTCCTTGAGTTCCTAAAGAATCAAATGCCTCCTTGCCTGAGACCTCCAGCTAGTTGATGCACCGATGGTCCACGAGCAGTATAACTCCTAAACCATGAAGTACCTTTTCCTCTAAACTTTGAGTTCTTGGCAAAGACAATTAGAGTGCTGTAAGAGCAGCCTTGGGTAGAAAGTTAAATTGTACCACTTTAAGAACTATGAACACTATTCACTTGCTTAACCAGGCTTGTATACTTATAGCCTTTGTTTCCTCTGTTTTCTCATAAACCAAATGAGTGGTTGAAAGAAAGGTTTCTGAATTGTCTTGAAATGGAGTTTCCAATTTTGGTAGGCTTTTGGTTTCTCTTAACATCTTAAGAACTGATACTTCTCCTAACCCTTATTTTTATTTATTTATTTATTATTGTTCCTTTTCCTTCCCAAAACTCAAGTTATAGACCGGATCTCCCAAAACCACGGTATTCTTCTCTGGCATTTAAAATTTTACATGTCATAAATCTCTATTGTTGAATCTCAATTACCATACATGAGTTTACAAGTGAGTTGTCAGTCTTTCTTAAGGTATTTCCTATGCTGATAGAAAGCATGGAACTTAAATTTCTTCATCAACTGCACACTTTCATTTATTTGGGGAATGCAAAAATTTAGCATAAAAGGCTCAGCCAAACTTACTGAACAAACGAATTCTAGAAATTAACAGTACACACAAGAGAAATACTTAATTAAATCTCGACTGTTATATGAAATCATCAATAAGCACCTCTTGACCACACAACTTTAATTATCATCTGAGAAGTTGAAACCTTCACTTATTCCTTGAGAATGTGACAATAGCAGTTATTTCCTGCAAACTATTCCATTCCCACCGAAGGAATTACCAGTACAATCGAGCTTTCCGTAATCCATCACCCTTGAATCTGTTTGGTCCAGCTTCCCGGATTGAGTGAACACACAAGCAATGCAGTCTGCAGAGACAAGTGATGTTGTTCTGTACTTTTGTTCACCTCCCACCACTGGCATAGCTACTCCAGGCTTTGCTGGGTTCTTGAAATCTGGCTGGTAAGTCCTTCCAAGCACTCCTTCAACATTTGAGGATAGGCCATAGAATCTGAACTGTACTTCCAGGTGAGCAAAACAGTCATCCGATGGTATCTGATAATTGTGGATCCTGTCATCTTCCTTTGTCACAGGTACCACATTTACTGAAATCTCAGCAACTTCTGGGAGAGTGATTAAGACACTGTTCTTGCTTGATGTTCGCTCCACTCTAATGGCATTGCCTGGAGATTGCCACACAGAGAGATGGGATTCTGGGATGACTAACTCCTCTCCATTGTAAGTGAATTTCAAGAGGTCAATTTCATCATCCCATGCTGATGCTTTGGTGGCCTCAAGGGAGAAGCTGTTAGAGTCAAAAAGGAGTCCGAGGGCCTGAATCCAAGTATAGTCCCTGGTTCGTCCTTCAGGGCGGAGACCAATGAACCGGGCATTGATTTGGAGGTTGGGATCAGAAACTAAGCTGAAGTACTCATTTTTCTTGCCGTGGAAGTAAAAGACAATGCCATCTCCACCAATGAAGCGAGGGTCCATGCATGCTGATCCAGGGCCATCGCAATTAGGCTTGCGCTCTATGATCATCACCAACAACAACAACAAAAACAACCCTTGTCAGCAATGATTTTAGCCCAGGTTTGTTGAATTTAATACATTCCGAAACAAAAAAAGAAAACAAAGAGTGAGATTACATTATAAAGACATCACAGTAGGAGTTACTTACTTTTGCACTCAGCTTTGCATATGGGCGAGTCGCAGTTGAGGTAGCAAATTTTAGCCTTCTTGTCTGTTGGTGAAGCCAATGGACATTCCTTTGGGCAGGGTATCTGCTTGAGAAAGCAGGGGCTTTTCCGGCCGTAGCAAACTTTGATATCTGAAGTTCCCTTACTCTGTGCTAGAACAGCAGCAGATACAAAGAGTAGCACAATGATCAGTGTCTTTTTGTTGCCTAAGAAATCCATGGCTTCTTTTTTCCCCTCTTCAATGGAATGAAATGATGATATATATAGCTCACACCCCTTTAACCTAATCTAACAAGTGGGTATTATGGCATTATCTTTTTCGAATGTACACATTCCAAGTTTGGTAAGAGGAAGAACATGGGCTCTAGGTGGTTCCCTCAAATGCTTTGCGGGATGGTTAATCTTGGTCAATGCTTTGGGGCTGGTGATTGTGATTGAAGAAATAGCTATTGTTGACAATTTGATCATTATTTTATTTATATTTTTCTCTTTTGTTTTTGCTTTGGATCTGATTCAGAATGTGAGTTTGCTGGTGATTTGACAATATCAATACCATATTTTGCACCCGATAAAAGGGCTCTGTATGCCTGCATTGTCTGCTGTTACTTTACTTTATTTTTTTCTTTCTTAATTGCTTGTGCTTTCTGTTGTACGGTATCAACGGAAATTAGAATTATATATTATCACCCTTCTTGCAACTTGCCCAATTGGCCCATTATTGTTGTACATTATAATATCATTTGTTCACGAAATCAATAAAAAGAAATGCATTCATTCAATGAACATTTCTTATGGGTTTGGACCAAATTTGGGCATAAGCTGAATCTGGCAAGCCAATAGATAATTTTACATACTTTTTTTTTCCTCTCTACTTTCTAGGTTAAAAGTTTAAGGTATTTTAGTCCTGGTCCCACAAGTGCACCCGGGTTTGATTCTCGTTAGAGACAGTTTTGAGGCAACCCAATATAATACTCCTCTCTCCCTCTCCCTAGCAAATGACAAAAAAAAGAAGGTATTTTAGTCCTGGCCAATATGAGACAAGTGCTTAGCATTGTTTGGTTTTTCACCAGAGTTTTAGAGGGTTTGAAGCTGTTTTTGTGCGTGCAATAACACCAACTTTGTGAGTTAAATAACATCTTTCTTGAAAATTGAAATGGCATCCAATAAGAACATTTTGCACCCTTAATCTTCCTTGTTTTGATGGAAAGAACTACAACTGGTACAATTGCAGAATAAAATACTCTAAATTTGACACAACCAGAATCAGAATAAAATACTCTAAAACAGGACAATATTATTTTGATAGTATTGCCGTGGTTGCTAAGTAATTGAGAGCAAATGGAGAACAAGTCGTTGATTAGAGATTCGTTGACAAATTCTTAGAAGTATAACTAGGAAAATTTAAACATAGTCTTAGGCTAGTACATGAGCTGTTTAAAAGCAGAGAGCTTTCGAGAGAAGCAAACAAAGCTCATTAATATTAGAGATCTTATATACAGGTTGAGTACAATTAGCTTAATTAACCATGATTGGAATAATATTTACAACTAAGTGACTAACTGCCTAACTAATGCGAAGTTGCCTAACCACAGTCAATGTTCTTGAATTGGTGAGCTGGACTCCTAGATTGGTGACTTTGAGTACAAGTAAAGATCTGATTGGACTGCTGTATTGTATCACTCTTGAGCAACATTTTCTTGCAACTCAATTTTCAAAAGGGTAAGTTGCAACCATGAGTTCCTATCATGATACCAAAGCAGATTTCCTAGAAAAACTGAGGTTGAGTTCATGGAAGGGCGGGTTATAGGTTGCATTAAAATGAACATTAGTTTTATGTGTGGTCATATTGTCGAGTCATTCAAGGTGGTAGATCAGTGAAAGCCGCCTCAAAGGAACGAAAGAGACACCATTAGGTTATCGAGCTAATGTCGCTAGAGTGAGGTGACTACGAGTGCGTCACTACTAAAAAAAACGGACACCAACCCAAGTAAAATTTTTTGAGAGTTGAAAATAAAATTATACTATAGATGCTTATTTAGTTAAATCAACATAAATTCCCACAAAAAAGGATCATGCTATTTGTAGGAACATAGCAACATGTAAGCTGGAGTATATCAACAACCAGATTGGTCATACTTATACAACAATTGGATTTATGCAGTATTAGATAAAAACCATGTTGTTTTTGCTCACACAAATTTTGTTTGGGGTGTCTAAAGTCTGCATTATATTGTGTAAGCAAACGAATCATATTTACCAAATGAATATTTGGTCTGTCCCTTCTCTTGTATTTGTACTATTATGTATCAACAACTAGATTAATCATATTTATATAGCAATTGGATTAATGTTGGCATGATCCACTGCTGGTATATGATGGACAAAGATGATGAAATGTTAGGATCCTAATATCACACATTCAACCAATAGAGAGCATCTTGGACTAGCAAATGAGCTTTTGGGCACCTCTCCTTTCCGGAGAAAGTTCTATCCATGAATTCCTTCCTATCACACTACAGCCCTATGAGCTTAATTAGATTGAAACAATTGAATTCAACTTTTTTCCCTCTGATACAAGCGATAATGGGAGAGGGGAAATTCAAACCGAACAGGACCTTGGTCGGTCTAGAGGTAAATGCTCTTTATAATAACTTTCGTAAAGCAACTATTGAAAATCGAAAAAAGAAAACAAAGGGGTCATGTCAAATGTCACAATTGCTAGAAGTTTGGTCATTACGCATTATTATTATGTGACATATGGATGTCAAATTTTTCTTCATGGATTTCTCTGCAAGAATAAACTTCTGTAGTACGGTCATTGCATCAGAGCTTTTGGTTTTAGCATCTGAGTGGTACAATAATTACAATATCATAACAATTTTCTGGTCTAACAATATCATAATCTTTGCCTCCAAATGTTTAATATTAGTGAAACCAATAGGATTAGGGGGGACCATTTTCGTCACCATATAGTTTGGTATGAACTCAATGTCACTCACTGGAATTATTGAACAGCAGATGTTGGATTTATTGGATAAAAGATGCTCCTGAACATTTATAAATACTACTAATCTCACTCACCATGTACCTAAAATCCCAGTTATATTTTCCAAAGCTCCATACCTGAAAGATTTTCGGGGTTCGGAGAGCTAGCCATGGCTGTCAAAGAGAAAAAGGATCAAAAAACAGTTGGTGTTGGAGTTGAAGCCCTGTGGAGAGCTATGGCTAAGGATACAGTTACTGTTATACCAAAGATAATGCCTAGTATTGTGCGCAGTATTGAAGTGATTGAGGGAGATGGTGGCCTTGGTTCTGTTTTGCTCCTCAATCTTGGCGATCGTGAGTACCGAAATTTTATTTTTGCAATTGAAAGGTGGAATTTGATTAAATCAAGGATAGAATATCTCAGTTTTAGTTCGTGGAAGGAACTTCTATTTCTATATGGAAAATTTTAAGATAAATTTATAATAAAACTCATTTCTTTCATTGAATTTATATATAAACACTGAAATTTATAAATTGAAGAAACAAACCCAAAAAAGGTCAACTTTAATTTTGTTTAAAATTTGAATGATGTGTGAAATACTATTTTTATCGCTACATTATGATTTTTAGAATAAAATATAGTGATGTCATTGTTGTAAATTTTAGGTTTTTCAAAGCTTGTATGATATATTTAGTCCGTTTGAAAAGTCAAGTGGGTTTATTGATGTTTGGTAGCCGGTATGGCGGCTTGTGTGGAGCTAGGGTATGGGCTGTCAATGGATTAGAATTTGATCCGGATCCGATATAATTAATAGGACATGAATTTGGTGGCATAATTCGATAACTTGATTATGTTCCGAATCCATTCATAAATACGGTGAGCTTTTGTAAATAAATAAAACTATTTTCAACTATTTGTATATATGACATAAAAGAATTTGGAGAGAGATAGATGGTAGCCGGTATGGTGGCTTGTGAAGTGCTGGTATGGGCTGTCAAGGGATCATATTTTGATCCGGATCCAATGTAATTAATAGGAAATGGATTTGGTGGCATAATTCGATAACCTGATTATGTTCCAAATTTGTTCATAAATACAGTGAACTTTTGTAAATAAAAAAAACTATTTTCAACTATTTGTATATATGACATAAAAGAATTTGGACCGGGTTATCGGATAATTCAACAAATCGGATATGGATTGTGAATGATCCGTTAGATTTTCGGATAAGATCGAGTTGAAATTATTTTGAAATTGGATCTAGTCGGATTTCATGTGCTCCGCTCCATCTCCGACCTGTTTACATGTCTAGTATGGGTGGCGGGGGACAAGGGATGGCAATTTTCCCCGCGGGTAAGGGTCTTCGCGGGGATTCAACCCTAATGAGTCAGTTATGAAGGACAAAAAACAGGTATGGGGACGGGTATAGGAAATTTTTGGGGTATGGTGTTGGAGGAGGGACGGGGATGGTATTTTAATCCCCAATCCAAACCTTCCCGGTTTAGAATATATATATATGCTATTAAAGTGATCGTACTGACTAACTTTTATATTTTATATTATTATATTATATACTTATATAATTTATACAAATCTTAAGTCACACTACTTATTTACTTAGTTAACTTCCAATACATATATAAACATTCTTATATTGTCTTGTAACAATATAATTTTAAATTGGACACCATACCCAAAAAATTAAAAAATGAGGTTAAAAATTAGGGTTAAAAATAAGATGATGTTAATGGAAGTTTCTTCTTGTTCTGTTCTTTTTTCTGAAACAAAAATGCCAGATCATGTAGAGTCCAAGAGAAAACAGACAGAAAAGATTGTGGAACTTGACGACTCTGAGTATCGATTTGCACTGAAAGTGTTGGAAGGTCCGGCGCTAACACTGCGCAATTTTTCTGCATTGACAACTTCTTTCCAACTGAGCAAAATCGGAGAGCAGGAGACCTTGGTTGATATGAAAGTGGTGTATGAGACTGAAAAAGAGGAAGCTAATACCGGAGATATAGCATTGCAGCCTGCGATTTCTTACATTCAGTTCCTGGAGAAATATGTATTGGAATCATAGTGGGAGAGCTTAGCATCATCCTCCTAGTACTGAAATGTGTTTGATCGATCAGTTCAAGCCAACTAGCTGAGTTAGGTTCATCTTGTCAGATTAAATAACAGTGGACTTACCTTGAGCTAGCAAATCAGGTTTTTATTGTGAATAAATGGTAGCAGATACAAAGTTGATGCTGGTATCAGAAATTTGGCATCTCCTTGATTTGGATGATGCAGTGTTGTGGGCAGTAGCAGTTTCATGAATTGTTGTGTTGTGCAGCCTCCCTACTTTCTTTTTATTGAATGAGACTTCTTTTGGTTGATAAGATTACTATTCAAATAGATTCATTGTACTTGATCATTAATATTAAATGTATAATGTTACATTGTGTTTAGTCATTTCAAATCCAGTACGAATACTTTGTATGTGATATTTTTATGATTCTTCCAACCCATACAAGCTTAAAGTCAAAATACGAATTCATAATTTACCTTCAAATAAATGGAAACCAACATAACATAACATATATAGTCTATCTTGTTATGGATATTATCAAATGTGTGCAATAAGATTTCGGGAAATTATGGTAGTTAGAAAAGGGTTATAGAAAAGTTATTTTTAAGAGTGATTCTCTCTAGATCGTTTAAGCTTTTCCGCTGGCTCAGGTAATTGAGTTTTACCCATGTATGTCATATTGTTATTTGGATGACTCTCTTTACTGTGCGTTTGGATGAGAAAATTTAAAAGTAATAAGGAATTCATAAATGATGAAATTTAAAATGATGGAAATTAATGTTTTAGAATTTGTGAAGTTTCTTGTTTGGCTATGGTTTTAAACACGAAATTTAATGTTTATCATCTTGGAATTTTAGAAATGACGACTATTTAGATATAATTTCTATATTTCTTTGTTTTTAAAAAAAAAATCTAAACACAAAAATTGGTTTATGTCAATTTAGAAATTCTGATTTTTGTCAAAATCTCAAGTTTATTTCCTTCATCCAAACACACCATACATTCTGTCCTTTGTACTATGTATTCCTATTGATCTAATAAAATTCTATCGCATTTTTATAAAAAAAGAAAAAGAGAATTACCTAACTTGAGAATTTTCATATACTTTATAAGGAATGCCATATGTAAATGAGCTCTTGTCCTTACCGAAACTAACCAATTGTGAAAACTAGCTGAGTTAGGTTCATCTTGTCAGATTAAATAACAGTGGACTTACCTTGAGCTAGCAAATCAGGTTTTTATTGTGAATAAATGGTAGCAGATACAAAGTTGCTGGTATCAGAAATTTGGCATCTCCTTGATTTGGATGATGCAGTGTTGTGCTTGTGGGCAGTAGCAGTTTCATGAATTGTTGTGTTGTGCAGCCTCCCTACTTTCTTTTTATTGAATGAGACTTCTTTTGGTTGATAAGATTACTATTCAAATAGATTCATTGTACTTGATCATTAATATTAAATGTATAATGTTACATTGTGTTTAGTCATTTCAAATCCAGTACGAATACTTTGTATGTGATATTTTTATGATTCTTCCAACCCATACAAGCTTAAAGTCAAAATACGAATTCATAATTTACCTTCAAATAAATGGAAACCAACATAACATAACATATATAGTCTATCTTGTTATGGATATTATCAAATGTGTGCAATAAGATTTCGGGAAATTATGGTAGTTAGAAAAGGGTTATAGAAAAGTTATTTTTAAGAGTGATTCTCTCTAGATCGTTTAAGCTTTTCCGCTGGCTCAGGTAATTGAGTTTTACCCATGTATGTCATATTGTTATTTGGATGACTCTCTTTACTGTGCGTTTGGATGAGAAAATTTAAAAGTAATAAGGAATTCATAAATGATGAAATTTAAAATGATGGAAATTAATGTTTTAGAATTTGTGAAGTTTCTTGTTTGGCTATGGTTTTAAACACGAAATTTAATGTTTATCATCTTGGAATTTTAGAAATGACGACTATTTAGATATAATTTCTATATTTCTTTGTTTTTAAAAAAAAAATCTAAACACAAAAATTGGTTTATGTCAATTTAGAAATTCTGATTTTTGTCAAAATCTCAAGTTTATTTCCTTCATCCAAACACACCATACATTCTGTCCTTTGTACTATGTATTCCTATTGATCTAATAAAATTCTATCGCATTTTTATAAAAAAAGAAAAAGAGAATTACCTAACTTGAGAATTTTCATATACTTTATAAGGAATGCCATATGTAAATGAGCTCTTGTCCTTACCGAAACTAACCAATTGTGAAAGAAAACGGCATCTCGCATGCCAGTTTGTCAACATATGCAAAAGATGCTGCGTTGACACTTGAAAATCATTTGTATATTTATGGCCTCGGTTGTATAAGTCGATTATCTCTCTCTTTCTCTCAAAAACTACATTTGAGAGCCATGGTTAAGGAAATAAAAACTGAAGCAAAAGTAAGTGTTGGAATTGAAGCCTTGTGGAAAGCTTTGGCCAAAGATGTGGCATCTGTGACACCAAAAGTCATCCCAAATTTGGTCAAGAATGTCGAAGTGACAGAAGGAGATGGTGGCATTGGCACAGTCTTCCTCTTCAATTTTGGCTCTGGTGAGTACCCAACTCTTTTTGACACTTTCAAATTTCAATATTTGAATATGAACTTCTTTGTCAACGAGGTCTAGCCTAGTGGTCTCGAATGTTCGAGAAAAGCCTCTTACCCTTTTCTGACTTTGGCAACAAAAATAAAAAACTTCTTCCTCCACCATATGACATGCAAATGTTAAACAATGAATTTTATGTTTTCTTTTTCTTTTGTGAACATGTTGATCAGATGTACCAAAGATGAGTTATCAGAAGGAAAAGATTGTGGAGCTTGATGAGGCTGTGCATAAAATTGGGCTGCAAGTCATAGAAGGAGGACACTTGAACTTTGGGTTTTCTTCATACAAAACAACCTTCCAACTCACTCCAATTCAGGAAGAGGAGAGATTTATAATGTTACGTTGTGTTTAGTCATTTTAAATCCAACACGAATACTTTGTATTTGATATTTTTATGATTCTTCCAACCCATACAAGCTTATAGTCAAAATCCGAATTCATAATTGACCTTCAAATTAAGAAACCAACATAACATAACATAACATATATAGTCTATCTTATTATGGATATTATCAAATGTGTGTAATAAGATTCGGGGAACTTATGGTAGGTAGAAAGGGGTTATAGAAAAGTTATTTTCAAGAGTGATTCTCTTTAGATTGTTTAAGCTTTTCGGTTGGCTCAGGTCACTGAGTTTTACCCATGTATGCCATATTGTTATTTGGATGACTCTTTTTACGGTGCGTTTGGATGAGAAAATTTAAAAGTAATAAGGAATTCATAAATGATGAAATTTAAAATGACGGAAATTAATGTTCTAAAATTTGTTAAGTTTCTTGTTTGGCTATGGTTTTAAACATGAAATTTAATGATATAGTCGATATAATTTCTAGATTTTTTTTTTATTTTTAAAATCCAAACATGGAAATTGGTTTATGTCAATTTAAAATTTTTGATTTTTATCAAAATATCAAGTTTATTTCCCTCATCCAAACGCACCATATAGTCTGTCCTTTGTACTATGTATTCCTATTGATCTAATAAAATTCTGTGGCATTTTTATAAAAAAAGAAAAAGAGAATTACCTAACTTGAGAATTTTCATATACTTTATAAGGAATGCCATATGTAAATGAGCTTTTGTCCTTACATAAACTAACCAATTGTGAAAGAAAACGGCATTTCGCATGCATATGCAAAAGATGCTGCGTTGCCACTTGAAAATCATTTGTATATTTATGGCCTTGGTCGTATCAGTCGATTATCTCTCTCTTTCTCTCAAAAACTACATTTGAGAGCCATGGTTAAGGAAATGAAAACTGAAGCAAAAGTAAGTGTTGGGATTGAAGCCTTGTGGAAAGCTTTGGCAAAAGATGTGGCATCTGTGACACCAAAAGTCATCCCAAATTTGGTCAAGAACGTCGAAGTGACAGAAGGAGATGGTGGCATTGGCACGATCTTCCTCTTCAATTTTGGCTCCGGTGACTCCCCAACTCTTTTTGACACTTTCAAATTTCAATATTTGAATATGAACTTCTTTGCCAACAGGGTCTAGC
The DNA here is from genome assembly GCF_002207925.1 of Prunus avium. The sequence goes on from NW_018921265.1 coordinate 140,598, forward strand.
CAGTGGTCTCAGGTTGGAGAAAATCCTCCTCTCCCTTTCTAACTTTGGCAACAAAAATAAAAAGCTTTTCCTCCACCATATGACATGGAAATGTTAAACAATGAATTTTATGTTTTCTTTTTCTTTTGTGAACAATGTTGATCAGATGTATCAAAGATGAGTTATCAGAAGGAAAAGATTGTGGAGCTTGATGAGGCTGTGCATAAAATTGGGCTGCATGTCATAGAAGGAGGACACTTGAACTTTGGGTTTTCTTCATACAAAACAACCTTCCAACTCACTCCAATTCAGGAAGAGGAGACCATGGTCAGTGTTGAGGTCACATATGAGTCTCAAGTGGAAGATAGTAGCATGCCATCAAAGACAGCAAAGTCTGTTTTAGCATTCATAAGGAGCTTAGAATGTTATTTGTTGAATGGTGCTATCTAGAATTTTGACATTGTTTTTGTTTGAAAGCACCATGAGATGAGTCCTAGTCAACTCATAGTGGCCTTTGACTGTTTCTGTTCTACATTTTGATGAGCAAATTTGGGCCATTTTATTGAGCTGGAGAAGCCCATTGTTGAAATTACCTCAAATTCAATTACCTAGAATGAAAAATAAAAAAGAACTGTCCATTGGTTGGATTTCTCTGAAAAGAAAGGTTTGAAGTTTTTTTCTTCTATTGCCTTGCCTTGCCCCTAGTTATAAGCGTGCTAGTGTAATCATATTATAATGGACAAGCATAAGTGGTAGAAGGAAAGAGTAGGAAGGTTATATTGAATTCCAGACCAGAAAATTAAAGTGTTGCGTAACACGATACACATTGGCAGTTAATTTTGGATTAGATGTTGCAATTCTATAAAAAAAACACATTGAGAAAGATCGAACTTCTAATCAAGTATACAATGTTAGTAAACATGGAATAAATCGCTTTCTATCCTCACAGAAATCAGTTATTGGTGAAAGCAAAAGGCATCTATCATGCCACCGACAGTGTCCTTGTGTGCAAAAGATGCTTTCTTTCCACTAATCAAAATACTATCTGCATATCTATGACCTGGGTTTTATCAGTCCAAAGTTCTCATCCCTTTCTCAAAAGTTACATTTGAGAGCCATGATTAAGTTAAACAATGAATTTTATGTTTTCTTTTTCTTTTGTGAACAATGTTGATCAGATGTATCAAAGATGAGTTATCAGAAGGAAAAGATTGTGGAGCTTGATGAGGCTGTGCATAAAATTGGGCTGCATGTCATAGAAGGAGGACACTTGAACTTTGGGTTTTCTTCATACAAAACAACCTTCCAACTCACTCCAATTCAGGAAGAGGAGACCATGGTCAGTGTTGAGGTCACATATGAGTCTCAAGTGGAAGATAGTAGCATGCCATCAAAGACAGCAAAGTCTGTTTTAGCATTCATAAGGAGCTTAGAATGTTATTTGTTGAATGGTGCTATCTAGAATTTTGACATTGTTCTTGTTTGAATGCACCATGAGATGAGTCCTAGTCAACTCATAGTGGGCTTTGACTGTTTCCGTTCTACATTTTGATGAGCAAATTTGGGCCATTTTATTGAGCTGGAGAAGCCCATTGTGGTAATTACCTCAAATTCAATTACCTAGAATGAAAAATAACAATTGAAGATAAAGAACTGTCCATTGGTTGGCTTTCTCTGAAAAAAAAAGATTTGAAGTTTTTTTTCTTCTATTGCCTTGCCTTGCCCCTAGTTATAGCGTGCTAGTGTAATCATCTTATAATGGACAAGCACAAGTGGTAGAAGGAAAGAGTAGGAAGGTTATATTGAATTCCAGAGGGAAAATTAAAGTGTTGTGTAACACGATATACATTGTCAATTAATTTTGGATTAGATGTTGCAATTCTATCAAAAAAACACATTGAGAAAGATCAAACTTCTAATCAAGTATACAATGTTAGTAAACATGGAATAAATTGCTTTCTATCCTCACAGAAATAAGTTATTGGTGAAAGCAAAAGGCATCTATCATGCCACCGACAGTGTCCTTGTGTGCAAAAGATGCTTTCTTTCCACTAATCAATAGAGCAGACTCTGTTGGGAGAGGTCCCCGCTTTGCACCTGACCGTACCTCGAGGGATTTAGTCTCCGCAGTCGCGCGGGGGATATCCTGGGAAACAAAAAAAAATGCTATCTGCATATCTATGACCTGGGTTTTATCAGTCCAAAGTTCTCATCCCTTTCTCAAAAGTTACATTTGAGAGCCATGATTAAGGAAATTAAAACTGAAGCAGTAGTGAAAGTTGGGATTGAAGCCTTGTGGAAAGCTTTGGTAAAAGATGTGAGATTTGTGGCACCAAAACTCATCCTACTGGTCAAGAATGTACAAGTGTTAGAAGGAGATGGTGGCCTTAGCACAGTCTTGCTCTCCAATTTTGGCTCTGGTGAGCAATTTGCCTTAACAACTGCTTTGAACTTCCTCCTCCATAAGACAAAATTATATGGATGATGCAAAAGATTTTAATTATTTAGGTGATGTTATATGTTAATAGTAATGAATATTTTTGGTCAGATATACCAAAGATAAGTTCTTCCTAGGAGAAGATTGTGGAGCTTCATGAATCTGTGCATAAAATTGGGCTGCAAGTCATAGAAGGGGGCCATTTGAATCTTGGGTTTTCTTCATACAAAACAACTTTCCAACTTACTGCAATTCGGGAGCAGCGCAGCCTGTCATGATCACCTTTGAGTCTGAAGTGGAGGATAGTGGCATACCGTCAACGATAAATTTACTGTCTAAAACTGGTAAGTAAGTACAGATAAAGGTCGTGTGTCAAGCTATCCATCCTATACGATGAGTATTTTTGAGCTGCCAGTTTGTTTATGTTATGGCTAAATATTGGTGGTCAAAAGCGGATGTGAAAGTCATTCATTGGAATACGTGGAAAGTGATGTGTTGGAAGGGAACATGGGCTTTCGGGAATTGGTTAGCTAACTCATTGATTGCCCGCATGTTTAAAGAAAGGTACTATCCATAGCATGATTTCTTAAGTTCTATTATATTTGTCAGATCGTGAAACCCAGAAAGCTCATGCGCATACCTTTCAACTTGGTATCATGAAGCCCAGAAAGCTCATGCGCATACCTTTCAACTTGGTATCATGAAGCCCAGAAAGCTCATGCGCATACCTTTCAACTTGGTATCATGAAGCCCAGAAAGCTCATGCGCATACCTTTCAACTTGGTATCATGAAGCCCAGAAAGCTCATGCGCATACCTTTCAACTTGGTATCATGAAGCCCAGAAAGCTCATGCGCATACCTTTCAACTTGGTATCATGAAGCCCAGAAAGCTCATATATAAGGGTAACATAAAAATAAACACTGCGTTGCAGTTTCTATTTTATAAACCTAAAAAATAGCAATATAAGAGTAACGTAAAAATACAAATTGCTTTGCATTTTCTATTATATAAGCCTAAATATACAAATATCATAATAACATACAAATACACGTTGCATTGTAGTTTCTTTTGTTAAAGCTTTAAAAAAACCAATATAAGAGTAACATAAAAATACACACTTCATTGCAATTTCTATTATATAAGCTTAAAATTATCAGCATAGAAGTAACATAAAAATACACACTACATTGTAGTTTCTAGTGTATAAGTCTAAACATACCAATATAAGAAAAATATAAAAATACACACTAAATTGCAGTTTCTGTTGCATAAACCTAAAAAATAACAATATAATATGCATAAGGGTTTAAAACTTATAAATTTTTGCAACTTAAAATTGGTCTATTTATGTATAACTCTAAAGCATGAGGGATTTGGTACAAATTATGCGCGAATCGGTGTTGAAATGAATAATTTTTTCATTTAAAAAAACCCTTTTGTCTGTTAATATAAATTTTGTGTAACTGAAGAAATATCACAAAAGTAAAGTTGGTGCAGTGGTTTGTGATTGAGGTTTCCTCCTTTCATGGTCAAGGTTTGAGTCACTTTAAGTAAACAAAATTTTCTATTTTTGTAGGGTGAATAAAACGGGCCGGAGTTGGTCGTCGACTGGTGGCGGGGTGGTTGGTGATGGGCAGCGGTGGCTGGCTAGCGCCAGACGGCGACGGGTGGCTTGCGGTGGTTGGTCAACGATGGGCGGCGACGAGTGGTGGTTGGTTGGAAAGGGTTGCCAGATGTGGACATGTGGCATTATGTGATTGACTTAAAAGGAGTGGCAATGTGTGTAATTTTGAGAATTTTTAAATGCATTATTGTAAACCAAAGCTGCCTTATAGATTTTAAAGCTTTTCGAAATCCATATAATGATGGCCATGGGCCTTAATTCATGTGATAGGTTTTAGGTTCAAACTAATATATATATATATATATATATATATATAAATATTTGTCTAACATTTTAAAAAACCTTAATCACTAGATTAATCTAATGAGTTTTAATCCGTATATGTCATTAAAATAAACAAATTGAATCCCCCATTAGAAAGAGTCGAATACCCAACAATATG
>NW_018921265.1:146649-158357 GCF_002207925.1 Prunus avium
GTATATTTAGAAGGGTGATTGATTGCATGCACTGAACAGGGCTACAGGTTCCATGAATTTGCACCATCTTTTCATTCTACAATTGTCTTGTTGGTTACCCATTTTGGCTCTCGATCTATAATTGTACATATACAAATACTTTGCCTCTCACTGTATATGCTTTGAACAATTTAGCATAATTTCACCCTAGAACCATAGAATTATATTTCTGATAAATATGGCTTCGGATGGACAGCATGTGGTTGTTTCTAACATGGAGATTGAGAGCTTGGATGGAGGCAAAGAAGATGCTGACATTTCCAAAACGCAGGTTAGTCTTTAATACTTATTTTTCTTTTTGATTTTCTTCCAAATCTCATGTTTTCTTTCAATTTTCATGTTGTGGCATGATTTGGCTTGATGAGTCTCTCAGATTGTGCCATGGGCTAATAGATCTGATCCATAAGGCTAATATTATCATTTGTTCTAGCTTGAGTAATTGGTTGCAACTGGGAACCTAAGTTTGAGCTTAATAACTGGGCGTGAGTTTGACTTGAGAAAACCTTGTCAAACTGTTAGACTTTCTTCTCTTAATATTACAAACTTTTGTTTTTGTTTTTTGTTTTTTCCTTAATCTCTTTCGGGTGCAGATTGTTGGTTGAGACTAAAGAGGCATGTGTTGTGGAAGAGTTAGATGGTTTCACTGAATAGGAGTGTGGGCTGCAGGGGTATCCACTAATTCACAAATGGATTTCTTCTCAATCAGAGAAATTTCTTCCTCCATAGCTTTCTTCTAAGCTACATCATCACAGCTTCTTCAAAACTTTTTGGTTCAATGACACATAAGTTACAACTAGCAAACACACCACTGAGATTCAATTTCTTTCTTGGAGTTGAACTAGAACTGAAACCTGGTGATTGTGGTGTTGAACGACTTGCTACTTGAGGAGACCGTGGTGGAACTTCATGTTCAACTTCTTCTTCATTCTCTTCTACTTCAATGGCATCATTAAATTGAAGTGAAGAACCTTGGACAAATACCAATGGGGTCTAGCTCAGTGGAAAAGGGCCTTGACTGGCAAACTAGTTGTCTCAAATTCGAACCCCATGGCGTAATAGTAGTGTGTGTGAGAAACTGTCCTCTCCTGTAGTTTAGACTATCGCTTGTACTCAAAAAACAGAAAGCATTAGACAGATTTTTTCTTCCAATTTGAAGAAGTTTCTTCACTACAAATAACATCCCTCGAATTATAACTTTCTCTTTCTTCAAGTCATAGAATCTATAACCCTTTGTATGACTGTTGTACCTGACAAAGATACACTTCTCACTGTTTTCTTCAAGTTTGTGCCTAAGGTTCTTGTGAACATGAGCATAGCATATTGATCCAAACACCCTCAACTAACTCACAGATTTTTTGGCACTGCATGCTTCAAATGGTGTCAAATACACATCAGTATAAACTTCTCCCCAAAACACATAGGGCCCTTCTCAAGTAACATGGACTTTGCCATTTCAACAATATTCATGTGCTTCTTCTCAGCTGCTCCATTTCGTCGTGGAGCATAAGATGTAGTGAGTTGTCCCTCAAGTCTTGTATCCTCACAAAACTTTCCAAACTCATTTGAAGTGTACTCACCACATCTATCACTTCTTAGAGTTTTAATTTTCAAACCTCTTTGATTCTCCACCATCACCTTAAACTTCTTAAAAATAGAGAGTACCTCTGATTTTTGCCTTAAGAAATATATCCATGTCATTCTTGAAAAATCATCTACAAAAATCAGAAAAAAACTTATCACCTCCATGAGTAGCGGTCTTTGGAAATTGAGATGTGCCAACCTTTTATGCCATAACCAAGATGATTGAACTATATCAACCTTCATTGCAACCGAGTTAGAGTAATTCATCTGAAGGGGGAAGCTTCTATTTATCTTCCTTCTAACCCTTGAAATAACTTGACTTTTGTCCTCTTCATCGATTATATCACAGAAATCGTCTCTAAAGTGAACACGATGACAATTCTCATTTAGTTGTCCAACACTTAGCAAATTTTGATCAAGATCCAGAACAAGCATCACATCCTTGAAGAATCCTCTTCCTTTCTTTTTTCAATTGCTATGGTGCTCACTCCAATCACATCTACCCACAATGCAACTGACAGGACTAGCTAGCCCCAGATTTCCCCTTGAAACTTGCGATGAATCCTTCAGATTTGACCTAGAGAGACGTGTAACCCAAGAAGAACTCCTTCTCCTTATTTCTCTGGCTCACAGCATTTTTATGATGCCTTTAAGCGACAAGGCTCGCAATCTCTATTTTCCAGGATTTTATCATAGGTTTTTGGTGCTGTTTTCTTATAAGTTTGGCTCTGTTTTTTTTTTATGTAAGTTTTGGCATACCGGAAAATATGAATTGCCGCACTATAGAAATTGTGAAATATGACGCTTATTTTGGTAGAAATTAAACTCGGGAATTTGATGCCTCAATTTCCACGATTTTTTCTGCACGTCATTTAATAAATTCCATGCTTAAGTTGTCAAACAAGGGAATTGTCAATTTCTCCTCTTAAATTCCTGACTTTTAGCTAAATTCCGAGTTATTTTCCCTCAGCAGTTTTGGATTTTATATATCCGTAGTTGGGATTCGTCGTTTCTTCGTGGTCGTAACAAGGATTAAGGTGTGTTTGGATGTTTTTAAGGAAAGAATACACGGAAATTAATAGAGGTTATACATTAACGTCAAATACAAAGTTTGTGTGGTAAATTGTCAAAAAATAAAATAAACTAGAAACTACCAACATCTCTAGAACATTGAAGTATAATAATTTAAGGACAATAATATTAATATGAAAATTTTCAATTATATTGAAAATTCATCAAGTTCTTACAAAATGACAAGACAAACGTATAGGCCCCATACTTTTAAGCTAATTAAGGAGCGTTGTGCCAACTGGGTGCACATTAGGGAACACAATTGAAAGAGCTAGCTCGGTATCATGATACTTCTTAAAAACAACACCCTCCCTCTCTTTCACCCTTACCACAGTATTAATCTTATTACAAATACTTCTTATTAATCATATTCATGGCTCCCAAGGGAGACAATGTTATAATTTCAAGTATAAAGCTCGAGAAGATATTAAGCATGAAAGGAGGCAAAGGAGAGTTAAGCTATGCTAACAATTCCAAATCCCAGGTAATTAGTCCATTATATTAATTGTTTTCTATTCAAAATTTCAAAATTTTCTCATTTGTTCTATATGTTTCAATTTGCTTAATTTACGTGCCCAAATAATTGTGTCTTTAATTTTTCAGGCCAAACATGCAAGATCCATGCTTCCTCTGCTTAAAGAAACCCTAGACAGAGTGCAACTGAGCTCTCGAGAAGCCCCCTTTGTGGTTGTGGACCTTGGATGCTCAAGTGGAAGCAACAGCATCTACATCATAGACGTGATCATCAAACACATGGCCAAGCGCTATGAGGCCTTGGGATATCACCCGCCTGAGTTCTCAGCCTTTTTCTCTGATCTCCCTAGCAATGACTTCAACACCCTCTTCCAGTTCCTCCCCCCTATGGCCAACCACGGTGGTAGCATGGAGGAGACCGTCGCAGCCGACATCCACCGCTCCTACTTTGCTGCAGGGGTACCCGGCTCCTTCTACCGGCGGCTTTTTCCATCAAGGTCCATTGACGTTTTTCACTCGGCGTTTTCTTTGCATTGGCTCTCACAGGTAATTAATCCATTATTGGTTGTGATAGATACTTACTAGCTAATAATTAGTCACTTAATTACTTTATTGTTTATTTTTTTAAGAATAAGCGATAAGAGATGACCAAATAAAATTACAAAGCAATTAGGCCCCGAGTCACTTAATCACTTAATTACACCAAGATAAAATGATCCAGCCCCTCATGTCACTGTCGCTCGACTGGTTTGTCCAATTTTGAAGGGGCTGGATCATTTTAACATTTTGTCTTGTGTGAATGACTTTTTTTTATCATTTTCTCAAGCAATTATTGTTTATAGTGTAATATAATACGTACAAAATTCTAGGTTGTTGATGACAAATGTAGTGCAAACAATACCGTTCAAATAGTTAGGGTTAATTTTTCAATAGTAAATTTGGCTTTTCCCTTGAAACTTATTTTTCCTTATCTGCAACTAATCAATTTATTTTTCTATAAATAAAACCCTGACTTTTTATAAGTAAAATTTGATGACTAGCATCCAGCTCAGGAACTTACCTAATCAAGCTTAACATAATTTATTGTACTTTTTTTTATTCCAAAAGTACCCCTCATAGTTTACTTTGCTCAATTAATTGTGTTGATTTCTTATTACATTGTTGACTTTATTTTTCAATGTGTAATGCTACACTTACCACATTTTTATCCCACATTTCTATACCACATGATATGGCATGTCCATATTATATGCCACATCAATTAAATCAATGAAGTGTATTTTAATTAAGACAATTAGAAAAATAAATATTGGAATAAATCATAAAAGAAAAGAAAATATTAAATAATTTTAATTGATGTGGCTGTCCACCTCAACTGCCACATAAAATGGTATAAGGATGTGGTATACAAATGTGGTAAGAGTAGCATTATTCTTTTTCAATTAATTTGGGGCAATTTAGTGTTTATTTTTGCCAAATTGGTGGTATTTAATGTTTTTGTTTGTTTATTTTACAATTCATTTGTCTTCTTTTGGCTTGGGATTTTTCCTTTTTTGCAATATATCCAATTTCATTCCGTCAATTCTTAGGAATTTTCTTTAATTTAATTTTCATTTATAAATTAATGTACCCATTCTTTTAAAAATAAAAATTACTATGTGCCTATTTTTTTTATTGTATTTGCAAATATAAGTAAATCATTGTATTTGCAAATATAAGTAAATCATTGTGCTTAAAAATATAGGTAAATTAATATACATGTGAATACACTTACATTAATGTATATAAAAAAAAGTAAGGTAAGTTTTACTTATAGATAAATATAGGTGCATATAGATAAATAGTGTACCTATCTATTTTTCACCTATCTAAAATGAATGCAATAATGTACCTATCTTTTCATTTTAGTTTAAAAATTATGCACCTACCTTTTTATATCTAAATAATGCACCTATTTTTTTTTTTCTCTCTACATGAATATGTACGTATCGTGTATTAGATATGTAGGTATTTTGTTTTGGCATATATCACCAAAATTTTCCGATGGACAATTACCTAATCACTACTTTTCAGGGAAAAAGATTAATTTGTATGAGGCATATTTTCATTGCATTTTTTTGTTTTAGTACAAGCGATAGTCTAAATTAAAGGGGAGGGGGATTTCACACACACACACAAACTATGATGCCGTGGGGATTCGAACTTGAGATCTCTGATTTGCAAGTCAATACCCGTGGGGATTATGTTATTAATGAATGGAAATATTTTTCCTCGCCATTGTAACCCGAGGTGTACCATCACCACTCTTCTTAACACTTAAAACGTGTTCATGGGCCTAACCATAGTTAACTCTTTGCTTTGTATTTGTGCAATCATGGTTATGCTCATGTGTCAAGTGTTGAGAAGAGTGATGATGGTACCCCTTGGGTTAAACTGGTAAGCAAAAGTGCTCTCATTATTGAATAGGTCCCCCCAAATTAAAAGGAATTATATAAATGCTAAAAATAAGGGATTTGAAAAGTAAGATAGATGGCATAGTCTGTAAATATTTGATAATACTAGGACAATTATTTACCTACATTTAAATTTGGGTTTTTTCATAAAAGTTAATAAAATAGGTGAGTTTATGTCTAGAATATAAGAGTTATAAGGGACTATCTTACAACATCTCTACTTTCAATTTAGTACTCTTATCCAATTTTCCTAGGTACGATGAGTAGAATAAATTTTTTTGAATTCAGTTTCTATTTACCGTCTCTTTTTTATTTTTTTTGGATAAATCACAGCTCTTCGTTCATAACATAGCACACCAAATCTCCATTTTGGGTGATTGTTGTTTATGGGTTTAGCAAATTCCAGTCGTATCACACCAAATCTCCATTTTGGATTCTCTTATGAACGGCTTTCATCTCAGCCTTCATTTGTTACTTCAGTATACCTTGAATGTTATGAGTTATCCAATCTAATCCTGGGCACCAACGTAATCTTCTTGAAATTACGTTGTGTAAAGAAATATGAAATCTCGCGTCCAAATTCTAAAGGGGGCGGGTGGTGGTTGCTGAGTGGTGGGGTTTCTTTCTCTTCCGGTCTCAAGGGTAGGAGACTGTGGCATGGGGGCATGGGGTGGGTCCTTGTGGTTGGGGTTTATTGGGTGCAGGTTGGAAGAGGTCGGGATAGGGAAGGGTTTATTATTACTTTCTGGTTTTCAATTAGTTTTTAATATTTTATTAATTTTTTAAGCAATTTAAGTTTTAAAAGGCGGCCCCACATATGCCACATCAGTACTAACGGAAATTCTATAACGGTGGCAGAGCCACATTGTAAAAGATTTATAAACATAGGGTACCTCATTGTTAAAATTGAAATCACATATACAAACATGCCTTAAAAGTAACTGTATGATACCAAATTGAAATTAACCCAACTATTTAATATTTCCTGAGATATTAACCAAACTTACTTAAAAGAGAGCATACATGGACTTCTTGTTACTTCATGTTTATTGTGTAAAGAGGACTAAACATAACATTAGCTCTTAAGCCAAAATTATAATCTGGCAGCAAATTTATGTAAAGACTCTCTTTTGAGCAAGTTCCATTAGCATTTCGTTAATATGCCCTCTAATATTAGTTGATAATTCTTTTATGTGTTGCGTGGGACCCAGGTGCCAGAGAGTGTGCTAGACAAGAAATCAGGAGCCTACAACAAAGGAAGGGTGTTTATTCATGGAGCAAATGAGAGCACAGCCAATGCATACAAGAAGCAGTTCCAGACAGACTTGGCAAGCTTTCTCAGGTCAAGAGCCAAGGAGCTTAAGAAAAGTGGCTCTATGTTTCTTGTCTGTTCCGGCAGGACCTCAGTGGACCCCACTGACCAAGGTGGCCTAGGCCTTCTCTTGGGGACCTGCATTCAGGGTGCTTGGGATGATCTTGTCCAAGAGGTAATCATGATATATATTGCCACAAAACAATACCATATATTGACACTGGTTATATATTACAATAGGAATGTTCATTGTTGGTGCCGGTGGAGTAAATTGCATCTTTTTTCTGCGAAAATCGTGCTCTGACGCTAATAAATAATGGGAGAATATCACATCCACCCCTGAGGTTAGGCATAATTAGCGTCAGATCCCACAGGTTTCATTTATTGCAGTGACACCCCTTCTGTTAGTTGATTTTAACAGGAAATTACGTTTGACAGATGAGATGTCAATTCTACCCCTCTATTACCTTAAATAATTTAATTGAGTTAAAAAACAAAATTAAAACACATACCCCTTCCTCAAACTTGTGGGGTCTGTTGTAATTATGCCTAAACTTAGGGGATGTGAGTGAAATTCTCCCATAAATAATATTACTATGCAGTCCATGGTACAGCCTTATATAAGCTTAATGTTTCATGTACCACATTTAGTTTATATATATTAGTACAATCGATAATCTAAACTATAGAAGAGGGGGATTTCTCACACACACACATACACAAACACAACTATGATGTCGTGGGGATTTGAACCAGAGAGCTCTGGTAAGCAAATCAAGGTCCTTTTCCATTGAGCAAGACCCCGTTGGGCCACATGATGATAAATTTAATCAAATAAATATTTAGCTTTAGATTATGTTTTTGTATAATTTATACTACTACTTTGGACATAAACTTGTGATGTATATATTAATTATCAATTTTTTGCAGGGTATTATCAATAGTGAGAAACGTGACAGTTTCAACATTCCTGTGTATTCTTCAAGCTTACAAGATTTTAGGGAAGTAGTGGAAGCTGATGGCTCATTCACCATAAACAAGCTTGAGATTTTCAAAGGAGGAAACTCCATTGTAGTAAACCAACCAGATGATGCAGCTGAAGTAGGTCGAGCCTTTGCCAACACTTGTAGGAGTGCGGTCGGAGTGCTCATCGATGCACACATCGGTGAGCACCTTGGCAATGAGTTGTTTTCAAGAGTGGAACAAAGGAGCTTAAGACATGCCAAAGAGCTACTGGAGCATATACAAATGTTTTACATAGTGGCATCAATTTCTCTTGCTTAATTAGAGACTTTGTCTTTTAGTTGTGTTATTTTCACTGCATAGAAGATAAATAATCCACCACACAAAAGAGAGAAGAAAAAACGTTAGGGTAGGGACGCTACCTCCTCTATTTTCCTTCTTTTGTGTGTTTGTTTTGTGTATATTAGTGATTCTGGTAGTCACCTTTATTAATATGTACTTGATGGTGGATTTTGCAACTTTATGTTCATCTGAATAATCAATTAGCCTTTTATCTACTTGTAGTTCTCTTTACTACTTAGTTGGAGGATATTTCAGTCGACTTATACAGATCGATGACAATATATTTATTTCTGATGAGTTTGATACTTAGTTATGACTTGCTCAATTACTATGATGTAACTTTGTTGAGAGTGTATTGACTTATTGTAAAAATATCCTTGTAGTTAAACTATCAATTGTCAAAAAGAAAAATTCCGCTAATAAAAGAGGTAAATGATAAGTTAGTAAAAGGTCATTCTTTTTTATTTATCTTCCTTTTTAAAAGAAAAGGCGATAATTGTATGCATAAATTAGGCACAAAGTTCATAAGCCAAAAGGGCCAGGACAAATACCCACAAAAGTTTAATACAAAGATGAAAATATCGTAATCACACTTGGTTAATCCAGATACATAGAAACACATACCGGCAACATCAAGCGCACACAGTGACGGAGCCATGATTTCATATGTGAGGGAGTCTCTTAGAAAATATATAATAAAATATTCGACTTCATAATACATTCCAAAGTAACCAAAAAGACCAAAATATCTTCGGACCAAAACATCATACATAAGACATATATAAAGAAATCTTTACAATTTTTTTTCTTTTGGTAATCGACACATAACTTGAAAGGGAGCTGATTTTCCCACTCCCCTTTTCTCCATTTACACTCCTTTTTGATTTTTATTACTTTTTAATTATTTTTAGTTTTTTTATTCTTTGTTTTTCCTATTCTACCCTTATTCTACATTTTTTTATTCTTTCATTTTTTATATGAGGGTAGATTCTTTATGATAACTGAAGGAAAAATTATTTGTTGGGTATTTCTCAAAACCCATTATGTATAGGAAAATGAATTATCTAGTAAAACATATCTCATATTAAATTAGTAGAAGCAAAATAAAATACTCAAAACAAATGCAAGTCCTATTAGTCCCAATATTCTTAGGTTTATCAAAAATTGCAACTTTGACTCTTTAATCCATTTTAAAGGAGAGGGATGAAGAATGGTTACCCTTGGAGCGAATCTTGAAACCTATTAAGATGTTCAAGTAATAGATTTGATCTCTTGCTTGATAATGCTCCACTATGGCTATTCAAATAGGTACAAAGGATATGCACCTCCCCAAATCTCTTCACCAAGGATGATTGAGATGAGAGAAGAGAGTGCTAGCTCTTCACTCTACCAAGTGGCCGGCCAATGGGGATGTTGAGAGAGAGGTTTGATATTTCCTCTCTTCCAAATTTCCAACTTGAAAACCCTAAAATAAGATGGTAGCCCAAGCTAAATAGAATTCATTTAGATATCCTAGTTAGTTTGAGATTGCAATGCAATTCGGTCATTCTCTAACACAACAGTCTAAGTCATATTGTTGGGATACGGTAAACTCATGTCAAATCCCTAATACAACATTTCTAGGTTATATGATTCACTTGGATGTGATTGCGAACATTCTTGTTTCAATTCTCATCCTATACTCTGGCCAAAGATTCAACGAATCATATCTTTAGAGTATTCTCTCTTCTTACTAAGAATAGTGATTCCTTATTGTAAATTCACATGACTCTGTGGACATGCTAGATATCTCGATGCGCTCCTTTAAGTCATATATTTTAACATGACTGCATAGTGTTCTTAAAGACAAACAAGTCGTACACAAGACAACTGTGATGTCTCAGGTCTAAGGTACTACTTTGCATTATCGCAACTTAGACTTACTTGTTTGACAGTTGGCAGGTGCCTTCAGCACTTCCTGCCGATTCAGCCTCCCATAAGGCATCTTGCAAGGATTTCTCGGGTTCCTCACTGGTATATTCACTGGGACACGTGGCAGCCTCCCAAGCTATTCCCACGAGTCCCACATCGAAAACTTCATACTAAGAGAACACCCAAAATCCCTATAAATTGAGCCCCTTGCCCCAGATACAAGGTAAGAGTTCTACTTGACATTTATGCCCTTGCATTGTCAATAGCTTACGCTATTCTCCTTCGACTAACTTTAGCATCAGAGGGCCTTCGGCTGGTATCACACCGGTGCCTTAGGCCTTACCAACTACTTTCTTTTTTCTCTTTGCGTAGATCACACACGGCTTGCCGAAGGTAGTTCTGATCCCTCGATCATCCACCTCATCTTTAAGTTGGGCCCATTGCTACTCGTCTAGTTTTGAGCACTAACAGGTATAATGTTTCACTTGCGAAAAATTTGAGATTTTTTTCTTCAAAGCAATTGTCTTATGATTTGGAAAATATTTCTGAAAAAAATGCATGAGTCATATCATTCCAAGAAGTTATAGACGTAGCCTTCAATGAATATAACCAAATTTTTGCTTTTTCTTTCAAAGAGAATGGGAAGAATTTTAGTTTTATGATCTCAATTCTATCATGTTGGTTATAAAACGTGCTTACAACATCTTCAAATTCTCTAACATGCACACATGGATCTTCACTATCCATCCCATGAAAAGTAGGAAGAAGTTGAATCATGCCAGGTTTAAAATCATAATTGGACATATTAGTAGGAAAAACAACGCATGAGGAAGATGAAGTACGACTAGGAAGCAAATAATTATTCAAAGTTCACACCGGAGGATTTTCCCCTTGATTAACAAGATCACCCATGGTTTCAAATTCAGTACATGCATGTATTAAAAAGATTGCCAAACAAAGTTTCTGATTCATGTCTTTTAGCAAATCTTCCTAAATGATCTCTATATTGCATGTGAATTCAAACAAGAATAAATAAATAAATTTTAAAAAAAAAACGCAATAAAGACAAAAAATGAATCAACTACTAATCTAAAGAAAAAAAAAACGGAAAAGTAAGAACAAAACAAGGATGAAACAAAACAAAGTCAACGACAGTAAGAAAAAAAACCAAAACAAACAAAAATAAAACAAAATACAAAAGAAATAAAAAGAAAATAGTTTATC
This sequence comes from Prunus avium, assembly GCF_002207925.1. Next base: position 158,020 of record NW_018921265.1, read on the forward strand.
GAATGTAAAACAATCATTATAGTCACTAACATAAAGTTTCTCTAACATAGTATTGATTATATTTTTTTACTTATTCTACAATGGGATATTGACCTTCCAACTTTTTCCGAGAACATACCAACGACACATTTGACCTCAAAAATGTAATGATATTATCGAGATGACATATTTCTGGTCGTAAATATTCAAACCATTTCGACGGGATGAGAAGCCTCTTAGAAATAGTCAAACAATTGTGATGGAATGAGAAGCCCCTCGAAAATAGTCAAACAGTTCCGATGGAATGAGAAATCCCTCGAAAATAATCATCCTATTTCCGACAAACATATTTTTTGTTG
>NW_018921266.1:2164-56974 GCF_002207925.1 Prunus avium
CCTCCCCCCCCCCTCTCCCCCCGCGCGCGACTAGGTGTATCTTTTTATTTTTATAAATGAAATTGACTCGTTCAATTTTTAAGGTAAGTTTCGCCTACTTGACTTTTGAATCCTGGATCCGCCACTGGTGGTGCTGCAAGAGTGCGTTTGGAAGAAGGTTAGAGAGCACTGAGCAGCGCAAGGCAAGCCTACATGGGACTTTCATCGAGCACCTTACGTGCACAAAGGGGTCGCTAAGATGATGGCCAAGGGGTCGCTGGTGGAATCCATGACCAGATTTTCGGCATTCCAAAGGTTGTGCGACCCTGCTTATCCCAACGTGCGTCCGCCACTACATATAAAGTATTTTGAATTGTGTTTGTATTTGTATTTGTGTATGTTACTCGATTAATTAGCTCTATTTTCAGTCATGTCATGAGGTTAGCTGCATATTATATATATAGTTATTCTCTCATCCGAATATCTACACGTTGTTATTGTGCGGATGCAATTATAAACAAGGAGGAAAGAAAGGAGAGGTAATATAAAATACATGCGGACATTAATTACCAACACAACCCATTGGATATTTATTTAAAGTTAGTATTCTTCCTCTCTCTCTCCTCTTGAAGGGTGTAGAAAATCGATGAGAGAATAATCCACGGAAATCTATCTAGGAACGATCTAGGAACGAGTATTAGCATAGTCTATATTAAAAGCACACCAAGAGGGTAACAGATTAATATCTAACAATTCAGATATTGGAGGAAATTAACAGTGAAGTGCTTATAAACATATCATCAATGTAATTCTTCTGAGCGAAAAAGAATTCCAACAATTCCTGTCCAAAATAAGAAAGCAACTTTTTACCCCAAGGCTATTCAGCAAGAAAAGAGTAACATTTTTATAAGTGCATGTGTGTGGGCATGATATAGATCAATTTTGTGTGATAGATATATGATCAAATACAGTTTGACATTTATCAACACCTGCCCCTTGTTCGAAAGTGCACCTATTGACCAGCATTGCGACATTATTTACTCAATTCTCTATTTTTAACAATCATGTTCTTTGTAACATATAATCAAGGAATTAAATGTCGATATTGTCACCGATATTTCGGCGATAATATTGTTTTTTTTGGGTCCCGATATTTTCGCAACATTCCATTTATATTTCGTCAATTTATCGAAAATATCCTCGATAATATCGCCGAAATATCGGGACCGATATTTTCGTTCAAATTCAATCTGAAATGGTCAAAATATCGCGATATTAACGAAATTATCGATAATATCGCGACAATCCCTACAACAAGGGGCAGCTTTGTAAGCAATAAGAATCTTCCAAACTCAGCAATTGCATGAAGAGTATCTGAAAATGGAGATCCAAACAGAGGATTTCTCCAGATCCAAAGTCAGATCCAGATGAGATTTGATATGGTTACCTGGGGTTGTGAAAGGGGCCGACTTTATTGGCGTAGAGAGGGACAGCATCACGATCATTGTAGCGGTGATCGGAGGTGTCCGATTTGGCGTGGGTAACGCAGCACGTGATTAAAACGGCAAGGACAAGAATCCTCGAGAGGTTCTTCATGGTCTTGACCAAGGTCTTAAATATCGGAGGTATCGGAAATATCGGAAGTCAAAAAACATGGAAATATCGCAGAAAATATCGGGATATTATCGGTATCGGAAAAAATTGAATAAAAACCACGGAAATTGTAAGAAAAACTTGGAAATTTTTATTGAAACTTTGCAGGATGTTTATTTAGTCAATTAATTATTAGTTTATCACAAAAAATTGGAAGGAAATGCATTGCATGATGGATTTAACTGATTTAAGTTGATTATATAGCGAGTTGGCAAACACCGTAAGTGTAGAAAATATGTAGTAATTAATGAAAGAAGATTAAACACACCATAATCATTTATATATAATGAATTACTACAATATTTTACACTTTATACATTGCATGGTAAGATACATGAGCGACTTAGTACCACATAGAGTTCCTATGAGGTTCAAAATTTTCACTATCTTCATCATCTCTATGTGTAGAGTAAGTATATTTTGAAGAGTAGTCATCAAATGATAAATCCCCAAAATAGTTTTGCATGTAATTGTTAACATGCCACCCATATGGATCTGAGATTGGTTGACGTTGTCCATAAGCAAAATCATTTGAAGATTGAGTCTCGGATTCTTTCCATGAGTTGCTTGATTCCATCCCAACAGGAATGGGATATGAAGGGTAGGGAAATGGTTGGTTATGAGTATAACCATAGTTACTACTCATCTCATGTGAAAATTTGTTTCTTGCAAAAAGAATTCAAAACAAAACCATGTATATATATAAATATTTTAGTATTTTCACAAAAACATAAGTGATATGGTGGTTAAGGTGTTGAAGGAGTAAAATGGTTTTCACAAATACCATGTATATAAATATTTTTGGGTTTCGTATCGGGATATTATCGGGATATTATCGATAATATCTCGATATATTGCCCAAATCATTCATAAAAATGTTGAAAATATCTTCCCGATATTATCGGGATAATATCGGGATAATATCGATATATTGACGATAACACTATGGTTAGTTGTTAAAATATCGGACCCCCAAAAATCAGATATTATCGGGATAATATCGGGGATATTATCGATATTTAATACTATGGACGGAGAAGAAGATAACGAGTGATATTTTTCAAGTGAGAGAATGAACAAACCACTAAAGCAACCTGGTAATATATTTTTTTAGTTCATTTTTACTTTAGTTTTTTTTTCCCTTTTTTTTTCTTTTCTCAGCTTTCTTGTGTACTGAATGGGGGCAATGTGATGGGGCAGCTGTGGATTTGTGTTCAACCCCAGTTCAAACTTTAAAACTCCTTTATTTATTTTTCTTTCTTTTTTGTTCCTGATAGTGGTGCCAGGTGTTGCAATCTAAGCCACTGACTGCATTAAGAATAATGAGTATCAACAAGTCATAGCTCTCCATTCGTGTGTGGTGCCACATGGAAGCATGTGCTCTCAAGAAAGAAATAGCAAATCAAGTTGATTTACATCTTAAATTATTTTTAAATTATTTATAAATAATAAATATAAGAACGTGTACCATGTTCAGTGAATAACGTAAAATAAAGTTACTCATGTATTTTACCGTGCAATTTATAAAGTGTAAAATATTGTAGTAAAAATGATAAATAAATTACTAGAGGGTGTTTAATTTTCTTTCATTAATTACTCCAGATTTTCTAAGTCACATCATTTGTCAGCTCGCAATAATTAACTTAAATCACTCAAACCCACTATGCAATGCATTTCCTTCCAATCTTTTGTGTCAAAATAACAGATGATTGACTAAATAAACTTTTTATAAAGTTTAATTAAAAATTTTCATGTATTTATCACAATTTCCGTGGTTTTTGTCCAATTTTTATCGATATCGATATTTTCCCGATATTTCCATCAATATTTCCGTGTTTTTGAACCACCGATATTTCCGAAACCTTCGATATTTAAGACCTTGCATATAATCCATAATAATATTATCTAGATCAAAACAAAATCCAATTAAGTCTACACAGCATACCAATAAGTTGAAATAAAAAAAGTAACTCAAATTTGAAGGACAACCTGCATATAGATGTCCTAAGTAGAGAGGGCATCTGGTGAGGTAGAACATATGTATAGGCGATTAAGAAAAGAAATGGTGGATTTTATGGGTGTAGTAGTAAGCGAGTGGTAATACGCGGCTATACTTGGGAATTTTTTTTTTTAAACGAGTATAGCTGTGCGGCTTTACGGGGGTTTTTTATATTCTTTTTTAATAAATAGTATAGCCGCGAGGCTATATTGTTTTTGACACGTAGCCGCCAAAAAGCTTTGCAGGTCCTCTTTTAATAATAATTTTTATATAAATAGTATAGCCGTGTGGCGATACTCCTTTGAAATATACTTAAAGAGTACGGCCGAGCGACTAAACAACGGTTTTTTATTTAAAAAATAGTATAGCCGCGCGGCTATACTGGAGGCTATACTGGAGATTGTTTTTAAAAAGAGTATAGCCGCACAGCTTTACTGGGGTCCTTTTTTTTTTTTTTTTTTTTCTTTTGAAAGTTTGAGAATTCAAATGAGGACTTTTGAAAAATTCAAGGATCAATCATGACAAAAACCCTTCTTAGTATCTTTCTATTCGGAGAGGCTGCATTTGTTGAAGCTTGTTACCTACGATATACCATGTGATATAGTGTCAAGCATTCAAGTGGGACACTTCTGAACCCCTATGTCACGCAAATAGTAACCTCTCACTTTCCATCAATTTCATTTCAGTAATTCCAATATATTTTTCTCCCAAAAACATCAAAGTCGAGGAACCCCTTGATCAGAGAAAAATCTATGAAAAAGCTATGGTTACTAAAAAACAAACAAAATCAAATTAGTTTTCCAGTCATGTGCATTGAGTTGAATGGCTCTTTTAATAAGAAATCTTGTTCTTGACTCATGGGGCGTAATAATAGGAAGGAGAAAACGGCATTCAAGTATCAACCTCATTTCACTAAAGTTCAGCAAGAACATGCAAACTTTCCAATTTTAAAATTACAGATAACAGACAAAGACTTAGATTGAAGATATATAGAGATAATTGTGTGCTTATTTCCTATATTTTAATGTGTCAGGGTTCTAATATGTTCTTGTTAGAGAAATTTACAATTTGGATACCAACACATGTGGCACATGATATGGCAACCCATGTCATCTGTCATCTCATCTATTTTAATTACATAATTTATTATGTAAATAAAAGAATTTCACCAAAAACAAAAAACAAAAAAAAAGAAGAAGAAACCCAACCGTTTAATATTTATGATCCCTTCCGTCTTCCTCCTCGGCGCGTCCCCGCGCGCGTAGAAATTCAACAGTCCTCCATGATAGCAAATCTGATTTTTTTCCAGCAGGGGGAAGATGGTCCAAGCCTGATTTCTTAAGTTACCTTTCACCCCTTGGATGAGATGGCACAGAATCATTTGTTATTGCTGGAACAGATTGGTTTTCCAGTACCCAAGCTTAGCAATTTCATTAGACTGCTCATTCACGAAAGATGGCCCATATATAGGCTCGGTGCTTTGAATTTGAGAAATTTCAACTGGTGGCGGTTGAAAAGGAGGATGTTGAATGCTTTGATTGGAATTGTCCACCCAACTATAGTTACAATATGAAAAACCCACATCCACGACACTTGCACCTAGATTATCTTGCAAACATATATTTTGGCTTGAATTCTGACTTTGATTCCCATACTGATATCCACCTTGACTGGCATCTTGGCTTTGATTCCCATACTAAGAGACATATTGACTATCATGGAGGACTGTTGAATTTCTAGGGTTTTTCAAGAGGGGGGGTGCCAAGGAGGAAGACGGAAGGGACCATAAATATGAAACGGTTGGGTTTCTACTCTTTTTTTTCATTTTTTTTTTTTGGGTGTGAAATTCTTTTATTTATATAATAAATTATGTAATTAAAATAGATGAGATGGCAGATGACATGGGTTGCCATGTCATGTGCCACATGTGTTGGTATCCAAAAGTTGGTAAACAAGTTGGTGCCCGTAGCGTTATTGGGGTTCTAATATTTTCTTGTTAGAGAAATTTACAATCCAAATAAGAAAAATAAAAATGTACAAAGCTATAAAAATACACCACATATAGAGCAACAACCTCAACCCCGGCTATTGAAATCCCTCCTGAATTTGTATCTAATTTTCATTTTGCTCTATAATTATTTTATTTTGAAAATTAAGGATACAAACTTTTGTCATTTTAAAATGATTGAGCAGAACTTGAAAACATTCCAAGCCATGTTAACACCAGATTTATGCATAATATTACTCGAATATACCCACACACAAAAACGTTATTTTTCTCTCTATTTTTGTTATAATTATTTTATTTTTTGTGTATATATCTATGTTATTTTATTTTTCAGTTTTTAATTATTTATAAGATACAAATTGACCAAATTGCCCACGTGGTATCTTTTAACTGTAAAATAGTTGGAATGTAAGGAAATTTAGCACTAGAGGGTAGATTGTCAAAAAAAAATGTTTGTATCCTGAATTTTCTCAAATGAAAAAACAATGGGCAAAATGAAAGTTATGTACAAGTTCAAGGGAAATAACCGATTTTTTTATTTTAAAAAATCTGAAGAAGTAGCTTTCATTCAACTACAAAGCAAGCAAGCTAATAAATAACCGATGTATTTTGTGTTGATAAATTAAAAAATTAAGTTGACTATTAATTTGAGGTCTAAAAATCAGTTCTCTGCATGTGTTCTCACACAACTTAATCAAGAGCACAAGGAACACGCTCTCAAAGACTTTTCAATAAAAGTTATGTACAAGTTCAAGGGGAATTTCAAAACTTCAGCCTCTTTTTTTTTTTACACCCAAAATAACCGATTTTTTGAAAAAAAAAAAAATCTGAAGAAATAGCTTTCATTCGACTATGTACAAAGCAAGCAAGCTAATAAATAACCGATGAATTCGTGAATCACCTCTGTATTTTGTGTTGATAAATTAAAAAATTAAGTTGGCATCCATTTCATTTCATTAATTCAGTCCAGAAAATGCAAAACTGACATTTAACTATAACTATAAAGAACGAGAGACAAAGACTCTGACTCCAGCCATTGTAACAACAACCACTGAGACAAAGACTTTATTACAATCCTAACAATGGCAGCAAGCTCACTCAAGCATTCAGGTGGGTGGGACACATCTAAACCCCTATGTCATGCATATGGTTATCTCTCACCTTCGTCAATTTCATTTCATTATTTCATCCAGAAAATACAAAATTGGCATGTAAATTTAGAGAATGAAAGACTGAGACCTTAAACCAAGGTGGTTGGTGTGAGTGGTTCGGCACTCTCATTCCTTAAGAGAGGTCAGGGGTTCGATCCCTGCTCTCATACGGAGTCACCACTTTGGCCAACACTTTACCCCTTATGGGCCGACCCGGTGTGAGTGGGGATTAGTCTGGGTTGTGGTTAAGGCTTAAAGGTGCCACCCATAATTGGGGCCCATCCAAGACCACCTCATGGTTTAGACCAAAAAAAAAAAAGACTGAGACCTTCACTCAAAAGAAAACTGAATGGCGTGGATGAAATTGCATTGACGAGTTATTCCTCTACAAATTTGTTGGGGACAGCTGAAGTGGATTAATTTTTCCACTAAAGCAAAGCAAGAAGCATGTTTTGTCTGAATTGTTCTAGTCGTGACAGGGAACCTGGACTCAACTAATTGGGTCGCCATTGCAGTAACATATGGATAGCTAGCTTTGGCATCAAGAAGCAGGGGAAGTCTTCTCTCTTCTTGTGACGATAATACGTTGCCATGAATGTCAATCCACAATCTCGTCAAACATGTTTCTCAACATGGGTTTTTATTACATGTACTCTGTTTTAAAAGTTCTTATTTTAGTCCTTGAATGTTCAAATCAATCAATAGGTCCCTTATATTTTGGTCTCACATCAATTTGGTTTTGTTGTCGCATTCCAACAAAACTTTGTTAAAACTGGTCATGTATCATCACCTGACCAATTTATTTCATCAAAATATAACTCAACTTATTTAGTCCTAGAACTCAAATTTTTGCTCAACAAAATCATCTGCTTTCCATTCAAGGTTTCACATTTAGGTTTCATCAAGGAGAGTACATAGCCTTGTTGAGCAACATATGTAATTTTTTTTCCTTTGTTTTTCAGAGTTTCAATTTCTTCATCCAAACAGAGGGTTAAGGATCACATTGATTGATTGGAAAGTTTGAGAATTCAAATGAGGACTTTTGAAAAATTCAAGGACCATTCATGACAAAAACCCTTCTCAGTATCTTTCTATTCGGAGAGGCAGCATTTGTTGAAGCTTGTTACCTACCTACGATATACCATGTGACATAGTGTCAAGCATTCAGGTGGGACACTTCTGAACCCCTATGTCACGCAAATAGTAACTTCTCACTTTCCATCAATTTCATTTCAGTAATTCCAATATAAATAGGATTAAACTTGAATTTAAATGTGTTTTTTTAAAAAAAATTATTGTTGGGTGAACTTGATTATTTAGATGGTTTTAAAACATCTATAAATAGAAATCGTGTTCTTGACTCATGGATCGTAATAATAGGAAGAATACAAGTTCAGCGAAAACATGCAAACTTTCCAATTTTAACATTATAGATAACATACAAAGACTTTGACTGAAGATATGTATACCCACACAAAAGAAAAACGTTATTTTTCTCTCTGTTTGATTTGTCAGAGCTGAATGTGATATAGGGTTTATGATCCAGCTAGGTAGTTTGGTGGTCCAAGCTCACCACCAAACTGAGATCCGAAAGACTTTTCTTTATTTATTTTTATTTTATATAAATAGCTCTGCTCGTGTTTGGTGAGAGATTAAAGAGGGAAAAAAGAAGAAGTTGAAAATGGACCATTAATGCTGCTAAGGAGTAAAGCCACGTGAAAGGCACGTGAGTTTGATTTCTGAGTCGCCTAAGGCAACTGATTAACGACAAAACAAACCATCAACGACGCTCTCACTTCCATCCATTTTATTTCATTAATTCAGTCAGCAAATGCAAAATTGACATTTAATTATAACTATAAATAACGAGAGACAAAGACTTTGACTCCAGCCATTGTAACAACAACTACTGAGGTGAAAGATAACTTATTCAAGAGCACAAGGAACACGCCTTTTGCACGCAATTTGTGTCTCACTTTCATTCAATCTGTTAGCTTCTTTATTACAATTCTAACAATAGCAGTAAAAGAGACTTGGCCTGATTTTGAGGATAGGGAGATTTGAAGTAAACAAATAAATCTTTTTCAAGCATTCAGGTGGGCGGGACCCCCATGTCATGCATATGGTTACCTCCATCAATTTCATTTCATTATTTCATCCAGAAAATACAAAATTGGCATTTAAATTTAGAGAATGAAAGACTGAGACCTTTACTCAAAAGAAAACTGATTATAGATGAGATCCGAAAGACTTTTCAATGCTCAACTGAACCCCAAAGACTAACCCACACTATATATAACTAGTAAGGCACGGCCCATACAATATTACGTATACCACACAAACAATAACCATGACATCTTTAACTTCCTCTAAACTATGCTTCCTGCCTTATTGCCTTGTCATCTTCTTGTATGTTTCATCACCAAATTGGGTTGCTTTTCCTTCTGCTACTTCTACTTCTCATACTGAAGCAAAGGCTCTTCTCAAATGGAAAGCCAGCTTATTTCCAAATCAAGCCCTCAATAACCTCACCTGGTACAACCCTCCCACTCATAATATTAATGCCACCAATTCTTCCAGCACCAATCCAAAACCAAGAACAAGCCCATGCACTTGGACTGGTGTTTCATGCAACTCAGCTGGAAGTGTTAGAAAGCTAAACCTTTCCACTTATGGTATTCAAGGTACGCTACATGAGTTTTCATTCTTGTCCTTCCCTAATCTTGAATATCTTAACCTCAGCTTGAACAAAATCTTTGATGCCATCCCACCTCAAATCAGTTACCTCTCCAAACTCCACCATCTTGATCTCTCCCAAAATCAGTTTTCTGGGAGAATCCCACCAAAAATCAGTCTCTTAAGAAATCTTAGGTTTCTTCAACTCTATGACAATAAATTTGTTGGGAATATTCCAAATGAGATAGGCAACCTAAAATCTCTTGTATATCTATCATTGTCCTGGAACAATTTAAGTGGTCTCATCCCTCCAAATATTGGTAACTTAATAAACCTTAACACTTTGTACTTGTATTCCAATCAACTTTCTGGTTTGATTCCCAAGGAGATAGGGAACTTGAAATCTCTTGTACATCTATTGTTGTTCTCCAACAATTTAAGTGGTCTCATCCCTCCAAATATTGGCAACTTAATAAACCTAAACACTTTGTACTTGTATTCCAATCAACTTTCTGGTTTGATTCCCAAGGAGATAGGGAACTTGAAATCTCTTGTAAATCTAGGCTTAAGTGAGAATCAACTCAATGGTTCAATTCCAACCTCATTTGCTAACTTGAGCAACTTGGAGATCTTATTCCTACGCGATAACCAACTTTCCGGCTCCATTCCCCAAGAGTTAGAGAATCTCAAGAATTTGACATTACTGCACTTGGATGCAAACCAATTGTCTGGTTATTTGCCCCAAAATATCTGCCAAGGTGGAAAACTCACAAACTTGTCAGTAAACACAAACTATTTGACTGGTCCAATCCCCAAAAGCTTGAAAAATTGCACGACCTTGGTGAGATTCCATCTTAACCAAAACCAATTGACAGGTGATATATCTGAAGACTTCGGTGTTTATCCGAATCTTGATTTTATGAATATAAGCCACAACAACTTGTATGGAGAAATCTCATACAACTGGGGACAATGCCCAAAGCTGAAAACCTTACTAATGGCAGGAAACAGCCTTACTGGTAGCATACCACCTGAGATAGGCAACGCAACCCAAATTCATGTGTTGGACCTTTCTTCAAATCATTTAGTTGGGTTGATCCCAAAAGAATTCGGGAAGTTATCTTCATTGTTGAAGTTGATGTTGAATGGAAATCAACTTTCGGGTTGTATACCGTCGGAATTCAGATCATTGAATGATCTTGAATATCTTGACTTGTCAACAAACAAATTCAATGAGTCAATTCCGAGCATTCTAGGTGACTTGTCCAAATTGCACTACTTGAATTTGAGCAACAACAAGTTGGCTCAACCAATTCCATCTAAGTTGAGGACGTTAGTTCAATTGAATGATTTGGATTTAAGTCATAACTCACTTGAAGGTAGCATACCATCAGTATTGAGCAATATGAAGAGTTTGATGATGCTCAATCTTTCCCACAACAATCTTTCGGGTTCCATACCATCAAGTTTCGAAGAGATGCACGGCTTGTCGTCCGTTGACATATCCTACAATCACTTGGAAGGTCCCCTTCCCAACATCAGTGCATTTCGAGAAGCTCCGCCAGAAAGATTGAAAGGGAACAAAGGATTGTGTGGCAAAGTTGGAGCTCTACTACCACCCTGCAATGCACATGGCTTAAAAAAGGACCACAAGGTCATATTCTCTCTTCTAGCGGCATTTGTACTTCTATCTGCTCTCTTTACAATTGTCTTTGTAATAGTGCAAAGAAAGAAGAAGCATCAAGATACTAAACAAAACCACATGCATGGAGAGATTTCCTTTTCGGTTTTAAATTTTAATGGAAAATCAATGTATGAGGAAATCATAAGGGCAACAGAAGATTTTGATTCCACATATTGCATTGGGAAGGGAGGACATGGAAGTGTCTACATAGTGAATTTGTCATCTGGAGATGTAGTGGCCGTGAAGAAATTCCATCTGCTATGGGATGGCGAGATAGAATTTCAGAAGGAGTTCTTGAATGAAGTAAGGGCACTCAGTGAGATAAGACATCGGAATATTGTGAAGCTCTATGGTTTCTGCATACATAAACAACACTCGTTTTTGGTGTATGAGTATCTTGAAAAAGGTAGCTTGGCCGCAATGTTGAGCAAAGATGAAGAAGCTAAAGAGTTGGGGTGGAGTATAAGGGTGAATATTGTTAAAGGTGTAGCTCATGCCTTGTCTTACATGCATCACGATTGCTTGCCACCGATTGTACATCGTGACATCTCAAGCAAGAACATTTTGTTGGATTCTGAATATGAGGCATGTGTTTCAGACTTTGGCACAACTAAGTTTTTAAATCCAGACTCAACTAATTGGACTGCGGCTGCAGGCACATATGGCTACATGGCACCAGGTAATATTGTGATTCCATGTTCTCTGTATTTATCTCTTTTTTTTTTTGGTTTTAGACCAATGCTTCATTTTCATCATTAGGAGTGGTTAACATAAACACATTTTCACTTCTTTGATTTAGAAAATATGACTATAAACTAATAATTCGATTTATGCATGATACAGTTTCGTTAAAATTCCATTGAATAGTTATGTCTATAAACTAATAATGCCATTTCTCTGCGGTTTTCTCTTAGCAGAGCTTGCTTACACAATGGAAGTGAATGAGAACTGCGATGTTTATAGCTTTGGTGTGGTCACTTTGGAAATAATTATGGGAAAGCATCCTGGAGATCTTTTCTCGTCTTTCTCATTAATCTCTTCATCCTCCTCCTCCTCATCATCATCTGCATTACCACCCCATCAAATACCAATTGTGGATGTTTTGGACCAACGCATTTCCCCTCCTACGCATCAAGTTGCAAGTGAAGTGGTCTCTCTTGTGAAGATAGCCTTTTCATGCTTGAATTCTAGCCCGAAATCTCGTCCAACAATGAAACAAGTTTCTCATTTCCTCTCAACTCAGATGCTGCATTTGTCGAAGCCAGTACATATGATGAAATGTGGTGAATTGCTTGCTCTTGATCCTTTGGCTACCTGATCAGAACATGCTTCTTTGCTACACACATTTCACTTTCTCTGTGTCTTCTTTTCAGAAGAAAGATTCTCCATAGATGTTTCCATCTTGTAATTTATTTCATGCACATGTGCGCTATGGTATGACTTTATTTAGGATGCTTTACAGTTTGTTTATCCTAAATATTAGATACTTATTGGAGAATTTTCCTTATAGTTTGTTTATCCTTGTGAGGAAAAATAATATGAAATAAAACAAGGGTTTTGTCGAGTAATTTTATACACTCTATGTAAAACGTCCCAAAATCAACAATAAACAATTAAACTATGAAAATTAAAGAGAGCTTCACTATTATACCCAAAATAGGGGCTGAAATTATAAATAAATAGAAACCCACATGGAATGCACTTAAGAAACACACCCAAAACTACTACATAAGAAATGGGTGTTGAAGTTCCAATAAATTACATGATTGCCACTGATTAACTTTAAAAAAGTCAACACACAAAACTCAAAAAACAACCCAAAACAAAGCCCAGCCCATATTTTTTTTTATTAAAAAAACCCAAACAATTTATTTTAAAAAAAAAATTGTGAAAACCAAGGAGGGGCTCTTCATAGAAGTACATTGTTAATATTATGTCATAGAACTATCTTGTTAATATTACTATGGCATAGAAGTACATTGTTAATACTCTGTCAGTTAACTATCTTGTTAATACTCTGTCATAGAAGTATATTGTTAAACAAAATTGAGATCCATAACTGAAATAGTAACAAAAGATAAATTGATCATCAAAGCGTAAAATACACTCCCTAAATCAACTAAAATCCAAAGAGAAACATATAATTGAAGCAAAAGATCAAAAATCCCAAGTCCAAACCAAATGACAACGACGACGAGGTGAAATCCCCGTCTTCCTCCACAACTGAAGATGACGAGTCGTTGTCATTGTGCAATACTCTAGAACAATCGATGAGGTCCTCTACCGTGTGGCTATACTTCTTTTAAAGATAATATACTTAAAGAGTATAGCCGCAACACTATACTACGGTTTTTTATTATTAAAAAAATAGTATATCCGTGCGGCTATACTGTTTTTGACACGTGGGTTCGAATTGCTAGCACATCCTTTTTTTTTTAAATATATCAATAGTATAGCCACGCTGCTACACTCGAGATTTTTTTTTATAAAGCGAGTATAGCCGTTCGGCTTTATTGGGGTCATTTTTTTAAAAAATAGTATAGCCGAGCGGCTAGACTCTTTAAATTACACATATGACCAATTTCATGTTGAACTAAATATGACCGAATAGACATAGATGAGTAATTTCATATACGCGTGAAGGAACCGACTCTGGAATCTTTGTGCAGGTCCGTGTTCAAATGATTGATTGCCTTCTCTTTGATTTTCAGCTTGGAGGGATTTACTGTGTGTCTTGTTTTATGTGTTTTGTGATTCTGCTATCGCATAGACTTATTTACTCTTTTCAACCTCCCTTGAATCTTTCAGTGGAAGGAAGCAGTATGAACAACCTAGATATATGTCAATAAACACTGCAATTGAGCAGCTTTTGGAGGTTGAGGACAATCGACGAGAATCTGGTAAGGACCCCAAAATTTTCATATCTTGAGGACTTCACTGTCAATGTTATCTATTGTCTGGCTTGTACACAACATAAGACGATGACTTCTAGTTGCTGTAGTTTTGATTATTGCATTACCCACCTTGCAGCATATGATGAGGACAGTATGTGTGTTGGATTTGCTCGGCTGGGAAGTGAGGATCAGAAGATAGTTTCTGGTAAAATGAAGCAACTGCATTTTGTTGATTTTGGAGCACCTCTCCATTGCCTTGTCTTAGCCGGCAAGACCCATCCGGTGGAAGAAGAAATGCTGGATATTTACAAAATTAACGAAGAGAACGATCATGGCACTGTATGGTGACATCCTAACGCACACAAGACTAACATATCATGTTTTCTTTGCTAATGCAAATTAAATAATACAACTTAATTCTACAAAGGCTCGTTTAAAATCCGTCGACTTAAGTATGAAAGTCTGTTCCTTTCATGTTTTGGCTGATAAGAAAGACCTTATTACTTCTTGGAGTGCTTCATTCATGGCAGAGTTGTAAGAATAAGACCAGCCTATATGGATAAAATGCCACCCAAAAAAAAAAAATAATCACCTCCAAATAAGGGTTCTCAACTCAAGTATTGATGTATAATCTTCATGGGGCACATTGAAATACTATATTCAGAGCAACATTATCAACATCAAACCAAAATCCAACTAAACAGAACAATAACATGAAAGAAAAGTAAAACAAATTTCTGGGGCAACATGCATCTAGACTTCTAGTATCAAAAGAAGCTTAAACGAGCCATTGATCATTTGCTTTAAATCTTGGGAGAATATATTAGAAGAATTTTTTGGGGCTTTGGCCATAAATTATAAATATTTTATGGCCATAAATTATTTGAGAGAAAATGCTAGGGAGACCATCTTTAGATACCAATTTGTGTACCATGTCTTTAATAGATGTGAGACCAATTGTATTGGTGAGCTCCAACCCCAACCGGCCCGTTGCCATTCCTACGTTGACATGATGGGTTTTAATATTATGTCTACTAGCCTCTCCGCATGCGCTCCCGCGCCTGCGAGAGGCTTTTTTTAAAATTTTAAATTTTTTTTTAGAATTAAAAAAGATAATGGGTAGTTGTGTTCCATACAAATAGGATCCATTATCTGATTTTTTTTTTTTTTTTAATTTTTTTTAAATGAAAAAGTGTGAATTTACCATATTATCCTAATTTAATTAATAATTTCAATTCTTAATATTTGTATTAACCAAGGGTATTTTCTGGTATTTTGAATGTTTTACCATTCTTTGCCTTTTGCTTTATATATATAGATTAATATTAGCATCAGTATGTCTATTAATATCAGCAGCATACACATTGATGGGCTTTGCAAAGACAAAAGGTTCAAAACTTATGGGCTTCAAATTATGACGAATTTTTACATTGACGGGCTTCATTGCCACTTTTCCTTTTAATTTACAAGGAATTGAAATAGTGATTGTTGAACGATTTTAATTAAATTTCCAGCAGGAAATTACAAGGTTCTGGTTTTAATAAAATTGATAACTACATCTAAAAAGGAAACGTGCTAGTTTTATAAGGACAGTGAGGCTGAGTGAAGTGGGTGAGTCTTAAATATCTTTTTCTTTCTTTTTTATACTCGTTTGTTTGACCGTATCCATCAACGAGTGGCATCTCTCTCCTCTTTTCCCCTCTCTGTCTATCTTTTTTTTCTCAAATTTCAATTAGTAAAATTAATTCAAATATAAATTAACAAAGGAACTTGTAACTAAAATAATTAAGAACATTTACTCGTGCATTCGAGGTCCTAGTTCAATTCATCTTCTTCTCTAATATCATTTATTTAAAAATAAAAATAAAACCAATATAATAAAGTAATTTTCATTTAGAAACAATTTGTTCTCACAAGAAAAAAGGTATAAAAAAAAATAAACAATTTTAGTAATATAGCAAACTATCTTAATTAGAGAATGACCTCAAAGTAGCAGTGGGCTCAGTCATCCTCATCAGTGACAGAGACCTTTGTCCATGCCTCTGCCCTATAAACTTTCACTTTTTTCTGCATTCACTTCTGCATCTAACCAAACCACGCACCATGAAGCTTCAAGCTCTCACTCCTCCCACACCTCTTTTCTTCTTCTTCTTCTTCTTCTTCTTCACCACCCTCCTCATTTACCCTACCGAGTCAACTCAGCCTCCATATGCCTGTGACTCGTCCCAGCCATCAACCAGCTCCTACCCTTTCTGCAAAACCGCCCTCCCCATCAACCAAAGAGTCCAGGACCTGGTCTCGCGCCTCACATTGGATGAGAAAATCTCCCAACTCGTTAACTCGGCCCCTCCGATTCCCCGACTCGGCATCCCGAGTTACGAGTGGTGGTCCGAGGCACTACACGGCGTCGCCGACGTCGGCAAAGGAATCAATCTTTACGGCACCATTTCTAACGCCACCAGCTTCCCTCAAGTCATCCTCACCGCCGCCTCCTTCAACGAACACCTCTGGTACCGCATTGGCCAGGTGAGTCAGCTCACCGAGTCAAACAAAACCCAACTCGGCCTCTGTTACTTTTCTGGTCCAAAAAATTACAACCCATTACTTTCTCTTTGCTGCACATCAAAACCCATGTCCTTGTTTTTGTGTTTTCATTCGAAATAAATATAAAAAATGAAAACTTTTATTTATTTACTTTGTTCATTAGGTGATTGGGACTGAAGCTAGGGCATTGTACAATGCTGGGCAAGCAACAGGGATGACATTTTGGGCACCAAACATTAACATTTTCAGGGACCCAAGGTGGGGGAGAGGGCAGGAGACACCTGGCGAAGACCCATTGGTGGTAGGCAAATACGCCGTGTCGTATGTGAGAGGCGTTCAAGGCGATTCTTTTGAAGGAGGGAAGCTCAAGGTCGGTGGTCGTCTTCAAGCTTCTGCTTGCTGCAAGCATTTCACAGCTTATGATTTGGACAACTGGAAAAGCGTCACGCGTTTTGGCTTCGATGCTCGTGTGAGTTTTCTTCAATTGGTCCATTCAAATTCTTGCTTGGAATTTTTTGTTCTTTTTTTTTGTTTTTTATTTCAGTCACTTTGTGACTTTGTTGGGCAAAATTCAAGATTCCTCCTTGGATTAAGTGCCATAAATTATATATTTAATTTGATAAATATTGAGAAGAACTTTATTGGGTTTTGAATTTGTCAGTTAATAATTCACTTCAATTAATTTTTCATTATTCTTGTGTGTATTGTCGGTCGAAAAACAGAGATCACAGTCCACCATACCTTGGTGTTCTCATATTTATAGAGAAAAATAAAAACGAAATATAATTATCTCATATTTATAAACGTGTTATTGGGGCATTGATTTTATTTTATTTTGGGTGTTTTGCAGGTGAGTGAGCAAGACCTAGCAGACACGTATCAGCCTCCATTCAAGAGCTGCGTGCAGCAAGGCCAAGCCAGTGGCATAATGTGTGCTTATAATCGTGTCAATGGGGTTCCAAGCTGCGCAGATTACAATCTCCTAACCAAGGTTGCTAGAGGCCAATGGGATTTTCATGGGTACTTTACTTTAATTACAAAATGCTGTGCTTCTTTTCTCATCATGGTTTGTTTGGAATTATCTACTTTTGCGATCACCGTTTTCCCTTTAAATATGGACATTTTTACTGTCAATTTTCATGATAAGATAAGATATTGATTCTGCATTGTTGTCGACATATAATTAACAGTTTAATGAAACTGATTTGAGTCAAGATCTAAAAAGGAAAGAAGGAATCTTTAGATTATGGTGTCTGATTGGTACAAAATTTGATTTAAGAAATTCCAAAATTGGACTTATCATAGTGTGGTATTGGAATATGGTCATGTGACATAATTTATTCACGTGTTGTAATATAACCGTATTGTCTACACATATTATAAAACGTAAAGGGGGGTATAACACTTAATCGTATTCCAATACCTCGCAGTACGGTAGTGGACTATCTCTAACATGCTTCTACATTTGACTAAATGTTGCAGGCATGGATATGAACTGTGGATCCTACTTGAAGGATCACACTAAATCTGCAGTTCAGCAGAAAAAGCTGGATGTGTCTGAAATAGACAGAGCCCTCCACAACCTCTTCTCTATAAGGATGAGGTTAGGCCTGTTTGATGGCAGTCCACTCGAGCAACCTTATGGCAACATTGGTCCAGACCAAGCGTGCTCCAAGGAGCACCAGGCTTTAGCCCTTGAAGCTGCTCAAGATGGCATAGTGCTTTTGAAAAACTCTGGCAGACTTCTCCCATTGCCTAAATCAAAAGCCATTTCTCTTGCTGTCATCGGTCCCAATGCCAATGCTTCAGAAACACTTCTTGGAAATTATCATGGCCGTCCATGTAAATCCATAACCCCATTAAAAGCATTGCAGGGTTATGCTAAGTACACAATTTTTGAAGCAGGCTGTGACACAGTTAAGTGTCCCCAAGCTACAATTGATAAAGCAGTTGAAGCAGCAAAAGCAGCAGATTATGTGGTTTTGATTATGGGGCTGGACCAAAGTCAAGAGAGAGAGGCGCATGACAGAAGGCACTTGGGCCTGCCTGGAAAGCAACAGGAACTCATTTCCAGTGTGGCTAAAGCTGCTAAAAAACCTGTTATTCTTGTGATTCTTAGTGGGGGTCCAGTTGACATAACTCCAGCCAAGTATGACAAAAAAATTGGAGGCATCTTGTGGGCTGGATATCCTGGTGAAGCCGGAGGAATTGCCATTGCTGAAATCATCTTTGGTGATCACAATCCAGGTAAATTAATTGACAATGCTTAGAAGAACCAATTGACAAAGCTGGATAACCGTTCTCTTGCCAGATATCTGACATCATGGCAAGAGAATATTTGACATCATATGTTGTCAAACTGTGAATATGGAACACTTACTTTTACGAAAGTCCACCTAATGAATTTGTTCAAATTCTACATTGACAGATGATAACATTTTCTTGACAAAATGCTTGAATTATTTAATGTTTGCTATGCAGGTGGAAGATTGCCAGTGACTTGGTACACACAAGATTATGTCAAGATACCAATGACAGACATGAGGATGAGGCCTGACACAAAAACAGGTTATCCTGGGCGCACTTACAGGTTCTACAAAGGCGGAAATGTTTATGACTTTGGTTTTGGCCTCAGCTACTCCAACTACATTTATGAGTTTGCCTCCGCAATAGCTCAAAACAAGCTTTACTTAAATGAATCAACCATTAGTCCCAAAGTTGAGTCCTCAGACTCCGGCCGTTTCCGGTTAGTCCCAGATTTAACTGAAGAACTCTGTGAGAAAAAGAAGTTCCCAGTCAGAGTTGCGGTCAAAAATCATGGGGAGATGGTTGGAAAGCACCCTGTGTTGCTTTTTGTGGGTCAGAAAAATCCCAACAATGGAAGCCCAATGAAACAGTTGGTTGGATTTAAGAGTGTGATATTGAGTGCTGGGGAAAGAGCTGAACTTGAATTCATTTTGAACCCTTGTGAGCACCTCAGCCATGCAAATGAGGGTGGTTTGATGGTAGTGGAAGAAGGTTCTTATTTCTTGCAAGTAGGAGATGTAGAGTACCCTCTTGATATCATAGTTTGATTTATGAAGGGTTGCATCTTGCAACTGCCAATTTAGAATGGAAGTATGATTTCATTTTGAAAATGAAAATCTTTAATTATGGAAGCATAAATGGGAAACCAACCTTGAGCTGTTTATAGCTGTTCTTTGCCCTCCATTGTGTTGATTGAATTACTGCTTATCTCCCATGCACAATAGGGACAAGACCAAATTAAAAAAATATGTGCAATGGAGAGTAAATTGGAATTGAACTACTTGTATAGTACACTAGAATATGATACGGTACATATACGATGGAACATACAAGATAAGTACGTTAAAAAGTATGAGATATGTGACTTGCAAGTGAAGATTGAACGTGAAGAAAGTTTTGTTGGGACCCTCATATTGGTAAGACTAACCACTTAAAGAAAAATTAATTGCTTTGAATATCAAGAATATTAGGTGCAACAATAGGTGAAAGAGTTTTAAAGAGAAATTAGAGCAAGGTCGTCCAGAGTTAATAAACCAAGAAGAGGAGGTGTTTGGAGTGACAGAAATAGCATAAGAGGACTAAAAGAAAGGCAACAAAGTACTGAGAATATCAGTCAAATTTAATGAAATGATGATGTCTAGATTATCATTTTGCATAAAGATGATTGTGCATTGCTGATACATATAATTGTGAATCATTGATGCATGTGAATTCCATAATAAATTATGTATATCAACATCGCAAAAAGCGACGTGTGTGTCAAAAGTGAAGCTCTAGTTGGTAAATGATACCAGTATAGTCTAAATAGTAAAAACCAAGTGGAGCTGGTTGATTGGTGCTGGAAAGAGTAGCAAGAAGAACTTCATGACTTTGCTGAACAGCACTCATATATTTCTTCAAAAACCAAATCAATTAGTAGCATTGTCCAAAAGGCTAAAGGACTCGATGATCTATAAATATGCTCAAACGATGATTTATACAAGGCATCTCACCAGGTGACGCATGTCTCAGGATCACAAAAGTTTTTCAAGTAGGTTTAGTTACAGGTTGGTACAATATTTACGACGTTTGCATTTACCTCTGTTTTCTCCAAAAACAATGCAGCTGGGGAATCATTGTTAAAATAAGTAGGATACGGTCCAATAGACTTTGGCAAACAGAAAGTTTTATCCTTGGTAGGATTCTGGCTTTGCCAAATACAACACAGTATTGTACGTATAAAATTGTAGGGAAAATAATGCACAACACAAATTTTAGTATACATATAGCGTCAACTTTGTGTTAAACATCTTAAATTAGGCGTGCTTGGGACAGTATATATAGTCTAAATAGTAAAAACCAAATGGAGCTGGTTGATTGGTGCTGGAAAGAGTAGCAAGAAGTACTTCATGACTTTGCTGAACAGCACTCGTATATTTCTTCAAAAACCAAATCAATTAGTAGCATTGTCCAAAAGGCTAAAGGACTCGATGATCTATAAATATGCTCAAACGTTGATTTATACAAGGCATCTCACCACGTGACACATGTCTCAGGATCACAAAAGTTTTTCAAGTAGGTTTAGTTTCAGGTTGGTACAATATTTACGAAGTTTGTATTTACCTCTGTTTTCTCCAAAAACAATGCAGCTGGGGATTCATTGTTAAAATAAGTAGGATACGGTCCAATAGACTTTGGCAAACAGAAAGTTTTATCCTTGGTAGGATTCTGGCTTGGCCAAATACAACACAGTATTGTACGTATAAAATTGTAGGGAAAATAATGCACAACACAAATTTTAGTATACATATAGCGTCAACTTTGTGTTAAACATCTTAAATTAGGCGTGCTTGGGAAAACCATCATTGATACTAAAAGAATCAGAAGAGTTACATAGGCAATTAGAGCGTGAGATTCCCTAGCTAGAGAGCAATAGCTGACGCTTACTTCTCCTTTGTTCCTTCGGAAAATGGCAACAACAAATCCAGGATCATCCCTTGCATTCCATGTCATGGCTGGAACAGTCACCTCACGCGTCCCATCTGGGTGGAAGTGATCATGGAATTCCTGAGTGTGGGCACTAAAAACAATCCTGCAAACAAGGAAGAAATAAAACTGATTAGCTTACAGGTGAAGATGTGAATTCGGCATTCGAGGTACACTGTGAGTTGTAAATTGGAGAACGCATTCATGGATTAATATTAGAAGTGAAGCGCTGGAAAATTAAACATTGGAAACCCTAATTTAAATTTTCATTATGAGATTTGCCCATTTCACTTTTACACATGAGGAGGATCAATCAATGCCATAACATCAAACTGGCGTTACCCACCAGTCTGACATATGCGGACACTAGCAAGGGATACGTGTTAAACTGAGGAATATTAGGTGATGATTAAATCAGTAATTTGAAATGCAAGTGGACCATGAAGCAACATCTGATTGGCACATCAACAAGAATATTTTGGGAGGAATTCAGGAAAAGGTCACAATAAAAATGTCAAAAAGAAATCTGTACGAGCATAAAGTAAACTGAGGAACATTTCAGTATTAGAAACTTTGGTAACAGAAAATTAGTGGAAATCTGGGAAAATGGAACAATTCATGGATATACCAAGCCTGGTTAAACAAAGAGAAAGCCAAAGCGTCATAAAACCCCACCCCCCACAGAAAACATAAAAAATGAAAGTTTACTCCTGAGATTTGTGGAATTTATCCCCTCAACTTCAGAGCATAATATTGTACCATACCCCACCATCACAGCAATGGAAAGTCTGAGAAGGTTCCAATAAGGAACTTGCATAGAAATTTCTCTTTTAAACCCTATATGTTTTGCAAAACAGATCATGACTTCTTTCCTTTGTTTTCCAGTGTTTGGCGTGTGAATGGACAGTTCTGTACAAGCAGACACTGTGTTTTTACAAGGACAGTTCTGTACAAGTTTCATTTTTTGTTTCTCATACATGCAATTATTTTGTACTCTATAAATCAAGTTAATTATATTCTCCTTCTCTTATATCAACCAGAGAAAACAGTTAATCAGAAATTAATACCAGACCTAGAAATATGAGATATCAGAATACTCTGGAATGGTGACAAGTTAAGACCATTGCATATGTACACAATACACACAGAAGTTATGACAATCAGAGGAGTCATCTCCTTGAAGACTAAATCTGGTCTCGCTAACATGCTTTATTTAAGAACACACATGCGGCATTCACTAGACGATTGTAGAAAATGGAAAAACATGGTCCTAATAAGCAAGAATGACAGTATCATAAGAACTCTTCCCCTGAACATGAACTCACCTTGGTTTGAGAGCTTGAAAGATATATTCAGTAGCATTCGGAGGTAGCTTGTGTAACAAATTGTATGGCCCTGTACCAACACGTCCCCTAGAATCAAAGGGTAAACAATTTACAATTAGCATGAAGTAAAACTTCCAGCCATTTTACAAACTGAGAGTAACAAAACAAAATAAACAGCACAAACTGATAGCCAGTCTTTTACTACAGCTTCCATGAGGTCAAATGTAAAAAAACGCATTTGAACTAATTCCTATCAGACATAAAAAATGGAAGTGAAAAACAGAAACACAAACAATTGCTTGCACCTACCTGCCGTCCAATATGCTTGAACTCCTACTCCTATCATAGTTAGCAGCAGCTAAAGTTTGGTTTAATGGGAAGTGAAGCAAGAGCACAGGACCAGACCCAGATGACATAGCATTCTCTCTCCACCCAAACTCATAAACCTTCTTCCTCACTCGACCATTCTCATCCATTCCCTCAAGCTCGCTTCCCATCTGAAAATCCATGCTTTCACTCTCCACCACCTTCTCCACACTGAACCTCAGCTCATTGTTCCCGCAAAGCAAAGCCACGGCATTGAGCGACACGAAACTCACATTACCGATTTCGAAGGCTCCGCAACCGGCAGAGTCAAGACCCGGAAATCTACCCGAAACCCAACTCACCAAATCCGCACTTAGCTTATCGCACTCTCCGATATCTCGGTCGCCAAGAACAACGTGAAGTGGCAGCCGGAGAAATGGACCCAATACACGCTGGAACTGGTGAATCACCGAAATGTACTTGGAATTCGGCAATTTGTAACCTCGGGCCGAGATATCGCCCAACACTAACAGCATATCGGGCTTCAAAGTTCGGAAAGAATTCTGCTTGATAAAAAATTCAGTCAACTCAGTAGTAAATAAATGGAGAAGGCGAGGGCAAAATGGGGAATTGCGTTTGCTGGTATTACCGTGAAGAACCTGGACAAGTAGTAGTCTCTGAAGAGGAGGTTGAAGTAGCCGGCCTCGGAGCCCAAGAGGAGGAGATTGGCGACCATCATGACCTTGAGGTCGTCTGGGTGGTCCTGGTTGGGTTCATGGCCATGGAGGTTAGGGCTAGGTACCCTTTTGCAGGAAGGAGATGAGACCCACTCTTCGTAGATGAACAGAGCTGAGACTGCGATTAGGGGCAACAATGGCTTCCACCCAACCGCCATTGTTGCTGCAAATTGAGGGCTTTGGGAGTTTGGACGAAATTGAGCGCTTTGGGCCTTTGAAAGCAAGCCAGGGATCGGTCCATAAATTTTTAATTCGTAAATACTTTAAAAACTAAAAAATGATAATATTTTTACTCGAACACAATATTGGACTTTTATATTTAAATCAAAACGTTGAAACGTTACATAACAACTAAGACTTTACATTTCATTAAGAAATTAAGATGACATTAACTTTTAGGTCACAAGATAATATTAATTTCAACTATAAGGATGACACATGCTATGCATTTGCATGGAAGATAAAGTGTAAAAAAAAATAAGTGGATTGTCAACGAGTAATTGGTTGAAATAAATAATGAGAGTTAATGACATATTTACGTATTAGTATCGGAATGATTTCAATTCATGTTTTTCATGTGTTTTCTATTATATGGGTATTGGAATGATTCTAATTCATCTATTTCCCTACGTTTATTAATATATATAAGGAATCAAAAATTATGTGAGTTCTATATTAAAATCCATAATCAAGTACTCTTAAAATCATGAATGAGATCAACTAGGGGAGTAGTTGATTGAGTTCCATTCCTGATAAGTAAACATGCCAATTAAAAATTGTTAAAAAGAATGAAGGGACTATTTTACATTTTCTCATTGTGGTTGACAATAAAAGTTCTCCTAAATTAAACATACTTGTAATCTCCATTGTTCGAATTAGGGGAAGAGATGTAAATGAGTCATTCTTGTTTTAAATTATCTCAATATTTACTATCAGTTTAAAACAAAGATAAAGGCGACGCCCGCACAATATTAACAATCACCTCCCCAATTTTCATAAATCAAATTAGCTTTGACTCCAATTCCAACTAAACAATTAGTAAACATACTAATTATAATTAGCCTTGTTACCATTACACTTCCAAAGACTTAATAAACACTCTAATTTGGGTATGCATGTTTCAGTTTGCTTCGTCATACTCCAAGTCTTTTTCACCTCGTCTCCCTATTTCAATTCTAGATAAAGTAAACATGTCAATAGCCATGATATAAAATTTCAAATTTTAAATAAATACTTCCTAAAGCCTAAAATCTAAACTAAAAGATTTGTCATGTTATACAAACATGGCATATAATCCAAAACATTAGAGGGGCCAAAGCGCAATTTCCACATTTGTTGTTTTTGACTAATTTAATATATTTTCCTCCTCCTAAATTAAACATTCTTGTAATCTCCATTGTTGGAATTAGGAGAAGAGATGTAAATGAGTCATTCTTGTTTTAAGTAATCTCAGTATTTACTATCAGTTAAGAACAAAGATAAAGGCGAGGCCCACACAATATTAACAATCGCCTTCCCAATTTTCATAAATCAAATTAGCTTTGACTCCAATTCCAACTAAACAATTAGTAAACATACTAATTATAATTAGCCTTGTTACCATTACACTTCCAAAGACTTAATAAACACTCTAATTTGGGTATGCATGTTTCAGTTTGCTTCGTCATACTCCAAGTCTTTTTCACCTCGTCTCCCTATTTCAATTCTAGATAAAGTAAACATGTCAATAGCCATGATATAAAATTTCAAATTTTAAATAAATACTTCCTAAAGCCTAAAATCTAAACTAAAAGATTTGTCATGTTATACAAACATGGCATATAATCCAAAACATTAGAGGGGCCAAAGCGCAATTTCCACATTTGTTGTTTTTGACTAATTTAATATATTTTCCTCGTGTGGGCATCCAACAACCACAATGTGTCACCACCAAACTATACGGTAGTTTTGTCACGCTCCAATATCATATTATTCTTAAATTGGCAATTACTAGTTACCACCGACCACCCTTACCATATATAAGATAACCCTGCTAAGAATTTAACCTTCCTTTATAATCACAATTTATCTTTCTGTTCGTAGCCACGTGCTATCTGAGCTAAAAAACAGTAGAAGGAATAGAAAAAGGTAGGAAATTTATTACAGCTGAATTATTTTTCTTTCATAATTTTTTATTTTATAATATGTCATGTTAGAATCGGTTTATTTGTGGAAAGCGCTTTTGTTTTTATAGAAAATGTTTTATTATATTTGAGATGAATACTGTCTTTTACTTGAATAATTCGCATGCGCCATGCATGTATGTAGACAATGTGATGAGAATTAGAAGTGAGAAAAGAAAGTTGAAATTCAATGTGATGATGACAATTTTAAGTGGGGAAAAAAAAGTTAGGATTCGGAGGAGGAGGGTGAGTTGGTTAAGAGTGAAAATAAAAGTAAAGGTAGGAAATGGATGGGAAGTTTTGCATACATAGAATTATTACTATTATAAATTTATTCTCTCTTTTTGTTTCAGTCGATTCTTAAATTTAATATCGAAGCTACTTTTCTCTAAAGAAATGCCAAAGTTACTTAAAAGAAAATGTTACTCATGGACTATATGGAACACTTAAAAATGGCCAAATACGATTAATTAGGGCTTGAGGCATTTGATACGATTAATTAAACATATCTGATTAGAGTTAACTATTTTTGAATAAAAACATGAAATTACATGACATCTAAACCCTAAGAAAGAGAAAGACTATACCGATTATACAAGGCTATATATCTATTTATGAAAGAACATAGGCATCAAGGATTGGCATTTGAAAATATTCTCTTTCCTGTACAAAAATTGAGAAAGAAAGAAGAAAGACATCTTCATTCATTGAAAAAAGAAAGAAGGGCTGCTGCTTTTATAGTGATCACATTACCTAAAGTGTTTATTCGACATACATTGTGGTGTTCTGTTTCTAAAATTTTAACAGGTTATACAAACTTATGGAATCAGGTTGCTTCTTTGAATAACGTTTAGAGTTACAAGAAGTTTTGCTGATCATCTTGTTGCTATGGGGGCACAACCGTCTTTGGGTTTGCATAGTTTTGATGTCTTCCCTATTTCTTTGGCTCTTATCTTGGATGATCATACATTAAGCTGAGTATTGACCCGAAGTATTATTTGTTAGTTTTTTTTTTTTTTTTGGGTTTTGGGATTCGTCCCACCTTATTTTAAAAAATAAATTAAAAGAGTTACAAGAAGTTTCATTACAGAAATATGAGAAAAACTTGCATACACCTTCGTTAATGAACGTTATGAAACGAGTGTCTCACATGTAGCCCATGCGTGTCTATAGCAAATGTGAAGCATACGTTTTATGAGTACATAGGACATGATAGGGTGGGAAAAATAATATAGAGTATGGTCCAAGGGGTGGCTGAGGTCTGCTCTGACCCACCCTAAATCAGAATAAAATTTCCCAAAAAATAGCCTAGTTGCTAGTTCCAAACCTCCAGACCTAAATGGCTCAGCCCCCCCAAACTGAGTTGCCTCAATTTTGGTCCATATGGTTTGTTTGAAAAATCGTAGTTGTAATTTCCTAAAAGACTTTTTATAATGTTTGAATTTATTATGTCAAAAAAAATATATATTTCCAATTGCATCTACAAAGATTCCTAGATTTCATTTGGTGCAAAGAAAAGAGTAATGCTATTCTTATCCCATTTGTACATCACATTTCCATACCACCTTATGTGGTAGATGATGTGGACATCCATATCAATTTAAATTAATTTAACAATTTTTTTATTTTTTATGATTTATTGACACATTTTAATTGATGGTATCAGAATGTGGTATACAAATGTGGTAAGAGTAGCATTACTCCAAACGAACTTAATTGAGTGCAATATCAATAAAATCTGAACCAAATTTTTGTTAATATTTTTTTTTGGGTATATAAAGTCAACCTTTATTTATTTTAAATTTTGCTTTAGCAGCATGAAATAGTACCTGTTCCATTCTAGAACACGTTGAGATTCTTGAGTTTTGGTCACTGCTACCAATATGAGTTATGTGGGTGTCTAAATTAATTGAATATGTAACCACCCTCAACAGTGCCATCATGAAAGTACAAGGGCAGAATAGTCATTTACCAATATTTTCCTCCTATTTATTATGGTCCAAATTTAGCTTCTTGCCCATAAAATCCCATTTTCTATAATAACAAAATTTAATGGATTCATGACATTTATACACGTTTTCAAGTGAACTTTAGTAATTTAGGTGTTTTTTTATCTAAATTTATCAACCAAGAAAAAAAGGACACATCCACTGCCTTCCCACGCGCCTCGCTTTGGCGTGTCGTACACACAATGCTACACTGTTGCCGTACCATGGGTCTGTGTTTTCCCTCCGCTTTAAAAGCACGTGGGATCGTCCTCCCTCCTTTGTGACAATGACCTTTATACCCTGCTGATTTCATAAATATTACACCGTTCCCTCCGCGGCCATTAAAATTAAAAATGAAATACCGCATAAACATCCAATCAAGGAATCATGCGTCGATCACAAAATCTCTGCCGTACACGTGGCTATTTGTTGGGGCCCACGGCCGAAACTGACCGAACTGTCGCTACTACTGCCTTGGAGCGTAAGATTCTTACGTGCGAGCGTGTTGCACGTAAGCTAAACCCTCGGATTACCCTAATCCACCGCTGTTAAAATCCCGAAATTACCCTCCACCTTATCCCTGAAGCTATCCTAGTCAAATTCAAACCCGCAAAACAGAGTCGGTTATAAGCAGGAGAAGGGAGGGCGGTTTTGGAATTTCAGATTCTCGAAGCGATAAATAAAATAAAATAAAGGGTAGAATTAAAAATTGCCGGGAACAAAATAACGGTGGCCGGAGAAAAAACCGGTCGGCGAAGGCTTTGATATTTCCTATATAAACCCGTCACCAGGCCCTTGTTTTCTCTCATATTTGCTATCTGTCTCTCCTTCTCTCTCTCTTGTTCTCTTGTTGCTCTCTCTCAAACCCTTACCCTATAGAGGCTTCCTCTGTTATTTATTTTATTTTTGGTTAAATTATCTTCCTCTCTTAAATATACACACGAAGCTCTAAAAGAGGTAAAAATTCTATCCGCTATATTTTAAAATTTAATTTTAATTTGTAAATATTGTTTGTTGCGATGCGGAAGATCAGTAGCATGAATAATGGAATTGGAGAAAGACTGAATCTTTTGGCTTGACTGATTAGATGAATGCATGAACATTTGCTGAACGAATTGTGGGTTCGATCTGTTTGGGTGCGAGTTGGATTTGAGGGTTGGTGTTGGGATTTGGAGTGTTTGGTTGTGGATGAAACCCTAGAACAAAATGCTAGGTCAGTTGGTGAGGATTGGGATTGCAATTGAGATTTCAATCTGAAGTAGGTAATTTGAATTTAATTGGATCAAGCACTGTGTTTTTAGATTTGGGTTTTTTCATTTTATCAGTTTTGCGAGCTCTGCTCTAGTTTCTGTTAGGGTTTCCTGTATGTATTGTCTCAAGTGATCGGTGCTTAAGTTTTCTGGTTCCATTTGTTGCCCATGCTGCTAGACATGATCTCTTTATATATGCTTATTTGACTATAAGTTCTATTGGGGACTTAATAGAATCAAAAACCATTTTCTTGTTCTTGAAAAACCAGTTTACGCATCTCGAATCCATTTTAAGTTTTTGAAATTAATGCGTTTTATGATTCTTTTTTATTCCTTTAGGCTTGATAACTGTATATTTTAACATGCAATGTGTGTGTCTTGTGGCTTGGTTATAATTAATTGTTTGATGCTGGATTACCATTGTTGATGGATTCTTATGCTTGTAGAAGTCACTAGACTTCTTGAACTCTTTCATTGTAGAAGTCACTGATTGCATTTAATGTGTATGCTTTGTCTGTGATGATTTGCTATCACCTAACTGGTTGCATTTCATTTGAATGTTTTCTTAGAAGGAAATCACGAAAAGCTCCGTTCAACTTTCTTGGAAATATAGTTTAGTTTGTATGTATTTACATATGAGATGGGTTCTCGAGGAAGGCCATTATTTGATCTCAATGAACCCCCTGCCGAGGATAATGAAGAGAATGATGGTGTCCGTTTCCAGCCACAAAAGGCACTTCCTTCTACAAACCCCCACAGTTCTGAAGTGCTTGCAGTAGCAGCTGTTGCACCAAGAATTGTTAATAATCATGCTTTTTCACACGCATCATCTGTGTCAGGTTTTCAACCTTTTGTCCGGCCTAAATATGCTCATGGCTCTGAAGGTGGTGCTGAGCAGAAGGCAAGAGATGATAATCCCAACAGTTCATCAATATCTAAGTCAAGTAAGGATGAGGATGTAAAACCAGTACCAACTTTAGCTTCTGCTTCTGCAAATGCTCCATCTGCGGAAAGAGAAGAAGGAGAGTGGTCTGATGATGCTGAGGGATCTGCTGAAGCATATGGAAGTGGCAGTTTGCATGAAGGTAAAACTTCACAAGTGCAAGGAAAATCTGGAGTGATTGTTGGATGTGCTTCTGCTGTTTCTCCAGATGGCAGTTCTTGCAATATGAAGATTTCAGAAAGTCTCAAGGATGAAAATAGCAGTCATACGTCTTTAGGATTTGATCATGATCAGAATAGCAACAGTAGCCGCAACTTAGACAGTAATGCTAAAGGTCAGGCATCCATGGATTGTCAGGAGGAACCTGGCTTGGTTCCAAAACAAGAGAAAGTTAAAGGCATTGAAGCAATCCATGCAGTCAAGTGTGCAACCAATCCAATGAAGAGGAAGATAAACCAACTAAATGAAGCAAAGCTGGGAAAGAAACGTAATAGACAGACAATGTTCCTTAATTTGGAAGATGTTAAGCAAGCTGGCCCTATCAAAAGTTCAACACCAAGAAGACAACCCTTTCCCACACCTGTAACAACTCGCACTTTGAAGGAGGTTCGTACAATTCCTCCACCTACAGAACGCGTTGGGGAAAAGCAGTCACAGTCGACAATAAAGGACCAGAAACAAGTTGATGTTGTGTGTAGTGAAGGAGGGACTGTGGTAGAGTCCAGTGAATGTAAGTCTGAATCTAATGGGGATGCTAATTATGGATTACTGCCCAGGACTAGAAAGCAAAATGGCGACACTGATCCTTCTGCAGAGGTCTTACCACCAATTCCAAGACAGAGTTCATGGAAACAGCCCACAGATATGAGGCAGCTGAAGAATTCACAGGTTGCTAATAGGAAGCCAGCTCTGGTCACTCAAAGTTCCATCGATTCCAAATCGGGAAACAAGAAGCCTCTTCCTGCAAAGAAGCAAATAGCAATCAGTAACACGTACCAAGACACATCGGTTGAGCGTCTTATACGAGAGGTTACCAGCGAAAAGTTTTGGCATCACCCAGGTATAAAGTAATGTTGTTTTTCTGTTTATGTTCATTAATGTTGACTAGTTCTTAGTGACATGGTTCCCAATTTTGTTACTCTTGGGAACTTTGGGCAATCTGTGTTGACAGCTTTCCTGATTTTCTTATGCCAGTGCTCCATGGCCCTCCAATTGTTACATTATGAGACTCATAGCACACAAAGGACTTGGAAGGTGATGACAATTATAGTGTGAAATCGAGATTCCAAATTGACATAATTCATTGATTTTCTCAATTTCACTTTGTAATTCTTATCACCATCACATGCCCTCTTGTGTGCAAAGTTCTCATAGTGTACGTTGTTGTTTGTTTTGGTGGATAGGGAGGGGTGGGGGGATGTTTTGATTGAAGTGTTAATGTTTTGATATATATATCTGCCGCCTTTGTTTGGTTTGTATTTTCTAATAAACGTGAATTTGGTCAACTGTGATTCCTTATATTAGTTTTTAAGAAGTGAAAGTTGATATTGTATTGCCCAGGCCCACATATAGTGGAGGGATCTATACAGTTTCATGTGGTGGGTATTCAATAATCAGGATGTCCTCTTGGGAGAGTATTCCTTCGTACTGAACCTATTGTTATTGGGACAACATACAATCTTTTCTGTAGGAATCTCCATCTCATGAGGAGAGCAAACAACACATTTACTATTTCTGGAAGGATATTTTCCTGTGATTGTCGGTTTCTTGTTTGTAAGTACATGAAGTATAAATTGAAATCCATAATTTGGCTTAGTAACTTGTGCATTTATATGTTTATTTATTTTCTAAACCTTGTCTTTGTGGAAAGGCTTGAAAAGCTTCTATTAATATGGAATATTTCATTCCTTGGTAGGCAGCAATGGTACTTAAGCTGTTGATTTCTTTTATGTTATGTATTCTCATAGCCTGGTACATACAATATTCGTCTTCTATTCCTTTGGGTTTTAACCGTTTTTTTGTGTGTGGTTTCTCAAACTTATTTTTCTTTCCACTGAATTTGCATTTTCTTGTGCACCAGGGGAGACTGACCTCCAATGTGTTCCTGAAAAGTTTGAATCTGTTGAGGAGTATGTCAGAGTATTTGAACCCTTGCTGTTTGAGGAATGCCGGGCACAGCTTTACAGCACATGGGAGGAATTAACTGAAGGTGTTTCTAGAGATGCTCATATGATGGTCCGTGTAAGAAGCATTGAAAGGAGAGAAAGAGGTACTGAGCCCAACTCCTAGTTTATGGATACACCTCAATACAAATTTTAGAAAAAGTAAAACAGGCTAACCATAGTTAGGTTGGCCTGTATAGCTGATAATACCTATGTTTTCTCTTCCTGGTTCTGTTAACTGATTAAGGTGTAACTTTTGCTGGCTTAGGGTGGTATGATGTAATAGTCCTTCCAGAAAATGGATGCAAGTGGACATTTAAGGAGGGCGATGTTGCAATTCTTTCAACCCCCAGGCCTGGATCAGGTCTGACATGTGATCATGTTTCTTGTCAAATTATTTCTATTGGATATTAATGTTCTGACGGCATTACTAACATTGACTCTTATTATGTCATGCAGTCAGATCCATAAGGAACAACTTGTCAGCTGAGGACAATGAGGAGCCTGAAATCAGTGGGCGTGTTGCTGGTACTGTGAGGCGACATATTCCTATCGATACTCGTGATCCCCCAGGAGCAATCCTTCATTTTTATGTTGGGGACTCCTATGATTCTAACAGGTTGCTTCATAATTCTATTTGTTTTTCTATGATTTTCCTCTAGTATTATTTTAGTAAATATGCTGAAATTCTTCCTCTCTTTCTCTTGCTTCATCTTTAATATTATTTTTCCAGCTTCGTTGATGACGATCATATTCTAAGAAAACTACAGCCCAAAGGAATTTGGTATTTAACTGTGCTTGGTTCTCTTGCAACCACCCAGCGGGAGTATGTTGCACTGCATGCATTTCGCCGTCTGAATTTGCAGGTGACAAATTTTTGGATCAGTAATGGCTTTGAATATTCTGTTTTATTTGCATGAATACTAATTTGACAGATCACTTTCACAGATGCAAACTGCAATACTTCAGCCCAGCCCAGAACACTTCCCAAAATATGAGCAGCAGTCCCCTGCTATGCCTGAATGCTTCACACAGAATTTTGTTGATCATTTGCATAGGACTTTCAATGGACCCCAGCTAGCAGCAATCCAATGGGCCGCAATGCATACAGCAGCTGGTACAAGTGGTGGAAAGAGGCAAGATCCATGGCCTTTCACTCTTGTTCAAGGACCTCCTGGAACAGGTAAGACACACACAGTGTGGGGAATGCTAAACGTTATCCATCTGGTGCAGTAC
Organism: Prunus avium; assembly: GCF_002207925.1. The sequence continues at coordinate 35,854 of NW_018921266.1, forward strand.
CAGCAGTACTACACTTCTTTGCTTAAGAAATTAGCACCCGAAAGCTATAAGCAAAATAGTGAGAGCAACTTTGATAATGTTTCTACGGGATCAATTGATGAGGTTCTTCAGAACATGGACCAGAATCTCCTTCGTACACTACCAAAGCTCTGCCCAAAACCTAGAATGTTAGTTTGCGCTCCTTCTAATGCTGCAACAGATGAGCTTCTTTCCCGTGTTCTTGACCGTGGATTCATTGATGGTGAGATGAAAGTTTATCGGCCTGATGTTGCTCGAGTAGGTGTTGATTCACAGACCCGCGCTGCCCAGGCTGTGTCGGTTGAGCGGAGAACTGAACAGCTTTTGGTCAAGAATCGTGAGGAAGTCTTAGGGTGGATGCATCAGTTAAGAAATCGTGAAGCTCAGTTGTCAGTGCAGATAAGTAATCTTCAAAGAGAACTTACTGTCGCAGCTGCTGCGGTTCGCTCCCAAGGATCAGTTGGTGTTGATCCTGATGTTCTGGTGGCCCGGGACCAGAATCGAGATGCATTGCTGCAGAACCTTGCAGCTGTAGTTGAAAGCAGGGATAAAACTCTAGTGGAGTTGTCTCGCCTGTTCATTTTAGAAGGCAAGTTTCGTGCTGGTAGCAATTTCAACTTGGAAGAAGCTCGTGCTAATCTTGAGGCAAGTTTTGCCAATGAGGCTGAGATTGTTTTCACTACTGTTTCAAGCAGTGGTCGCAAGTTGTTCTCTCGTCTTTCTCATGGTTTTGATATGGTTGTGATTGATGAGGCAGCCCAAGCCAGTGAAGTGGCAGTTCTTCCTCCCCTTTCTCTTGGTGCTGCACGATGTGTTCTTGTTGGAGATCCTCAGCAGCTTCCCGCAACAGTTATTAGCAAGGCTGCTGGGACCTTGTTATACAGTAGAAGTCTTTTTGAAAGATTCCAGCAAGCGAAATGTCCGACGATGTTGTTATCTGTGCAGTATAGGATGCATCCTCAAATCCGTGATTTCCCTTCAAGATATTTCTACCAAGGACGCCTTACTGACAGTGAAAGTGTTGCTAATTTACCTGATGAGACCTACTACAAGGACCCTTTACTTAGACCTTACATATTTTTTGACATTACCTATGGGCGGGAGTCCCACAGAGGGGGATCTGTCTCCTATCAGAACATACATGAAGCACGGTTTTGTGTTCGGTTGTATGAGCATCTCCACAAGTCATTGAAAGCGTTTGGGGTGGGAAAAATTTCTGTTGGCATAATCACACCATATAAACTGCAACTTAAATGCCTTCAGCGTGAGTTTGAGGATGTTTTGAATTCAGAAGAAGGGAAGGATCTATATATTAACACCGTAGATGCTTTCCAAGGCCAAGAGCGTGATGTGATTATCATGTCCTGTGTGCGTGCTTCAAGTCATGGGGTTGGTTTTGTTGCAGACATCCGCCGCATGAATGTAGCTCTCACTCGTGCAAGAAGGGCTCTTTGGGTATGGATTTCTTTCTTCATTATTAGTCATTTATGCTTATTATAGTCAAGTTCACACCATCTACCTGCACATAGCCACCTACATATTATTAACTTTTTAATTTGAAATTGGATCTTTTAACAGGTGATGGGGAATGCAAATGCCTTAATGCAGTCTGATGACTGGGCTTCATTGATTACCGATGCCAAGGCCAGGAACTGTTATATGGACATGGAGACTCTTCCCAAAGAATTTCTGGTACCAAAGGGACCTTCTTACACTCCATTACCAGGAAAGCCTTCCTCTAATATGAGGGGTTTCAGGTCTGCTGGACCAAGGCATAGATCGCTGGATATGCACGTGGAATCCAGGTCTGGAACACCATCAGAAGATGACGAGAAGTTGGGTGCATCAGTAATTTCTAGGAATGGAACTTACCGGCCTATGAAACCTCCATTTGAGAATTCCTTGGATGACTTTGATCAGTCAGGTGATAAATCCAGAGATGCCTGGCAATATGGTATACAAAGGAAACATAGTTCTGCTGGGGTTGTTGGAAGGAGAGATATTTAGTTATTAATTGTTGTTTTTGAATCCTCTTTCTGCATCATGAGAGCTTTGTGGCATTCTTTATTTTTCCTATGGTGCAAGGGTTGCTCTTGGTCTGCCAGAAAGGTCTTGGGGCACTAGTTTCCTGTGCTGATATCTGAAGCTGGACAAAGGCTGAACTTTGTGCCAGATATCTTTCAGTTAATTGAGAAGTTCGGCATTAAGGGGGACTTGGCAGGGGCTATCGGCCTGTGCACAAAGTTGCTTTTGCAGAAGAACCGTTTTCGTTGACTCCATTCCTATGATTGCTTGCAAGGGGCTGGATGCTTTTGGGTAGATGGTGGAAAATCGTACCCTACCACCAGCTTACAATCTTCAGTGGTAAGAAATGTTTATTTATTTATTTTTATAAAAGAAATGTCATTTGATGTGCTGAAACTGAAACATAGATTTGTAATTGGAGTAATGCATATAACTCTGTAAATTTTCTTTTCCGTGTCATTGTTCATGATTTCTTCTCATTTATTGGATACCAAATAACTCAGGAATCCAAACAATGGCGTCAACAAAGCTTTTCCTGTGATGGTATTATCGCCCGCGCTGCTATTCAATTGTTGCTACTAGGAGATTAGGGGAAAGCTTCCTGATGATTCAGTAGCTCACTTCTCACAAACATACCGACTCATTCGATCTTGCTACAACAAGAGTTAGTGCTTCGATGTAGAAAGTTCCCATTTGAATGATGCTATGTACATTTTTGAACGTGCAGAATGCACATGATGACCACATAATAGGAAGGGGAATGTAAAGGTCTGGTGGGTTTTACTGAATGTTTTTTTCTCCTGTTGTTTGAAATGTTAGTGGAGGCATAAACACATGCCAAAAGATGGCATTGCTACAATTTTCTGTATAGATATGGGGGAGGAGTACAGAAATTGTATTAGAAAGAAAAATCCATTCATAGCTTGTAGTGTCAACTAACTTTGTACATACATCTTTTAATTGTGGAATCATATAAATTCTTTTGTTCTATGCGTCCTTGCCTTCAGTTTCTTTTACATCTCTGACCAAAGAACATGAGAGTTTCTCAGCTCAGTAGTTTCCGACTATTGATAAAGTTTGTTGCAGTACTCATTTGTAATTTATGAGTATTGATCAAACGTGGGTTTTATGTGTGGGTGATTTCTACTATTGATCCAATGTGTCTGTGTGGGCGATTTTTGAAGAAAAACTTAGTTGCAATTGGGATAGCATTATATGGTTATCCTTGGTTAATAATGCTATGCCACATGGAAGTGTTATCATGCGTGTCATAGTGTTATTGGTCGCGGATAGCAAAATAGTGCTATTTCCATTTCATGAAAGCCGTTCAATGATTTTTTTACTATTGATTGATCAAACAGCGGTACAAAAATCGTTTCTCCAGTCATGTGATGTGTGGACCAAATAAAAAGGGGACCCTGATTACATCATGGCATGTGAGGACCTAACTAGGATAGTAGTGTCACCCTTTGTCTTGTAAAGGACAGCACTGGCATATGGCACATGCAAGAGTAGCAACATGTTCATGTTATGGAGCATTTTTACTTTGAATGCAACCCCTGTGTTTACTGAATTACCAATCCCTAAAGTACTTCTTGTGGGCAATGGGCAGTTTGGGCCTTGTTCCTTGTTGAGCTGTTGTATTATTACATATTCAGATAAAATGAAAATGGGGTATATGTGTCTGATTAGGTGAATTATTGAAAAAGAAGAAAGAGAAAAAAAAGAGGGTTAAATGATATTTTGATCACTAGGTTTTACATGGAAATTCAATTTGGTCGTTGGGAATTTTTTATAGCCCAATTGGTCACAGTGTTTTCCAAAGTTTACAATTCCGTTATCTTATGTTAAGTGCAGTTTTTGTTTTTGTTTTTTGTATGAAGAACCTTCAGTCTTCTTCCTATAACTCAACGAGTTGGATATATTGTGCTATTAGGGTTTAATGATTGAGAAAAAATTTGGGTTGAAATTGAAATTGTGAGGTATAAGGAAAATAAAAAAGCCAAAGCAAATTAAAATGAAAATCAACAACTTTCGAATATATTTTGGTGCTCTATCAGCTTGATTACGTCTCATTGCCATTCAAAGTCATAATACAGTTGTCACTCAATCGATTCAAGTTTCAATATATCATCCATTTTGTGACCTTATACCTCACAATTCCGATTTCAACCCAAAATTTCCCTCAATTTGTTAAAACCTAATAGCACAATATATGCTAACTCGTTTAAAAAAAAACTGCACTTAAAAAAAAGTTAACATAAGATAATAAAATGTCTATAAATTGTAAATTTTGAGAAACACATTGATCAATTTGGCTAATTTTTTTTTCAGTGATCAAATTACATTTTTGTGTAAAATCCAATAACAAAATAGGTATTTAACCCAAAAAAAATAAGTGATAGTGCAATACTATCTGTTAGAATAATATTACCGTCGCAATTGAGATTTGACTTGTGCCCAAATAATTTTTTCAACATTGACGTCGACGAAAGTATCAATTATACGAAATTACATAAATACTAAGAAAAAAAAGCTTACTTTAATGAAATGTACTATATAATTTTTTTTGAAAGAAAGTGATGTTGTTATCAATCAATTAATAAGGTACAATTCGAGAACGATCCAGAATAATATCTAGGGCCTTCCTAATGAAAATGAATTATTATTTAAGAAAAATATTTTTGTCAACTGAAAACCTATAAAAGGTAGAGAATGCTTATTATACTAATATTTCGTTAATTATGTTTAAAAATATGAGATTTTTTAAATAATATTAAACACCATGATCCACGGCCATGCAGAGAAGATGAGGATTTGCTAAAAGGTCAAACCTACCCTTCCACAGTTTTAATGGCCACAAACACGACCGGGTTCAGGTAAGGATTTGCAGATGCGTCCCCAAAAGGCTAAGCCATAAAAAATAATGTTAACAAGAAGAAAAGGCTTTGGCTTTGGCTTTGTCTAAAAAGCACGTGTTTTTGGTTTGGGCATTTCAATTTTCAACCTGATTTCAGCATCGGCCAAGATTCGATCCGAGTAATATTCTTGTTCAAATACAATCAAAGAACCCACATCTCCAGCTTCTCTCTCTCTCTCTCTTGTTTTAAGAGTTGACCCGTTCTGTGGTTTGGGACTGATGAGGAGCTCCGGAATAGTAGCTTAGCTCGGATTTTGTGAGGCCCCCAATTCTTCTTCAATCTGTTTGAAAAGGTGGGATCTTGCCATTTTTTTCGTAGATTATGCCCGTAATTTTAGTGGGTCGGATTGATTTGCATTCCTTGTTCTTAAAAAAACTTTTTATTTACCATGGTATTGCTGATTTGGTATATTGCGTGCATAATTATGTTAGTTAAAAGGCGCTTTTTTGATTTTTAGTCATGTACTTTACCCGAAAGTTGGTTGAGATTAGATACCCCATGGTTGATTTTTTTTATTTGTATGGTTTTATGAAAAGAAGAATATAGATTTAATTTCATGAACAAATAGATAGGACACATTGCAAAAACCCACATGAGCAAATCCCAGCTGCACAAACAGGAGATTTTATGTCAATAGATTTTCCGGCTATTTGTATGTTAGATGAATGCCAATCCAAGACATTCTGATTAGGTAGATTTGGATATTACTACAAGGTACAAGTTAGTGGTGATTCCAGAGTTGTCATGTCAAAGCTATCACAAAAGGGCTTATTAGGTTGAAAATTTTACTTCAAATAGTGTACATTGGATGAGAGCAAATATAGTTCAAAAGGCTGTATACTTGTGAACAATTTCAGTTTAAGTCTGATTGACTAGAACATATGAATCTTAATGACGGATAAGGTTGAGACTGAAGGTTTTGAGTAGGATTTCAGTGCTTCCGAATGGTGACACAAATTCTTGTTAGTCATCTCGTGTTTATAGAAATGACTAAGCATATGCTGCTTCCAGTTAATAAAATAATGCCAATGTAATTTTGTTCGTAATAGAAAGGAAATGCATATATTCTTGGAAATAGATACTTGGAAACCATAGGATTGAATTATGGATTGACATTATTGATCGAATCGTGAAAATGTTGAACGACATAGGTTCGTTTACTTTTGCAGTCAGAAAAGTGTTTGTTCCAAAAAGGAGATGAAGGTGAGGCGTTCTATTGAAACTGTCTTATGATCCCATGTGTAATTTCTGCAAAGGTGGGAAATAGAGGATAATCTTGAGGGGGGAGGAGAAATTTAGGAATTTTGTGGTCCTGTCAGCTAAAAGGTCCATGCTAAGTGATGTAATGTTGTAATCCAGCATAAGTTTTATATAGAATGAATTTGTGGAACTCTTGGCAAGGTTCAGGGTGATTTGTAAATCTGACAGCTTGAGAGCAGAGAACTAGGTTTCAACAATGTAGTCATTGATGTTATTTAGATTCTTGGAAATAGATACTTGGAAACCAATTTTTTTGTGTCTGTGGAAACCAATTTAATTTTCTATAGTAGTTGGATTAGTAACTTCTCGGCTCTAAAAATGATTGAGTAATTGGCAGATGTAACTAGCATGTAAATCTAAATAACTTCTGACGAAATTAAAACATAATATAAATGAATGTGATCCCTCTTTTCAAAAAATGAATGTGATCCCATACATGATGAATTCTGTCAGAATGGCTATTCTTGAAAGGTGCTAGTCATTCTTGAATCATGCTTTTTGTTTTTTCAGAATAAGATTGGTTTAATTGTTTTCATTGCTCATTCAAGTGTTTTGTCGCTTATAAAAATGTGTATTGAGCCATGAGTTGAGTTGACCGTTCAATCTTAAAACAATAGTATAAATATGTTGATGTACTTCGTGATTGCAATATGCTAGTTTCCATAGTGTTCAAGTAACAAATTTAATTCTGGTTCTCTAGGGATAAGCTTAAAATAATTGTTTTGTTTTTGTAGGATAGAGATTGTGCCTTTTGTTTTAGCAGATTTTTGTATATGTAAGTGATGGTGAGGAGAGACTGAAATGGGAACAAGACATTAGTACTTAAGTTCTGAAGTCTTCATTGTTGATTTACAGATTCTTCTCTGAGAACTATGAGTACGGGAATAAAGAAATCCCCTTCAAATGGCTCGGAGAAGATTTTATCATTTGAAGAGCAGCAGGCAAAGGTATCTGCAGTAAAAGTGCTCCTTTAGCATTTCTATAAGTGCTTTCTGTAACTTGTTTTAATTCCTTAAGTTGGGGCATGATAATACTATCCTTATTGTTGGGGAGAAAATCTATTTACCCTGCAACACTGTTCATATGTGCACAGATTAACGAAGTGAAGAGGTTGATAGGAACATTGCCTGATAAGTTGTCCATTTATTGTTCTGATGGATCCATCTCAAGGCATCTAAGGGCAAGAAACTGGAATGTCAAGAAAGCTACGAAAATGTTAAAAGATACCTTGAAATGGAGGGCAGAATACAAACCAGAGGAGATACATTGGGTATGCTATCATTTATTGCTTTGTAGTCCGAATTCACATGCAGAATGTCTGCCAGATTCTCATCCTGCTTAAAACAGGTTCCCTACTCCGATAGTGTACTAGTAGTCAAATGAAGCCTGATATATTCTGCAGGTTGCATCCTTTGTTTTTCTTTCTTTGTTTTCAGTGCATCCTGAACTGGCGTATATGGTTGTGGTTCAGTGTACTCAACCTGAGTCAATTGACCTTTCTGGATTTTGTAAAATTTCAACCTTCCACACCTATTAGCAGTTCTTTCTGAATTCAACCCCACCTATCTAGTAAACTGTAAGAAAATTGATAGACACTCAAAGTCCAGCATAGCTATAATTACTTCAAACCCAGATAATTACAAGGGTCATCTGGAGTCGTTAGGGTTGGAGGTTGTGAATCCAGGTCAAGTTCTTCTAGTATATGATTACTGAAGTAACGATAGTCTTACACATTCATCATTTCCATTTGTAATACAGGAAGAGGTAGCTCGTGAAGCAGAAACAGGGAAAATTTACAGATCAAATTATTTTGACAAGCATGGGAGACCAGTTCTTGTCATGAGACCTAGTTGTCAGGTTTTATCTTCAAAGCCCTTCTGACACCTCCATGAATTATTTGTGATTTATAAGTTAGCTATAACTTAATATTTGAATTTGTCTCTGAGCTACATCTGGAATCTTATGTGCTGTAAAACTGTTGTTATTTGTCAGCTTTATTCATCTTATCTAACCAAAATATCCCATATTGAAGCAGATAGTTTTTCCAAAAAGAGATAATAAGCATATTAATCGTAGTGCACAATCAGTGACAAAATCATTGCCCATAGCATCTTGTCGAATTCCTGATAATAGGATATGCTATATATGCCTATAAATGTAATGCTTTGGAGATCTATAGTTCAGAAGAAAACTATTTTTCCTTATTAACATTTTGTAGTTTCTTTTAATTGCAGAACTCAAAGTCGACTAAAGGACAGATTAGATACTTGGTATACTGCATGGAGAATGCTATTTTAAATCTACCTCCAGATCAGGAACAAATGGTTTGGATGATAGATTTTCAAGGTTTCAATTTGTCACATATTTCAGTGAAGTTGACACGGGAAACTGCCCATGTTTTACAAGACCATTATCCAGAACGCCTAGGTCTTGCAATACTGTACAATCCACCAAAGTTTTTTGAACCATTCTTTACGGTAAGCCCAGTTGATTGCAAATTTTATTGTTTAACTTTTCACTAGATCTATACTTTGCAGATGATCATTTTTATAAAGCTGTAACAGTATCTTTTCGGAGTTGTACAGCTTTTGGCCTTTGGTCATATTTCCTTTTGGCACGTGAATTGCGAATGACGACCTAAATTTGAAAGTGGAAAAAAGCCAAACTTTTTTCGTGATAAATTAATAAGATCCATAGTAATAAAATTCGTACACTTGTAAACATGATTTTTTGGCAGTTTCATGTTATCCTGTGCCATTCCAAGGGGCTGGCCATCCCCTTTTCCCCTTTTAGTAAAGTCTCAAATAGAGAGGATGTCGCTTGGTACTTGGTAGATTTGTATTAATGTGGAGAAATCTATAGCCAAATATATCAGCTTGGTGGCTATGGTACTTAAAATAATGTCTTTTGTTGCAGATGGTAAAGCCTTTTCTAGAGCCAAAGACTTACAACAAAGTCAAGTTTGTTTACTCAGATGATGTCAACGCCAAGAAGATAATGGAGGATCTATTTGATATTGATAAACTGGAGGCTGCATTTGGGGGGAATGATACATCAGGTTTTGATATAAATAAATATGCTGAGAGGATGAAAGAGGATGACAAGAAGATGCCTGCAATTTGGAAAAGAGGAAATCCTGCTTTGGCAGCCTCAGAACCTGCCCCTACTAGTGCTGCTCTTACATTGGATTCTATCAAGTTAGATTCAGATTCTGATGCATCTGATAATGGAAAAACAGACAGTTCCTCGTCCCATGGGATAGAACCAGAAGTTGTCTCAGACCATGACGAACTGGTGGCTGCCGGTACCAGAAACGCTACCGAAGATGTACATTGAGTAAAATATTGGCTCAAGGTATATGGTGACTTAACTGAACTGCTGTATCTTGCTGACCCTTTTTGGCTGTCTGGTTAGATACTAAAAATTTAGAGGGATTCTATGAACTCGAGTTATCAATTTATTTGAGCATTTTGGAGACCCGATGAATGTATTCGCCTTGTGTAAGGTAATCAGAACTCATGTAGTCCACAATTCACATAAGAGATATAGTGTCTGTCTCCGTTCTTTGTGCCTTATTGTTCACTCTTCACTTAAAACATTTTCTCCACGCATGTGCATCTTTTTCCTTATAGAAAAAACAAGTTCAATTCAATTCAATTACAATTGGATTTGCTATATTAGAATCCAATCCGATCCAATTAAGTATGTAAAACCAATTCAAAACAAATCCAATTATAGATGGGAGAAAGGTGTCCATCGTACTGAGAACTATGAATCAAAGCCATATATATATATATATATATATATATATAAGTTAAAGCTTTTGCCAGTTGCTGGGAATTGCATCGCATATACTCTAGGTTTGAACACTATCACAAAAGCTTAAAATACCAGCCGCAAAGCTTATAGCACAAAAAAGAAAAAAGAAAAAGAAGATTAAAGAGTCTCATAGGAAACTCTTACACTCAGAATTTAATATCAGATGCTTATACATAGTAATGATAGTAAACTATATATATAATTGTATAAAGAATAAGTTCAATAACTAATAATCTATTCATTCAGCTCTAGCCTCTCCAGGAACCTAGGTCCTCCGCGCCCTCCTCATTGCTACTGAGCAAGATCCAGATCCAGAGCCTCCGTTAGCTCCGCCTGAAGTAACTGTCACTAGGGCGGAACCATCTCCTTGAAAGAGAAGAGATCTCTCATAGTTAGTTCCATATCAAATCATTACCAGTCATCTCAGTCAATGATTACTTAGTGATTAAGTGCAAGCTGTTATTGTTGTTACGGTTAGTTAAGTGATTGTTAGAATTAGTGGAGTTAGCCTATAACAAGTTGTACAGTTGGCAGCTCAGCCTTGGTCTTTATATATTTACAGTGTAACAGTTATTGTTAATTAATGGACAGAATATTCATTTCTCGGTACGGAGAGCCTTCTGTCTCACCGCTGTTCTCCCCTCATTTTCTTTGTTTTCTTGCTCTTTCTCGCTTTTCTAACACTCTGATTTCTTCTTTCTCTGACAATTATTGTTAATGGATTGAGAGAGAATATTCATTTCTTCTTACGGTATCGAGAGCCTTCTGTCTCGTGACTTTTCTCCCCTCATTTTCTTTAGTTTTCTTGATCTTTCTTGCTTCTGAAACACTCTGATTTCTTCGTTCTCTGTACTTTCATGGCTTCTCCTTCTGATTCTGCGGCCTCTGTCCCTCCCTCCACTCCGCTCCCTCCTCAGCCTACTGGTCCTCCGCTCCCTCCTCAGTTTACTGGTCCTCCGCTACCTCCTCAACCTACGTTAGCTCCGACAGCCGTGGCGACATCACCTCCTCGGATCCCAATTGACAGCTTTATGCTGAACTCAATGCCAAGGGATATAAATTTGCTGAGCCAGAGCATCCACCTGAACCCCCAAAGCATTCTTTGTCAGTTTAGGGTTTAGGTGGATGCTCTGGAGTCCAAGGTATGTGTAGCAGGGCCTTACTGAGGTGTGGTGTTTTAATTGCTGTCTTTTTTGCTGGGTGAAAAATGATTTACAAAAGTGGAATAATCATATTGAATAGTGGATTTTTCAGTAACTCGTGTTTTAGGTAGTGCCTTCTGTGGAAGATATTTCATATTTGTTCCGTTGTGAGAAGATTCCGAACCATTTATTTTATTTTTCCATTTCCCCTCGTGATGCTTGCACCATGTCACAATGGAAAGAGTAATAAGAATAACCTTTGTCTGCGGCTCTAATGGAAAGTGCATAATATGTTTTCAGGCATTGCAACAACAATCTCGAGCATCAGATGATTTTCAAGAAATTGCCTCTGGAGCAAAAGAACTTTCTCAAAGAAAATTTAGCATGGATGCTGCATTGGAGGATAAGATTTGTGACCTCTATGACCTTTTTGTTGATGTACTGACTCAAGCTTGCAAATTCCGTCATTGAAAATTTTGTTCCTTTATTTTGCAGATAAATTCCTTTATTGTTGCCTGATTCCCTGGTCTTTATTTCTTGGTTCTAGGGGCTGGATGAAGACGCAGGTCCCCAAATAAGAAAGCTCTATGCTGAGGTACTTCACCCTTTTCGCTGTATTTTTCCCTGTTTTGTGATTTGTATTGCCTGGGCTCTCTTGCAGCTTCCAACATGTTCTGTTTAAAGTTTCTGTACGAACTGCAATGTAACATGAAGGCAGTAGATCTAGGATTTGATTCTTCTTACTGCAGTATTGGGGGTTTGCAGTTTAGTTTTTGGTCGTTTCACTTGAATTCTTCAATTTGAATTACGAGTGCCTGTTCTCTCTCTCTCTCTGCCCCCACACACACACCCCCACCCCTACCCCCAATGTAATATTTTCTTTCACAAAGAGGTGTGATATCTGAATTCAACATAGCAACTTTCAACCAGTAATAGTACATCTCTGAAAGTGTTCTTTTAAAAGCTTTTTGTAATCACCTAAATGTATGAAGCTTTCCTGACTTAATTAGTCTCATATGATTCAGCTAGCAGGATTGTGGCCTAATGGTTTCATGGACAACCATGGGATCAAACGCGCAATTTGTCGGTCAAAAGAAAGACGGAGGGAGCATCAGGTTTTGATATAAATAAATATGCTGTGAGGATGAAAGAGGATGACAAGAAGATGCCTGCAATTTGGCAATTTGGACAAGAGGAAATCCTGCTTTGGCAGCCTCAGAACCTGCCCCTACCAGTGCTGCACTGCTGCTCTTACGTGGGATTCTATCAAGTTAGACTCAGATTCTGATGCATCTGATAATATAAAAACGGACAGTTCCTCGTCCCATGGGATAGAACCAGAAGTTGTCTCAGACCACGACAAACTGGTGGCTGCTGGTACCAGAAACACTACCATAGATGTACATTGAGTATAATAATGGCTCAAGGTATATGGTGACTTAACTGAACTGCAGTATCTTGCTGACCTTTTTTGGCTGTCTGGTTAGGTCCTAAAACCAATTCAAAACAAATCCAATTGTAGATGGGAGAAAGGTGTCTGTCGTACTGAGAACTATGAATCAAAGCCATTATATATATATATATATATATCCTTGACAGATAAAGTTCAGAGTTTTAAGATGAAGAAAAACTCGAAAAATTGAATGATAGTAAACTATATATATAATTGTATAAAGAATAAGTTCAATAACCAATAATGTATTCATTCAGCTCTAGCATTCTTTAGGAAAACATGTTACTGTATTATGTGTATATTTACTATTAATCAACAACGAATCCAACTAGAATGATTGGATTCTAGAATGAAAGAGGAGGTGGTCGTCGTCATCAGAGTCATTGTCGCCGGTGGTTGGTTCGCCGATGGGAGTGTAGAGGAGGAGAAGATGATGAAGGGACTTAGAAAACGAAAACGTAGTGCCATCTTCGGAAGTTCTTCGAGCTTCCGTTTTTCGTCCGTTGGTGATCGTTGAGCCAATGCCAAAATCGAAAGGACCCATTTACCTCTCTTAACCAGAAAAAAATCATAATTTTGTATCCAACATTTGCTGACTCATTCTTTTCTCTTGAGTCTCATGCTAAAATTCGAACAAGTTTCCTCTTGGTGAATAGAAAAAGAAAATACATAACGTACCTAGAGAGCTACATTATTCTTAATTAATAGAATGAAAAAGAGTCAGGAAGGGAAATTAAGATATGCTCTAGATGGCGACGAGCATATATACATATACAGGAATTCCTGAATTCGCCTGCATGAGAAAACTGCAGAAAATTAACCACTCCCAATTAAAATACAAAGTCCAATCGCAAACAAATAAAAGTTTACTACTTTAATTCTTGCAATCTACTAGCTAGCTTCTAGTTCCTCCAGCTAGCAGAGATGGGCATGCTGCTGCTGCTGCTGCTGCTGCTGGGGTAGTCTAGGAATTGAGGTCGGCCACCATGGGAACACAACTGTGTAATAGCCCGGACGTTTTGCCCAGTGTTTAAATATCTTTGACCACTTTCCTGTGTGAACGTTCCACTTGATAATGTCATCGTCCACATGCAGATAAAAAATATCCTTATTACTTGGGTCAAAAGCAATCGGAAACATACTCGATTTGAACGGAATCATTTCAGCTTCAAAGGAATAAACCCCGCGTTTACTCAAATACAACTTTTTGCCAGCAGCTGCTCCTCCATCATCTTGTGATTGTTTCAACTCATATAGATACAGACTTCTGGAGAGCATGCTCATGTTGCACAATAGCACATATCCTCTGCACACACCCAAGTACTGAAGCATAAAACCAAAGTCTAGAGTCTCCTCAAATATGGTGAAACCCAGTTTATGATCAATAATACCATCACCATTATTGTTGCTGCTGCTAGTTCCATCATTGTCGTAGAATGGACCCAAACCAATAACAATAAAGTCGAATTCTGTTAGCCAATATAACATTCCATTGTATGTAAAGGATAACTCCTTGAGGCGACCAAAATCGAAGTGCCGTGGGGACGAGACAACTGATTCTCTCCACTCCCCAGTGTCAGAAGAGAAGATATCCACGTTTAATTTGAATGTATCACATTTCTTCTCACCATTTTCAAATTCGACAGGAGGAAGAATTCTCACAACCGTGTACCTACACTGAACATTATGCTGGAAGTTGTTTCCTTTCCAATCATCTTCCTCGCATTTATAGTCAGGAACATTGCAGATGAATCCTACCCGCACACTCTTGTGGCATTTACTTGGGGTGGGAGGAAGTACAGCATATTGCATGGTGTACGCATTGCAGATGTAGTATATGCGTTGATAATCCTCCGTCATGCAGCACAAAACCAAGTCATTATATGTCGCTACAACAACTGGTTTTTCCATCAAACGGTGGAAACGCATGAATCTATTGAGCGCCCAAGGTCGTAGATTGGGTGACGACGACACCATAGGACGGAATTCCACAGCTCTTTTGGTTATCAAAGTGCGTATCTTTGGAATTCCCTTATAACTTTGGATACTTACAAAGCAGCCAATAAAATAAGGATCTTCAATGAGGGTGCACCAACGCTTGGACACAGTTTTGCATTGAAAAACATATTTAGTGCATGCAAGTCGGCATAGGATTTCAGCCAATATACCATTAGGTAGATCATCAATTGATGTTCTTCTTTCTGCTGATAATGATCTCTTTGATCTTTTTAACTTACTCGAGGTCGGCAATCCAAGAGACAATCGGGTTCTCTTCCTTGCTTTGGTAGCAGTATCGCCTCTCGTCGACCTGCGCCATGCAATATATTATACATATAATTTACGCCCTATAAAGAAAATGTTGCGTGGAATCGACAAATGGTGTTCATTAACTAAAACGAATTTGTATGGCAGAACTAGGCCTGAAAAATTTATAAAGAAATGAGGCCTAGATCACATGAATGTTCCTAAAACTATTTATCCCTAGAAGGGATACAGAAGTGTGAATTCTAATCTGTTTTCAACTCTAGGAATAGAAATTGTGTAATTTGAAAGAAACCTGCATAGAGTGTTGGCCTTGAATTGGTTCTGCTCAACAAATCCAGATAAAAGCTTCATGGAACCATTGTCATGCTTAGAGCTCATAAGAGTATTGGTGCTGAACTCGGGTATCTTTGCAGATCTAGCAACATGTTTAGCATCACTAGATTTCTGAATTCCTGCAAGATTCATAAAACAAGAGTCTAACTACATTGGCCATCAAAATAAAAATAGTTCTGCATACATTAGGAAACGAAAACTACAAGCAGTCCACCCAGCACATAAGCAATAACAATTAAAGCATCAATCTAATGGAAAAGCTTGAACTGGTAAACGGTTTACCAAGAGTTCAAAACTCATAAAACACATCGCACACAACGCAAGTGATTTTCAACAGCAGCAATGAACATACAGACAGTTTCTTCCTGACCATGACTACCAAATTTTTAATAAGACCTATTAACATATGAAAATTCCTATTACCTTAACCGTTAATTCTAGTCACCAATAACAAAAGTGCGTAATGGTCATGAAACCAGATTCAAAAAGGGCACCTAAATTCCACAGATTGGAGAAAAGAAGTTTCTTACCATTGTCGGCAATTCTGTTTCTATTGAAGCTTTTACAAGCATTAACGCTCTGTTTCAAGCATTGGCCGTCGTTGGGGTCCGGCACAGGACAGGGGGCGGGGCCCTTGAAGCGGATGCGGAGCCGGCGGGACTGCGGGGCGGTGCCAGCGTCGGCAGCACAGAATTCATTGAGGAGGGGGCTTTCCGATTCAGCCATGAGAGATGAAATACCGAGAGATAAGATTCAGTTTCAAAAAAACAAATAAATAAACTCAGATATCGGAACAAGGGAATGGTGATTCTCACGGCTGGGAGGCTTTTATGGGGGATGAGCTGGCTGGTTCCTTTTAGTTTCGGGTATACTGCAATTCTATTCCTTATTGTTAAGGGTTGAGAGAGAGAGAGAGAGAGAGACGTGAGATAAATAAATGGCTTAATTTCACAGTTCACGAAAATATCAGACTGTGACATGTTTACTAATCCTAATCGGATTAGAGGAACTGAATTGAGCAGGAATGATTAATTTTGAAAAGCCAATATCAATTAAATTGAGGAGGCATATGTGTATCATCATCACTCTTCTTAATACTTGACATGTGTCCATAGACATAACTATGTATAACTTTTTATTTTGTATTATGAAATTATGGTTATACATATGAACACGTGTCAAATGTTGAAAAAAGTGGTGAACATACACCTTGATTAAAGTGGTGGACAAAAATGCTCTCGCTGTTGAATAGGCTATTGGAGATGCTCTTTTAAGTTGTTTCCTAAATTATCATGAATATGAATTGAAACTAATTTGATTGTTAAAATGCACTTATTCTAAATAAATTATTGAGTTTAAAGCGAATTGCAAATTTGGAATTTTAAAATTTGTATAAGGATATAATGGGTAAAAATTAGGGGTCATCATTAGGCTCGCGAGCCCATGGGCAGATGGGGGCCCGCCCGGCCCATTCAGAAAAAGCTTGGCCCGTTGTTGAGTGGGCCGGGCTTGGGCTTGGGTGTCTAAAGCCCGGCCTGGCCAACAGACTCGGGCCGTTTGAGCCCAAGAAAGCCTGGCCCACGGGCTCACATACGTATAAATAAATAGATATTAAAAAAACCCAAGTTAAATGAAATATGGAGAAAATCATTATCTATTATCATTGTAAGAATTAAAAAAATGAAGTATGAGAAAAAATATGAATTTATTAATGTGGGGTTGTATAACTATATCTTTATATTTATGGGGAAAAAAGGAAAAAGCGAACTATGAAGTTATGAACAAAGAAAAAAATGGAGACATAAACATATAGACAAATGTAAATAGAGAACTATGAAAAAAATGAGGAAACATAGAAACACACCAAAACATAGAAAAAAAATACATATTACAAAAAAAGACAAAATAAAGTAGGCTCATTTAGGCCCGCCCAAGCCCGATGAGATTTTTCAAGCCTGGCCCATGGGCTAGGCTCGGGCTTTAAATTTTCAAAAAAAAAATACGGCCCGACCCAAGCCCATTAAATTTGGGCTGGGCTAGCCCGGTCTAGCTCATTGACGAGGCCTAGTAAAAATGATGGATGCCTCATGGGCTAGTTCTCCAGTAATTAGAATAGGGGTGTGCAAGATCCAATCCAATCCTCCCAAACCGACCGATGATGTTCCCCATTATGAGTTACATTATAAATGTAAATTCATAATGTATGTGACCCTTCATGTACTACATGATTGGATCATATGGCTGATTTGCTTGTGAAAATTTAATCAAATCAAATCCAATCTAGTTAGTTTCATACTTATTTTTCTCATTAGGTAATTTTCATTAAGAAAGTTATAAACATTATAAGTAATTTGATTGATTATGTTTAATATATTATAAAATCAAAATAATTTTCTCTAACATTTCATTTATATTTTACATTGATGTCTATTAAAATGTTTGATTATATTCAACTTGACGATAAATGTTTCATATATCATTATTATTTTTGTTTCATTATGAAAACCGATCATCCAATCTAATCCAATATCAATTAGGTCGGATTGGATCATATTGGATTTAAGCCTCTGCACCTTTCAGAACTACCCCGTTTTATTGCTGACTTAGGCCTTTGGACCTATCAGAACTACCCCGTGTTATTGCTGACTTAGGCATCAGAGGGCCCTTGGCCACCACCACACCGGTGGTTTTTCGATTGATTTATTTTGTCTTGCAGGGAATCTAGAAGGAGGGACGAAGAAGAAAGAAGAATCATCTACAAATATTCTCCCGTGAGAAATTTGCACAAACAAGGAGGACAAAAACTACGTTTTTTACGAGGACCTCTTTGATTTTCCGGAGGGCCCAGAGAGTTTGAGAGAGGAGGACTTGAAGGAGCTATGGGGTGATGGTCCATTGGAGATGACCAATACCGACAAGGTGTACGAGGTCTTCAAGATGGTGGCAACTTGACAAACGACGCTGTAATGCAATTTCCGAAGGCAAAGGGAAGCGAAGGCGTAGTGGGCTGAGTAATGAATTAAGGGAGGCGACGGCGACTTCCAACTTAGTTTCGGGTATACTGCAATTCAATTCCTTGTTGTTAAGGGTTGAGTGAGTGAGAGAGAGAGAGAGAGAGAGAGAGAGAGACGTGAGAGAAATAAATGGCTTAATTTCACAGTTCACGAAAATATCATATTGTGGCATGTTTACTAATCCTAATCGGATTAGAGGAACTGAATTGAGCAGGAATGATTAATTTTGAAAAGCCAATATCAATTAAATTGAGGAGGCATGTTTATTTTAACCTATGTGTATCCTCATCACTCTTCTTAATACTTGACACATGTCCATAGACATAACTATGTTTAACTTTTTATTTTGTATTATGCAACTATGGTTATGCATATGAACACGTGTCAAATGTTGAAAAGAGTGGTGAACATACACCTTGAATTAAAGTGGTGGACAAAAATGCTCTCGCTGTTGAATAGGCTGTTGGAGATGCTCTTTTAAGTTGTTTCCAAAATTTTCATGAATATGAATTGAAACTAATTTGATTGTTAAAATGAACTTATTCTAAATAAATTATTGAGTTTAAAGCGAATTGCAAATTTGGAATTTTAACATTTGTGTAAGGATATATAATGGGTAAAAATTAGGGGTCGTCATTAGGCCTGCAAGCCCATGAGCTGGAGAAATTATAGAATGATACTGTATCACCACGTCAGCTAGTGATACTCCCATTCAAAATCTGCCACGTGTACTTTTTAAAATAAAATTAAACTATATTTTACAACTGGACTTTGGCTTACAACTTTACCCTTCCAACTTTAATGACCCCAACCCTTCCCTCCTCCATCTTCCCTGTGCTATGCCCCTGCTATCAACGCCGCACAACCCTCTTCCCTTCACCCTCTCAGCCACCCACCCCGGCCTTCCCTCCCCCTCCAATATTCCCACCCCCTCTTTCTCTCCCTCTCATTTTCGGTGAAAAGTTAAACCCATTAATAAAAATCCAAAAATCTTAAAAATATGTGCAAACCCATTAAGCATGAAACCATAAATCTTAAAAAAAAAACCCATCTTCTTTAGCTTCAAGGGTGTCTCCAGAGATACAATAGTAGAGTTTGACCGGATTTTGTTTATGGGTTTTGAGTCCTTTGACAATAGAAGTTCTTTAGATTCATTAACTATGAAGACGGTGAAGCCTGAGGTAGGTGGTGAGGGAGAAGGGAAGATGTGTGGTGTCGCAAATGGGAGGCATAGCGCAGGGAAGAAGACGGTGGACAGGGAAGACGGAGGAGGGAAGGGTTGGGGTCATTAAAGTTGGAAGGGTAAAGTTGTAAGCCAAAGTCCAGTTGTAAAATATAGTTTAATTTTGTTTTAAAAAGTACACGTGGCAGATTTTGAATGGGAGTATCACTAGCTGACGTGATGATACAGTATCATTCTATAATTTCTCCATGAGCTGATAGGGGTGATGGTCCATTGGAGATGACCAATACTGAGGAGGTGTACGAGGTCTTCAAGACAGTGGCAACTCGACAAACGACGCAGTAATGCAGTTTCCGAAGGCAAAGGGAAGCGAAGGCGTAGTGGTCGTTGAGCAACAAATTGAGGGAGGCGACGACGACTTCCAACTTATACTTCTTCTATACAACCTTGAGACGACGTCAAAACACTATCTTCTTGTCTACGATTACGCCAAACACCATTGCAAACCCTTTTCTCTATGGCAGTGGTGATGGTGGGGTTGTACTAGGTTAGCGAAGAGTGCGAGGAGGAGGTGGATCTAGGTGGTGGGTATGGGGAGGTGGGGATGGGGGTTGGACAAGAATACCCTCAAAAGTTGAGGCACGTGGCATTCATGTGGTTTTTTTAAACAAAGACTTGGATGGAATTTGCTAAAAACTGACGTTGGAGGGGGGGGGGTAAATTGGCAATAAAAAAAAAATTGAGGGCTAAATTGGTAGGAAAAAGAAGTTCAGGGTGATCATTTCAACATGCGTGATAGTTCGGGATGTTTTTCCTCAAAAAAAACCTTATGTTAGGGTTTGTGGGTTGGATCTAATGTGGGGGTCTATTGTGAGTGTGGGTTGAGGAGAGGTCTGGAGGTGTGGATCGGGGGTGCTGTGTATGAGTTGGTTCTACTTTGGATGGGGGAGAAAGCGAGAGAGAGACTAGATTGGGAGGCAAAGAGGGGAGGTGGAAGAGGGAAGGAGAGGTGCAGTTTTTTTAATAAATAAAATACTCTTAATTTTTATTTATTTATGGAATTTAAGTTTTTACCTATATTTTAAAAAAATTCATGTGCCATTATATTATGGGTCATGCTAAGTAGACCAACTTTAGATACCAACTTGTGTACCAACTCTCTAATAGAGGTGGAGCCCACCAATACAATGGGTCCCACGCTCTATTAGAGAGTTGGTACACAAGTTGGTATCCTACATATGTGCCACGTCAACATTTTAACTCAATACATAAAGGAACCTCACAACATAGACCAATTTGATGTATAAGGGGTGTTGACGCTAAATCTTGAACAGATAGAGATGAGTGCAACTTACAAATGGGATGGACGATCGAGAGATCGATTGAATATTGGATGCCGATTCTTCCTGTCCTTGGATGCTGATCCTGAATAGAAAGAAGTCGAGACTCGTAAGGTCTATGGAACCGGTGTGGAACCAGCCTAAGACCCTCCGATGCTGAAGTAAGTTTGTTGTTTTAAGAGCTCTTGCTGTTGACCATATAGAAGTATAAAAGTCAAGCTGAAAAGTCTTACCCCTGTATTGTAGTGGAGGGGCCTATTTATAGAGGGCATTTAGTATGCTCTTAGTACTCATTTCCGATGTGGGACTCGTGGGAGGGCCCTATGAGGTTGATTTAGATATTTCTGG
>NW_018921266.1:57325-73814 GCF_002207925.1 Prunus avium
TTTTTTTTTTCCAGCAGAGAGCCTTTTTTTAAGGACTCTTTTTTTAAAAGTACAAGCGATAGTTTAAACTATAGGACATGAAGATTTCTCACACACACACATAACAACTATGATGCCATGTGGAACTCACATATCCAATGATATCATGCCATGTGGATTAAAGAAAAACTAATAATACTTTTTTCGTGATAAATTAAAAAGATAAGACCCATAGTAATTGTACATTTGTAAACATGATTTTTTTGGCAATTCCTTTTCATCTTGTGCCATTCCAAGCTGCTGGTTATCCCCTTTTCCCCATTTAGTCATAACTCATCAAGCCTATCATGTAATCGCCTTGTGTAAGTTAGTCAGGAGGAGCTCCTCGTCAAAACTCTCTGCAACCCAAGAACCTGCATGTTCTGTACGTGAGTATGAGTATAGCTGACAAAAGAAATGAGGGAAAACCAGAGTTGCATGGATATGATTAGGTACTATTTATTAACTTAAGAACCAATAGAAACATGATAAGTGATAAAATAAAAATAAAAAACCAATAGAAACATGATAAGTGGGATTGGATTTTAATCGGTTTCGAACAACCTAAAACCAACATCCAATCTGATCAAAAATAAAAAAACCAACATCGAATCCAATTTGGAGTCTTGAAATTAGCATTAGATTAAGTTGGTTGGTTCCATCGGTTTGGATTGAATTGCACAACCCTAAAAGGCAACAAGGCTTTTATTAGGATACTGAATTGATGCGTTTAATTATATCTATGAATAATACTAACAGCATTTAGATTCAGCGTGGGTAATTTGTCTGTGAAATATATATATATACTTGCTATGTAGAGATGATGAACTGCATGTTCTGTACGTGAGTGAGTACTCTCCTTGACAGTGTAACTCAACATCCTTTATTCATTTGCTGCTTGAAGAATAAAATAATAAAAAAAACCAACCAACAAATAAAATGGCCAAAAAGATGTACCCTTATTTCAATCTATCATTACATGATTACAAACTGAGAAGATTGAATAATAACACATGAGCTTGATTAAATTTGCTTGCTACACACATACAAAAAGTATACAGAAACAAGTAGCCAGGTCTCTGAGCTTGAGAGCTGTAATAACAATATATTTCGTATATACGTAAACCTTGAAATAAGCTGACACCAAACGGTACACTACTGAAAGATAAGCCCCCTGAAAAAGCAGAAGCAGAGAGAATGTGCACAAGCATATTCAAGATTTTATAACCAGAAGAAAACCTGTAAATGAGGTTCCCTACTTGAGAATAAATTGTGGGCTACCTAGTAAATGAGGTTCCCCCGAAAAAGCAGAAGCAGAGAGAATGTGCACTAATGAACCATCTCATCTAACTTCTGCCTGTAAAGAGCCAATTTCTGCAACAAAATCCAAATAGCAGAAGCTTTAGCGCCTTATTTTAGGATTAATAATTCTAGAAACTAGAAATAAAGAGAAATATAGTTGCAAGTGATATTAAACTCTGTCCATTTGCTCATGCATATACTGAGAACTATGAATGAAAGCCATTTTGAGATGTACATTAGGGTCTGATTAAAGCCATATATATGAGTCACAGCTTTCCTTGACAGATAAAGTTCAGTGTTTTAAGATCAAGAAATACTTGAAAAATTGAATGCACTAAACAGAACCAGTTGCTGTGTTTTGGGAGCTCCCTTTCTTTACTCAACAAATGGAAGAGAAAATTACACCACATTTTTTTTCCAGCCCAAGTACTCAAGTATTTTTCAAATTGCAACCATTTTGATCATGCTCATGAGTGTGCATGAGGAGACAAGCTATTGAGACTCTAACATTGAACTGCGGAAAAGATCCAACTAAGTGCAGGAAGTTGCATACCTTGGTGTAGGCATAAACCCCAGCCTCAGCAGGTCCGGCAGGACTTCCCCTCCTAATGAATTTCCCCTCTTTGGAAATGTAAAGCATGGGTATTCCAGTTGAAAGTTCTAAACTAATAACCTGCCAAAAAAGAACAAAAAAAATATATGATTCTTGTCTTTTGTTCTATAAAATGATTAGTCCCAAATATGTCGTGCAAATCTCAATGATCAAAATGGTCTGATACCTCTTGAGAAGTTAGTTTGTCAAGATACATTATTATGGATCTCAATGAATTCCCATGGGCAGCAATCATCACATTCTTTCCAGCTAAAAGTTGGGGTTCAATCTGCAGCGTAGTATTTATGCAGTCAGATGTTAGAGAATGGCATAATGTCCCCGAGTGTTTTAGAACTACACATAACATATTGAATGTAATACAAACATGAGGACAATCATATAGGTAAGCATATGATCATGGTCATTCTTACTTGATCTTTGAAATAAGCAACAGCTCTTTGAGCACACATTTCCAAACTCTCGCCATTAGGAGGGGGTACGTCATAACTCCGACGCCACTCATGAACTTGTTCCTTCCCATATCTATCTGCTGTTTCCTGTTTATTGAGACCCTGTAATTCCCCATACCTAAAAACAACATGAATGCCATGCGGGAGTAAGTAGAGGAAGGGGATAAAGGGAAGAAGAATAACTAGACAAAAAGCAGAGATGGAATAACTACATTCTTTCATTCAACCGCCAATCTGCTACAACAGGAATGGATTGCTTTTTTGTGTCCTCACTAAAAATCTGACTCCATGCCGTAGCTTGTTCACTCTCATTATGCATTATAACTGGCACCTGCAGGCTAATTGATGGTTAACAGGCTGAAAAAAGAATATAAAATAAAAAAATCATCTCTCATCCAATGTAACATATTTAGGCCAAAAAAAGGAAAACATAGACTTAAAGGAGTTGAGCATTAAAACAACTGTGAAAATGCAGCTCAACTTAATAGTGTAGTTTTTTTCTCTTTTTTCCTACTTCTTTATATAGGATACAGACAGATGTTTTGTCTGCTTACCCCTGCCAATTACAACCAACGGTATAAAACCAATTCAATTATGCATGGACATCAGTTTCCAGTTTTCTACAATCATAAAGCTTCCAAATAGCCATTTAAGTTCTTCCTACTGACATTCAACAAAATCCTATACCCCAAATTACCTTCTTACGACGGTGCTGTGTCATGGCAAGCATGGCAGTCATCTGTGCACGAATCAGCGCAGATGTATAGATCATGTCGATAGGTATGTTGCTGATTCTCTTGCCAGCTTCGATTGCCTCTTCCACACCCTTCTTGGTCAGAGGGACATCAACACAGCCTGTGAACAAGTTCTTTTCGTTCCACAATGACTCGCCATGCCTAATCAAAATCAGAGCTGCTTCACCTGAAATGGATATGGAAACAACAGTTGGAAATTTTCACCAAGAGAAAATGTATTTCAAACTCATCCACATATGCCATATCAATTGTATAAAGTTAACCAATATGGTATTCATTCAGCTCTAGCCTCATAGGAAACGATTTTATGCAAACATGTTATTGTAGAATGAACAACAAACAATTACTATGCGTATATTTATTTACTATTCCCCAATGAATCAAAATAGAATGAGTAAAACTGCTTACCAGATTTCTTCCGAGAATCATTGGATTTGTTATGTGAGGGGGATGAAACTATATCGATCAATGAAGTCTGGGAAGTCGAGGCTCGAATTATACTAAGGTTTCTCTGACTGGAGTTATAGCATCCTCTTTTTGACAGTCCAACATCAACCTCAAAAGCCTTTGAAATCAATCTCACTGAACCTTTCCCAAACTCTTGATGTAGGCCGGAGGTATTAAAATGCCCAAGGGACTGAGAAGCCCCAATGCTTTGGTTAAATACAGCAGCAGCCATGCTGAAAATTCAAAATATCCCAAGTAATGGCGTAAGTACAAAAGTTATACATACGGGAGGACAAAACTATCTTCAAAACCAAATCATCATAGCTTTG
The DNA here is from genome assembly GCF_002207925.1 of Prunus avium. The sequence continues at coordinate 61,239 of NW_018921266.1, forward strand.
GGGACAAAAGAAAAAGAACATCTTCTACATCTTCCTATGGTCAAAAGCAGGGATGAAAATAAAGGAAAAAGATTAACTGAAACAAAAAAGCAGTTAAAAGTATTGTCATGCTTCTAAGAAAATGACAAATACCTTTTTCTTCTAAGAGTTCTTTGGCATTCCAAATTCAAAATCAAAACCCACATTAAGATGAATCATAATCAATCAGCTCCTATTAACTTTGAAGAAAAAAAAATCCATAAACTTAAATACATGTAAGGAAGGAAAAAAAACAAATGCAGCTCTGAAAAGCATGTTTATAACATCATGATCAGGCGAATTTGACCAACACCTGGAAGGTTAATTATTAGAAAACTAGTACTGAATATGTAATAAAAGTTTAGAGAGAGAGAGAGAGAGAGAGAGAGAGAGAGAGAGAGAGAGAGAGAGAGAGAGAGAATGTGCAGATCAATATGGAAGGGGTCGAAGTAAGCAAATTTAATGCTCTCGAACAATCAACTTATTCCCAACGAATATTAGGCGAAACAAAAATACCAGAAAGGAATGGCTTTTCCTTAATTCTTCTAAATGTTCAAACACATTCATGTCAAAATCACAAATGAAAAAACAAAAAGGAAAGGAAAACGGAAAAAAAGAAGAGACCTTTGCAGAGAATCAAGGTATCAGAGAGAAACCCAGAAGCCAAAATGCCCAGAAGCAAATGCAGAACAAATAAAAAAAGCAGTTTAGAGAAGGGTAGTGGGTACTTAGAATTTACCTTGTTATATAAATGAAAAGCGACACAACCGAGGCAGAGAAAGTGCAAAAGAGAAAATGGGGACACAGTTTATTACGAGAGAGGTTGACGGAGAAGAAGATGATGAGTTGTTTGTGCAAAGTTAATAGCTACATGTCCTTCTCATTGATCTCCAAGTCTCTCAACGAACAAAACAGGAGAGGGAGAGACAGAAAGAGAGTTACATGTGTATTTTGTGTTTTATATAAATTTTTATTTATAGAACAAATCGTTGTAGTTTGTCGTCGTCATTAAAAGCCTTCTCAGGGAAACAGTATATTGACAATTACCCGAAGTTGGCAACAGATTGGTGGGCGTTTATGCCTCTGACTAAGTTGGGCTTGTTTGACTTCAATCTTTTGCTTTTGATTTTTTTGATTTTTTTGATTTTTTTGTCTAATATTAGTGATTTTATTTATTTATTTCAATTGTTATTATCATAGATAATAGAACTTTATTACATGGTTAATATGAGATAAGAGGATAAAGCACGGGCTAATTACTCGGATAACAAATTTCATATCATAATTTGGATAAAGAATATGTTAGAATATGTGATGCGCGTAGATAGAAACTCGTAAAAAAAAAATTGATGTTGATAATAAAAAAGAATTATTATTACCATTATTTTGTGTTTAAACTACATGATCCAAATTAGATTGCCTCATCTACCACAAGAGGGTTTAGCTTTCATGGGGCATGCATGAAAATGAGCCTTGTAATTTATAAATGAGTTAAGAGTTTGAGCGACAAAATGGGTGTCTTATTTTTTTCAAATAAAGCCAACAATATTTTTGTCTTTTGAGTAGTTGGAAGGGCCATGGCTTCCTAAATACATATAACTAGCAGGTGCAGCTAGCAACACAGATTTAAGGGGGAAAAATACCAAACAAAGCAACCCTTCAAAGTCGCCAATTTAAAAGTACCACCTACCTCCACCTCAACACACAACTCTCTCTCTCTCTCTCTCTCTTGGTCAAGAGCATTTTCTCTCTGGTTTATTTGGTGTTTGCATATATAACACGTGCTTGTTTTTGCTTATTCACACAGCTTATGCATGGTTACACCAAATACATGCAATGCAACCATGTGACACCTAACCCCTCCTCCATCAGCAGCATTCAATTATTTATATCAGATCTGGAAATGGACTGGTTCAATGTTGAACGGTTCCAGATTTAACCACGTGGCAAAATCAACAAGGAAGGAAGAGAGGGGTTCAAATCAGTGCGCTGGGTGTGCAAAGAATATTCTGGCATTGTTCCTCTCTTCCCTAATTGGAGAAACGTGTGGGTTTTATTAGACTTTAGAGTAAAGCTTCAAGTCAAGCTTGCCATCCTCAGGGGTTGTGTTTTAGGTTTAATTATATAAACCATTTTAGCATATTCTCTGGCTATTGTATTCCCGACTAACTCTTGATCTAATGGTACTTTTTTCCCAATATTAGAAGAGATTTCAGATTCGAATTCCTCATTATGCATTAATTAAACCCAAAAAAAAAAAAAAAAACTATTGATGTTGTGGAAAAACCTATTTTGACCACTTAATATAGTTCGAATTTTTGGTAACTTTTTTTATCAACATATTCTAGGCATAAATGATTGAATAGGAGGATGGAAATGGTGAAGTAAACCAAGAATATTAGGGTTTAAAGATGACCAAAAGAGCAAAACTTGTAAGTTTTCCTAAAGGGTCGTTTTTATGTAAGTGTATTAGTCTTCCCCTTGTGACCTTGTTTCCTGCCTAATTGAGTTAGGCTTCAAATGATTATAAATCTCACAATGAAAACCAAGTTGCCCATCTTCATACCTTCTAATGCCTACTGCTTATTAAGGTACGTACGACTAGATGATTATAATCCATTTAGTCACTCAACTGACATTACAACCTCTGCTAAAATATTAATCTCTATATAATCATCAGAAGTTGCATTCAGACATACCATAGATATAGACAATTTTAAACAACATGAGCTGAGCCGTTTATAAAATGGCCAAGGCTCTGCCTTCGGGAGATTTTGGTAAGGGGGTTGAATGTCAATCCAACCATTCAATCATTAAAAAAGTTTAAGTCCAATATTTTCTCTCTTTTATTGTATAATAGGATTGAACCCCTCCCACAATACAACCCCTTCATTATAGCATTTCCATTCTACATTGAGCGCCATCTTTGAAAAAATAAAAGCCCTTTTGTTCATAATTTGGGAAGTCCAACTTCATTTTGAGGGTGTTAGAATCTTTGACCAAGACCCCAATGGCATTGAGACATCATTAAAGACTTCTGTGGAGAGAATACGAAATAGGGTTATGAACAATCATGAACATTATGAATATTTTTGGAATGAATTAAAGATATTGCTTGATATATAACTCTCTGTTCAAATATTTTAAAATAAAAAAACCCACTTGAACTTTAGTCAAGTTGGCTAGAGCAAATGTGCTTCATACTCTGCATCCGAGTTCGAATCCCCCTCTCGTAGTTTAAATTTCATTAAAATTAAATATCGTTTGCATCAAAAAGGAAAAACCCACTTATCCACCCACCGGGGAAAACCATTATTTATTTGTGTCAAATGTGAGACTTGGGCCGACCCATATTTATCAAGGCCCGGTCCAAATTTTAAAGGACTAAAGTCTAGCCGTTGAACCCATATAGACACAATTTACATAGACATTTGCTTGGGACGACTTTTCCTTTGCGCCTTAAAAACACAATTTGGAAAGCTCAACTTCAAGGTGCTAATCACTAGGCTTGGCGTGCTAATCAGATTGCATGCTTTAATCCTTCGCTGACAATTTCTATGCAATGTATCAGTACCATATTCGATTCAAATCCTTTGAGAAAATCAATTTAATCAATAATTAATAATATTATTTAACAGAAGCTATCATTTCCAGGACAGAACAGACCATGTAATATAGTTTAAGATAGTATTAGCAAATAAAATCAAGAATCTCTAGATGTTGAGATAAACAAACAAACAAATAGTAGCAAACATTGGCAGGGCAAGCCGAGCAAAGTATTAAAACTAGACACATTCTAGGAACTCAAACCACATCTACTCGTCGAACTCCTGCAATTGCTTGAGAATCTGGGCACAACCAGACACGGCTTCATTCTTCATGAACCCCATTGCATTGGCAAAACGGTTGTATGATGCAATGCCGTTGTAGCCGGTGAGGATAACACGTGCACGGTCACGCCCTGGGGAAGCTGCCGCACAGTCCTTCTGAGAGCTGCTAACAAGAACAGCATCACAAAACTGGTCCTCATGGTCCTCTGTGACGGGGATCTTGTAGGTTCCTGTTGAGTCAGTTCTCCCTTCTTTGGTGTATCGGATATCCATGGTCTTCCTGTCTCTGCATTCTAGCCTAACAGTGGCACCTGATACGAACATCGGTCTTCCTGTCTCTGCATTCTAGTCTAACAGTGGCACCTGATACGAACATCACCAAATAAAACTTGTCAACGGAAATGTACAAATCATAGATTCATAACAGTTTCTTCCAATTCCTTATAAAATTTCACTTCAAATCATCAATAATACTTAGGATAAATACAACCAATCCCAAGACAATACTAAAGCAGCTATGCACTCTAAATTGATATCCAAAACCAGTTGTCAATTTGTCACTACATACGTCAAATAGGAGAATAAAATTGTATCAATAACCATCGAGCCACCAAAACTTTCCCCAATTTTAGTCACGAATCGATGTCATAGCAATGTGTTAGACATAAACGCAGTTGAGAGTGAACCTAGATATGATGAAACACTGTAGCCATTTGATTTCATGTCGTTAGCATTCTCAAATTGTATGCTAGTATGTACACTCCCACAATGCTTGCGCTTACTTGCAACAATTCTTTTTTCTCAGAACAATTTGATGGGTCTTAATTTTCATTAATTTTTCTGAGATGGGTTCTTTGTTTATCCGCACACAAGAATCCTAAAGCGTCAACATTTTGACCATCTACAGTCCAACAGGTCCAAACCCAGTAAGATCTGAAAGTAAAAAACCAATCTTTCACTTAAAATTACAAAGCAAAGAAAGAACCCTTCCAGATCTAGCGAGTTAGAAAGAAATACTAAACCATAAACAAAAAGACCCACATACCAAAAATCCAAAATGAAAAAACAAAACCAGAGTAAAAATGCTTACCGGGAATGTAGGTGGTGGCTGAGGTCTCAAACCCAGCACGGCAAGTGTCACAGTAGACCCTTCCTTCCACCGTGAATGGGGTCCTCATGGGACGCGTGGCGATGGCCAGAGCCGGAAGCACACACAGAGCAAACAGCACAATCAACTTCGCCATTGAGAAGCTTTTGAAGTTTGAGTCTTTCTTTTGTTTTTACAGAGATTTGAGGAGAAGATAAGAGTGATATATGAAGAGAGGAGAGTCAGGAGGTAACGTGATGATGATATTTGATGATAAAAGGCAACGCAACGAGTGGCATTAGTGGGAAAAAGTTCAGCAATAGACGGACAATTGATTGCCCTAAACCGCGTAAAGAGGGCTCTCCTCTACTTGCCGAAAATATTACACCGCTTTTCGAACGAATAGAAGAGTACCACGTGGTGAACATGCCTTGAAAGTGTCAGGTGGGGAAAGGGTATTGGCGATTGCAAGGAGATATGGGGCGAAAGGGCACAGAGGAAAGAACTGGGCTTGTGATTAAGGGCAGCTGGCGCTGTCGGTGGACACATGGGGGCTCATGCTTTTAGAAGCTTGTGAAAGCAGTAAAGTGGTGAACTGGTAATGCGCTGTGAAACGACCGCGTATTGACTATTGGATTGGATGTAGCGTGTTTTTTAAATAATGGAAATAAATCGGATAAAAATTGGAAATAAATCGGACAAAAACAAATGGAAATTAATAGAAAAGGGCCTGGTGGGCTCTAAAGCCCTTAGTGTGTGGAGCAAGCCCTCACCTTTCACGGTGTTTCAGGCCTAAAACAAACATTATGGGCCACATAATCACTTTTTGAGCACAAATACATTAATATATTCAAAATTTTGAATTAACGACTTCATCAATAAATCCCACCTGTTTGTTTGCATACGTGGGTTAGAATAGTTGCCCTTCTTACGCTAGAGTTTTATCTTTCTCCCAATATATTAGAGTGATTTAGAATATCGCTTTGTTATAAAAAAATCACTCACTTTCCAACTCTGATCACAAATGTTTAAATTTATATATTGCCACAATCGAGGTAAAATTAGAAGTTTGTTTGGTGGATCGGACATCACTGAATCGGACGGCTATTAAAAATTCCCTTATTATAACCCCTTACTATAACCCCTCATTCTACTTTCTCCGCTTATTGAACGCTTTTTTGAGTCCATTTATAAAACCTTCGTGTTATAGTGATGATGAAACTAGCCCAATCTATTTGTCCCAAAAAAAAAAAAAAAAAAAAAAACTAGCCCAATAAAAACCGAGACAACCCAGGAAGGATCATAATGTTGATCCTTCTTCAATAGCACGTGCCATATTGATCATTGGCAGCAAATGAGAAAAAACAAAAAACAAAAACAGCATACAAGATTTGAAAATCTATGGAAGTTGTGAACGCTTTGTACAGCAACAGGCTTTACCTTTTTTTATGGATATATTCTAGACGGCAACCTATATCGTGGTGTTAAAGTGGAGACAATCTAATGGAAATTTGGGAAGCCACTTAGTTTTATATATTTTGATGCTGACAAAATGTTCCTGTTAAACAAAAGAAGATAAAAGCAAATCTAAGTTTATTTACTAAAAGATTTTCTTTGGCCTTGATTCCTTCTTCTCATTGATTTGATTAATGATCATGTTTAACAGAAAAAATGATCAATGACCTTGTTCTTTGCATCTTCTAGAGGATTGGCCATTTCAACTTGAACCCTTATACATCATAATAAAAAATAAAAAATTTGAACCGTATACGGCTTTAGTATTAATACAGGCCATTATCCGGTAATATTCACCTATCTCTTAAGAAAATATTTCTCTTCATATCACTATTTTGAACTTGTCAAATTTAATTCACGAGAAGTCACTTTAGTGGTATGTGAAATGAGAATTTGATTGAATGATCAACACCAACGATTTGCTTGCTTGACTTTGTGTTATCAGTTACTTTAGTCGCAAAAAGTGAGTTTGACTTTGTATCGATCAAAGATGATCGATGCTTCATTTTCATTTTCAAACCTCTTCATAATTAAGCAGTAAACAAACACCATTTCCCTTTCCACTCAACTGTCTGCCTATTTGTGATTTTAAATGGAGTTTAAACCCTAAACCTTTATAGTGGTCTAGAAGAATTAGTGGTCTAGAAGAATACATTACAAGTCAACCAAGGAACTTTTTGGTAATTAAGCAGCCAACTAATGAACTTTCCGAACCCACGTTGAGCAAAGCTTGGAATATATTAGAGCATTTCTAATGAGCTTCTAAATTGAACTTTTAGAGAGAATGTTAAAATAAGGAGATAATTAGAAGCTCCTACACATAAAAGAGCGAGAAATGGACTTTTAGTGGCTCCATTTCATTAATCACTAATATTTTAATATTATTTTGAACAAATTTTTTATTCATATTAACTCATATTTGTTATAATTCTCTAAACAAAAAGCATGGTTAAAGTCGAAATTTTATAAAGAACTCACAACTTCAGCATTTTATATAACAGTTGTCAACATCGGATAAAGTAAATGATAATCGGACAGGTTCAACCCCATATAAATGAATCTTAATTCGTTTGCCCTTTTTCCCCACTTCAAATTGGTAGGTTACCACCACTAAAGTTTTATTTATTTATTATTATTAGAAAAATAATAATAATTGTATTCATAAATTAGGCACAAATACCATCAGCACAAGGACAAATACGAATACCCACAAAGCACAATAACCACACATGATTAATCCAGATACAAAATTTCCACCGAAAATATAACAAGTTGTTATAGTTGACCAATTAAAGTCTTCATGTCAATTATTTTGCACAGAATTTCCAAAGATAACAAGTTGTTGAGTATGTGGAAAATAAATATTCTAGAACTAAAGCTTAAAGCATCCATAAGCCAGCAGATAGCCTTGCATTTTGGCTTGGCTAGTATTTCGAACTTGGAACATTATTTTGGTAACATGCAAAAGTTGGACTTTTCTTGTAAGCATGAAAAATAAGTTATCTACAACTAAAGCTAATAAAAGCTTCGCATTAAAGAAAAACACCTCGAATATTGAATATCCTAAACTTCAAACTTCTCCTAACTCTGCTTTGCTTGAAAAAGATGTTGAATCTTAAGGGTTTGGTTGGAAAGCTTCTGATCCAATTGGAATCGCTTTTCATCTCAAAACATAACAAGGAAGAAAAAAATTAGAAGATTCGGATCATACAAATTGACGTCATAGATGAACCCTACAAATGGAGGATTGGCAACCAATTGCGTTAAATTCTATGCATTGTTATATGAAAGTATGATTTGGATGGAGGTCTCTTTACGTTCGAACTTAGGGTGATAAACTAGTGCGCACGTTTCTGTGTTTTCTAATGCTTTAATAGGAAAAACAAAGAGAAGTTTTTTTGTAACCAGTGATTACAAGGTCAAAAGAGAGAGGGAGACTCGAAACAATTCTCATTCTAGATGATTATATAATTTTTTTTATAACAATTGAGGGAAGGTATTCGAATGAGACTTCTTCCAATATTAAATGAGAGAGAGAGAGAGAGAGAAAATCGTTTTGCATACCCGTGGTAAAAAAATTTAGAAGTATTTATGGATTATATAATTACTTTTTAATTTTTGTTTGGAAATCATAGGTGCTCATCGAAAGGGACTTTAAAGTCCGTTTGTAGGAAACACTTCAATTTTTAATAAAAATTTAAAATGCTTTTTTTTTTTTTAATACAATCGATATTTGGTGAATCAAACCTAGGACCTTGAGTGCTCTTAGCCACTTAAACTACACGCTCCTTATATTTTAAGTATTCTTACAAAAGTGGTTTCAGCATATGTGCTTATGAGCCGGCAATGTACTTATTTTTAATTTTTGCTGAAGCACGCTGAAATGCCCTTCAAATTTCTGTATAAACTCTGCTTTCTAGCATTTCTCTGTGATTATAGGGAAACCCTGCGCTGACTTTCTAGAAATCTTTGTTTAGGCACCGAATATTTTGGCTGAAAATGTTGGTTCTAAATGCCTCCTATTCATTCAACAAGGCAAAGTCTAACCTGATAGGTCTATGTACTCTGTATCCATCATTGAATTCTGCAAATATTGTAAAATAATTCAAAATGCGATGCGGCATTAAAATATAGAAAATATAGCAGCTTTCCAGGATTCTAAAATTGCACCTATGGCATCCTAAAAGAAGTTTTCAAAACTCCAAAATATTGGTCAGAGTTTTGTATTTTTTGGTTGATATTTGACTCCTATATATCTATTTCTCATTCCTCAATCTCTTATATCTTATATAAGTTTGCCGGCCATAGAAGCCTGGCATACGACACAAACAAACATAAACAAACCAATGGCTTTCAGCTCAAGGACATGGCTGCTAAGCTCAGTGGTCCTTTTTTCTATCATGTCTCTTTCTTGTGGGAGAGTGCCTCCTAATTCAGGTCCAGTAAAAGCTGTTAATCTTGGAGGCTGGCTGGTCACAGAAGGCTGGATCAAACCGTCTCTTTTCGATGGCATTCCCAACAAAGATTTCTTGGTTATTAATTTCTCTATCTTACTAATCATTTCATATCTTGTATAGAATCTTCAACTTCGGTTATAGTTTTTTTTTTCTTTTTCGTTTTAATTGTTTTAGGATGGAACTGGACTTCAGTTCAAATCTGTGACAACTGGGAAATATCTTGCTGCTGAGTTAGGAGGAGGAAGCACCATAGTTGCAAACAGAACATCAGCTTCAGGCTGGGAAACATTTAGGGTAAAATTTTGACATGTTTTTTTTGGTTGATTTGCATTGTCAATATATTCTAGTATATAGTTTGTGCTCACAGAAATCTACATGGTGCTGGTTATTATTTTGTTGCAGCTGTGGAGGATCAATGAGACCACATTTAACTTCAGGGTCTTCAACAAAGATTTTGTGGGGCTTGATGTCAAGGGCAATGGAGCTCAGGTGGTGGCTGTTTCGAAAACACCGGGTAGCTCAGAGACGTTTGAGATCATAAGGAAGCCTGATGATTCGAGCCGGGTTCGAATCAAAGCACCCAATGGATTCTTCTTGCAGGTGATTGATTTGGTTTGGTTTCATCTTTGTTGAGACAGAATGTGATGGTGTGATTGGGGGATGCAGGCCAAGACAGAGGATTTGGTGACAGCTGATTATGCAGGGAGTGGTAGTGGATGGGGAAACAATGATCCATCTGTTTTTGTGATTAGCTTTTCTGGAAAATTGGAGGGAGAGTTTCAAGTAACAAATGGTTATGGTCCAAAGAAGGCTCCACAAGTTATGCGGGTAAGAGATATTGACAGCACAAAACTTCATATTATGTTTCGTTATGTGAAAACAAACTTATTAGGACATAAGTACAGTAATGTTTTCTTGTCAGATTTATGTTCTCGTACATATGCTAATATGGTTGAACTGTAAATCTCGACCACATATTCGAGCAAGAATCAACATGATGAACAATCTAATTAGTAGTAGAAATTACAACATGTTTTTAGGGATATAATTTATATATATGTGACAAGATTCATTGCCTGAAATGTGTATTCAGGAGCATTGGAACACATTCATAGTTGAAGATGACTTCCACTTCATAAAAACAAATGGATTAAACGCTGTGAGAATACCAGTTGGTTGGTGGATTGCAAGTGATCCAACGCCCCCACACCCTTATGTTGGTGGTTCCTTGCTAGCGTTAGACAAAGCCTTCTTGTGGGCACAGTATGTTTTACTCTTCTCCTTTATTTATTTATTTACTAATTTTTAATAAAATACATATTCTGCATCTTTAACACATTTGCCCAAATATTCTTACTTTTAGAATATGGTTAGAATCATTGTGTCCAAGACCTTTTTAGCTGCATAGGTCCAGGACGAATATTAAAACAAAAACAAAAACAAACAAAACAAACAAAAGTAGTGGTTGTGTTTTTAGACCCAACCCAAAATCCAACCCAAACATGTTGAGATGGTCCAGTCCCACTTTGCAGAACCACTTCCTGTTTCTGAGTTGAGAAAAGTCACGAATTGGCTTAACACATAAATATGTTCACACTTTGCAGGAAATATGGATTAAAGGTCATAATTGACCTCCATGCAGCACCAGGCTCTCAAAATGGTTTTGAACACAGTGCTTCTAGAGATGGCTCTCAGGAATGGGGCCAAACAGATGAAAACATACAGCAGACAGTTGACGTCATTGATTTCTTAACTGCCAGGTAAATACACAAGAACCCAACTAACTTTAGAATAAAATTATAGATTATTATAAATAAACCCAATCTCAGGCATGTATTTATAAAAAAAACTCACACACTATTTAAACATAGAAACACACCCAAAATTAACAATTGTATATTTTTTGGGTGTGTTTATAAATGGGTTTTGAGTGTGTGTAATGATGGATTTTGGGTGTGTTTATAAAGTGTTTTGGGTGTTGGGTTTTTTTATAATTTCAGCCCCCATTTTGGGTGTTTTAGTGAAACCCCCATAAAATTATAGGTACCGTCTTTATTTACAATTTTATATACCGTTTATATTGTCAAACTGTAAATACGGATGAATGATTCAGGTTAAATTTTGTATGATCAATGTGTGATGCAGATTCACAGTCTGACAATATAAACATTTCATTGTCTGACAATATAAACATTTATCTGGTAACATAAGTTTGATAAGAGAGTGTTACTCCATATAGCGGTCTAATCTTATCCTATGGTTACAATTGTAGGTATGCTAGGAGCCCAAGCCTATATGCAGTTGAGCTCATCAACGAGCCTTTCTCCCCAGGAGCATCTCTACAGAACGTGACCAAGTTCTACAAGGCTGGTTACGCTGCCGTTCGCAAGCACTCCTCCACAGCATATGTGGTGTTTTCAAACAGGCTAGGACCAATGGAGCCAAGGGAGCTTTTCCCACTTGCCAATGGCTTAAAGGGTTCTGTGATTGATGTCCATTACTATAACCTCTTTGTGAGCGCTTTTGACAACTTGACTGTCCAACAGAACATAGACTTCATCCACACCAATCGGTCCCAGGAATTGAATTATGTTACCACATCAAATGGCCCTCTCACTTTTGTTGGTATGTGACATGACCTAACCGTAGTGATTTTCGATTTTGGCACTTCTAGTTTAAATTATCGCATTAAACAAGGAGTGCGAAAATTGCTAGCGATAACCCTAATTCTATATTGTTTGCTTGTGGATTTTAGAATGTGGGTTGTGACCAAATTATGGTTTTGCAGGTGAATGGGTCGCTGAGTGGAAAGTTACAGGGGCAACAAAGGAAGATTACCAAAGATTTGCAAATGCTCAATTGGAAGTTTGGGGGAGAGCAACATTTGGGTGGGCTTATTGGACTCTTAAGAACGTCAATAAGCATTGGAGTCTTGAGTGGATGATAAATAATGGTTATATAAAGCTAACTTAGATTGTAACATCAATATATGCATGGCGCCTCTATACGGTAGGCATAATTCAATTTGGGTCCCTCTGACGTCCAAATTATTCAGAATCAATAAGAACCATTGTGCTGCTAGGATCTATTAATTGTCTGACATGACAGCAATAAAAGGCATTTTATGACTGTATCAATAAACAGTAACAGTTTTTCATAAAAAAAAAAA
>NW_018921266.1:75365-122080 GCF_002207925.1 Prunus avium
GCCTTTTTTTTTTTTTTTTTTTTGTCAAGGAAACTCTATTCATTAATAGTGGGAAACATTACAAAATGAGAAAAAACTCAATTTAAATGCAGCCCAACACCAACAAATAAAGCCAGCCCATAGATACAAACCATAAAACAACAAAAGCCCATAAAATATTACACAACGAAACCCTATATCTAGAACAAAGGAGCCGCCGCACCACTGAGCATGCCAACAACACCACCAAGAGCAGATCCACCACCACCAAGGAGGAGTAACCGATACCAGGGGGTATCAAAGAGGCCAACGGAAGATGGGGGTGAGCACTGTAGAGCTAGAAAGGAACAATATCTAAATGAAAAGTAAATCCTAGAGATATTAATTCCTTAAGAAAAAGTGACCAAATAGAATATTACAATTTTGCATATCTTCCCCTTCTGCTAATTAGGCTCTGGGCACGATATGTAAATAATCTTATTTGAATGTCACTTGCTATAGCATTTTGTGCATTTTGTGTTAAAAGCATATTCTCCACATTAAAAGAATAGGCTGAATTCCCATATAAAATATATGCCACTTTATATTCGATATATCTTCACTCTTCACTCTTCACTGTTCTAATAGAATGCAAAGTATGGAGAAGACTTTAAATGAGACCTAGTCTATTAAAACCTCTATTAAAATGGTGACGATTTCATGAATAATATATTTACTATCGCATCATAATGGTGACGATAATCACACAAACAACAAAAAGCGTGTAGTTTGAACCGTTAATAGCGAATACCGTGCATTTGTGTTCAAATCTCTCTTCCTCAATCTCACTTGTATTAAATGAAGAAAAAAACCCTACAATGATTCACACTTTTGCTCTCCTAAATCCTAATAAATAGAGATAAGATCGATACAACTATTTATGTGTTCATTAAGAAATAAAAAAACTACAACCATAAAAAATAGTTTACATATTAAATTAAACTAGTTAAAGTAAGCAAATTTGTACAAATATCACCCTTTTAGCCCCTTTTTGTAAACCCTAATTCTTAATCTCTCTCTCTCATCCTTGGTCACCCTCTCTTAGTGTCTCTCTTAGGGTTTCCTTATCCTAAAAGTCTTACTTTTATAGGACCTAGGTAACAACTTCAACTGAAGTAGGAAGCTAAATCCTTTTTTAACCACATTGCAATGGTATATTTACATTTTATTGGGACCTCCTTCAAGATTGGTGCATCAGTTTACTTGAATACCACGATATGAGCAGAATTAAAAAAAAAGGTATTATTTTGAGCTGCTTTGATATTTCAATTGTTTGTTGTACATGGCAAGTGGGCAGACCAGGGGTTAAGCAAACCCTGTAAATAATTGGACTGAGCGTGCAAGCTCCGAAAATGACATCATAGGTGTGGTAACTTTTTTTTTGTTAATATTTGAAATAAATGAATCAATAATTTACTACTCTAAGCACCGATAATGTTCTCAACTTAACTATTTGCATAATTCAATAGGTTTGAGATTTTACGACAAAATATATTTTGTATCATGTATTGATAGTGAAACCACATATTATATATTTTATTTTATTTTATCAAATTTTCAATATGAGAATTTACATTATTTGTCGGTATTACATTTTTCAATGAATAAATTTTCGAAATTTTTGCATCTGCATCGATCATCAGCCCATCGGTTCGCATGTAGAAAAGAATTAATATATATTTATAAACTTGTGTACATCATATATTAAGTATATCCAAAAAAATTAGGTGTGAAAAGTAAACACACTTACTCTCTTAAATATATTAATATATACTTATTATACTATCAAGTGAGAAAAGTAAGCACACTTACTATAATGGAACACGTAATTAATTACCATTACTCTATTGTAAGGACAAATTTACACCGTAAGCTCAATCAAAAGGGTAACAATATTGCATATATATATATATATATATGGAAATATTTTTGCTCACCACTTTAAGCCAAGGTTTACCATCACCATTTTTCTCAACACTTGACATGTGTCCATAAGTATAACAATGGTTCCATAAATACAAAATAAAGTGTTAAAGTGGACACGTGTCAAGTGTTATAGTGGTGATGGTACATCTTGGGTTAAAGTGGCGAGCAAAAATGCTCTCCCATATATATATATATATATTAACCTAAGGCCAAAAACACGGTGATTGGGATTGGATTGCATTATGAGGTAGAATTGGATTGTATTGGATTACAAATGATAACACTAATTCAATGATGTGTTTGGATTACAAATGGTAACAATGTGGCTTAGTAGGATTAGAGACATGCTCCAATCCAACTTATTAATCCCAACATTTTGGTAGGATTCATAATTCTATCATATTTGGCTTTAGTAGGACTAGACATAATCCAATTCGTGTTGCTTTTAGGCCATCAAACATTTGACTAGAATTATAAATTCTATCCAACTACTTAATTCAACTTACCAAACGAGGCGTAGAAGGACTAATACTTTTCTCCCTAGCTAGCATACTTGTTCTTTCTCCACACTCTTATTATTTTCTTTTTCAATTTAGAATGGATGTTTCTAATTTCTGATTAATCAAACACAAAACGTATTCTAATAGTTTGAAGTGAAGGATTAAAAATAAAATAAACTAGCTAGACCAACCACTTTTCTTTGGCCTTTTTTTTATGGGTTTGAAAATGAGTTGTTTTGTGATTATTATTTATTTATTTATTTTTATACAAGTTTGATTGCGAATTCATATGACTATTTCGGAGGCATTGTACAACTACATATAGCATTGAACCTTAAATTACCATGAATCTGATCATTTTAAACCTTAAAATCTTATTAATTTGATTATATTATTGTGTGTTGCATATGCAAGTACTTAGGATAATTCCTTGTGAAAAATACAATTATTCTTTTTTACTGTTTACCCCTCTTCTCGAACATTATTTTTCACCGTCCAATAAATTAACTCCACCATATCCAAAACAAAACCAAAATCCTGACAATTGTCAAGCAAGTATTACGTGTCAAATAGAGAGCATGTTCAGCAGGACCTTTTTAATGTGACAAGCAACAAGTACTGCAGCAGCAGCCAGAAAAAATCAGTGTAAGTGACTGCAAAGCTTTGGAGAACGAAAAGAAAAAAGAAAGAAAAAAAAGCATCCGAAGCTCTCATTTGCCCTAAAAATAAACAAATCAAAATCAAATAAATTATACACTAATTACAATTAGGGTGCTGACGTGGATTTCCCATTTATGCAAACAATAACAACTCACTCACAAGTCACAACTCTCAATCAAATCTCTCTTAATCACTGCAACAACCAACGGTCCAGATTCACTCCACAGTTTCTGGCTCCTCTTTATCTTCCCCTCCTTCACTTCGCTCTAGGCCTTCCTATTTCTTTACCTCTCTCTCTCTCTCTCTCTCTCTCTATAGCAGTTGCAGCCTTGTGGGTTGTTAGAGAAAGCAGCAGAGAAGAGAAAAAATGTTGTTGGGGAAGAGACCAAGGCCTCCAATGAAGAGGACCACAAGCATGTCAGAGATCACCTTTGATCTGAACACCATCAGTACTGAGGCAGCTCAATCTCAACCGTCCGATCCCAACAACCCTTTTAACCCTTTGGCCTTATGGGGGGGTGGTGGTGGTGGTGGAGGAGGTGGGCTTGATGGGTTGGATCAACGGCTCATGATGAAGATGGCCTCACCATCACCATCACCAAGAAGCCACAGAAAGAACTCGGCTGATTTTGTAGAGACTGCCCACTTCTTGAGGGCTTGTGGTCTCTGCAAACGCCGCCTTGTTCCTGGCCGTGATATTTACATGTACAGGTAATAATTCTTCTTCTCAAATGAAATCTTAATTATTGCAACCAACTAGTTCTTAGTCTAGTGGTATTTCTATCGACTTTCTTGGTCGAAGTTTCATATCTAAATCTCTATCCTCCGGTGAAAATAAAAATCTTAGCATCCAATTCCTCTCATACTTTCAGTTTTCAATCAGTCTCGTGTGACCAGTTTTGTGAGAGAAACGTTTGTACCTAAGAATTTCTCATCTTGTTTCTCCTCGGAATTTTTATTTAGAAAGAAAATATTCTAGGAAGTACTTTAATTATGGAAACCCAGTTGGTTATTTTCGGACAAAGTACTTTAAGTACAGGATTTGTTTTTCACTTTCTGTCAAATTAAGTTATTTTCACGGACTCTTCTTACTTGTTGTTTTTACCTTTTTTTGGTACTATTACTTCCCAGATTGTTTTCTGATCTTTTTTGGCTTATTTTGCCAGGTTTTTCAATAAATACGCCAAAATTAGGAAACCCTCTATTTTTTTTTTTTGGTAAAAGAAACCCTCTATTTACTTGTGTGTAACTTCTTTTTTTTTTGTCCCTTTGACTCATTCTTTTTTTACCTGTATTTTGATTTTTGCAGAGGTGACACTGCTTTCTGCAGCCTAGAGTGCCGGCAGCAACAGATGAACCTTGACGAGAGGAATGACAAGTGTTTTTCCACCGCCGGACGCCAAGTCTCCACCAAAGGCGAAACCGTCGCCGCCTTGTAGAGTCCGTCGTCAACCAGGAACACAGCACCGTGTTTGCGAGCTTTGCTCATATGAATATATAAAATAGGTTTGGGGGGGGGGTTGGTTAGGTACGTTGCATGAAAATGGGAAAACCTTGAAGCTTTCAGTCTTCATTAATTATGTGCTTGTTTCAAGCAAAATTAACTTAGTGTTGTACTTCATCTTCATGGTTTCCTCCCTCTTGTTTTGTTTTAGGTAGTAATGGAAGTAAATTGCAAATTTACAGAGTTAATTTAATCTTCCTTTAGTATATTATCTCTCTCTTCTTCTTTTTCTTCTCTCTCTTTTCTGGGTTTTTATCGGCATATACATGTTATGTTTATGTAATATATATGTACGAGTGGTGCTGCAATTTAGTGAGTAAATCAATGCATGTATGGCCCTTTTGAGGCTTGAGTTTGGATGGTAAATTTTCTTTTCGTTGGTGATGAAGAATTGGATGGTATTGGATTCCAATGGATAAGTGTACGTTTAAATCAATGGTAATAATTCTTTTTTTTTTTGTGGTACAAAGTAATGTCATTTTCTCCCTTGCACAAAAAAACAAAGTCATGGTTATAGTAAAAATGAAATGAAATTACAATTAATTAATTTCAGGAATTCTTTTCTTTACTCCAATGATCATTTCATTTGTAAATTGATTTACATCGTACTACGAATCATATGCACTTATAATCTGTGTGGCGATCATAATTTCCCATTATATATAGAAGTATATATATATTGTATTTTTCTTATCTAACTTTTATTTTCATCAAATAGATCAAATAGAAACTTCATTAGATAAACTTCAATCATCTAATCTTAATGTGACTCGAGTTAGAATTTTATATATGGTCAATTTTCAACCACTAAGTATTTATCATGTTCACAATGGTTGAATTAAAAGGTTGAATTAAAAGTCATGCAGAACATTATTCTTTCTAGAAGGATGAACACATCGAGAAAATCTCATTTAAACTCCGCTTTGACCTCATAAATTTTATTGAACTTGACTCTTTAGAGATTTTATCTGAGGTTCTAAAAGCCCTAAAATCTAATGATGATTCTTCATCATAAACAATTAAGCATATCAATAAATAAGGTCAAAGTTGAAGAAAACTGAATAATCGTTATCCTCCATACTTTAACACAAAAAATAAAAACTAAAACTTAAAAATGAAATGATTATCAAACGAGACCTAAGATTTAAAGTATGCAATTAAGAAAATAATACACTGATGGCTTGAAAATTGATACAAAATGAGATTCCTTGTTACTCTAAGACATAGACGCAGGGCCACAAGTGGTGGAGTTGGGTGAAATTTGATGACCGTAATATTGATATGTTTAAGAAGATTCTGTGTGCATGACATAATAAGAGTCCATCATTAGTGCTTCTATAGCAAGCGAGCGAGGAATCTGTGGCCGAGTCAGCTTTGCATGGAAATGGGCCCACACTTTGCAAAATACAAGAAAATTAACATTACCAAATTGATTTGAAAGAGAGATTCATTTTGAAATTGGAGGCTTTATTATCTCCCACTCCCATACCAGTCTTCTGATTCGATCTGGACTGGGGAGAGGACCCAACCCAAAGGTGGGACCACTCTTATAAATACACTGGTCCCACATTTGTTTTGTCTCGTGGGCCCCAACTATTGGCTCCACATGATTTCTTGATTCAATAAGACCAGCCATGTGAGCAGAGAGAGAGAGAGAGAGAGATCGACAAAAACTCTCTGTTGTGTTTTTCTCGCGATATTTCGGGCCTATGAATGAAGAACGAGTGGATTTACAATGATATGTATGATGTGAAACTACTAAGTTTTCCTTGGGGACCAGGGACAGCTGTTTTTGTTTTTTGTTTTTTGTTTTCATTTTTCTGGTTCAATTTTGAACTTCCTTGTTTGAACATCTGAAAATCAGTATTTTTGGCATTTTCAACTCCAACAATATTGAATTCATTTTGAAATAATATTGATTGGCAGATTCTAGGGTTTGAGGTTATTGTAAGCAAAAGCAACTCATGCAAGGGCATTTGTCAAGTCGTAATAAAAAGTGATTTTAAAAAATTAATGCACCTACGGAATATGTCAAATAACTTACCTCTTAAGTTGTACTCGGTTTAAATGATCTAAAGCTTGCAAATTTAATAGTAAAATATCTCAAGCGCAAAATAAGAGCACGACTCTTTGATAATGTGAGAGGATTCAATACATCACGTCAGTATGTCATGTCATGTATCTGTTACACATGACCATTTTTCTCATCATCTTCTTTCATGAATTTAAAAAAAAAAACTCTATTTGTTGTATTTTTTTTATATATAGTTCACGTATGCATGACACTATTCTCTAACAAGATATATAAGATATTTATGTTGTTACACTGTTAATATGTAGTTCACATTCGTGTAATGGCCATATTTCTTATTTGTAATCTAATGATCAAAATTCTCTTTCAAGAATTATTCATTGAGAAAAATAAGTTAAATCCACATTTTCGTTTCACTTTATTTAATGAACTTTGTTTTTTGGTTTTTACACATTTTTAAATGATCAAATAACTTCCAATACAAATTATATTATTATTTTTACAGGGTCGAGTTAAAATACATACATAGAAAAATGGTTTAGCTTAGTTTCGTGATTCTAACATCTCCTTTGAAGTATATTTCAATATTCTTTATTCTTTATGGATTTAATCCTTCATATTTTAGCATACATATATTGAGGCTGTCTCTTACCTCAAATCAAAAGCAATAGACTTGATCTTCAAGAAACAAGTTGTTCAAAATAAATTGATTAGGACATGACACAAGAAGAGTACTTTACAGCAGTTAGTGCAAAGTCACTCAAAAAAGCTCAACTGCAACCCTAATTTAATCTTCAAGGAATGCAATATGCAAAATCCCAGGTATTCATATCATATACATGACACGTAAAATGTGAATATCGAACTCAAAATCAATTGACAACCAATGACGAGGGTACAAGATTTTTAAGCATACTGCAAAACTTCCATTCTCCAAAGAAGTTTCTTGCTACTCGAATGAACTTATTTTATATCCAAAGAAGTTTAGATTCAGTCAAATGGTAAACTCCAAAGAAGTTAATATATACTTTGTGTACGTACTATAAAGCTAGGGCACCAATTATAAGATGCACAAAGATGCATAGGTGTACCCCAAAATAAAATAAATTATTACTGAAATATCATATACATGACACGTAAAATGTGAATATCGAACTCAAAATCAATTGACAACCGATGACGAGGGTACAAGATTTTTAAGCATACTGCAAAACTTCCATTCTCCAAAGAAGTTTCTTGCTACTCGAATGAACTTATTTTATATCCAAAGAAGTTTAGATTCAGTCAAATGGTAAACTCCAAAGAAGTTAATATATACTTTGTGTACGTACTATAAAGCTAGGGCACCAATTATAAGATGCACAAAGATGCATAGGTGTACCCCAAAATAAAATAAATTATTACTGAACAATGTTTTTATATAAGATCTAGGACAGCTGAAGAAGATATTACTATATTTCTTTTGAAGGGTCAATGGCCCTCAAATTGGCTAAATGGGGGACAGAACTATTGGGATCGAATAATATCAAATGCGTTTTGGAGATATTTTAATGCTCTCTCTCTCTCTTTGCTTGTACACATAAAACAATTGCTTCTCACTCTTCAAGTATGTGCGGCATGCAAGTATACATACCTGT
Source organism: Prunus avium (assembly GCF_002207925.1). The sequence continues at coordinate 83,643 of NW_018921266.1, forward strand.
ACTTTCATAATTACATTATATTATTTGCTTCCCAAATGTGTGTTTCTGTGTGCTTCTTCACATGACCAATCTTGAAAAACAAAAGCGTAAGCAATTAAAATAAATAAACACACAGAGTGGCAATATTGTAATCTGTCGACACCTCCCTGACCTACTTGATGATCTTTCAAAAAGAAAGTAACATTTGTAATAATGGAGGTTTTAGTTTCTTATGGCAAGTTGTGCCTAGTAGGCATAATCACTCGTAAAACACACATATCAGGTAAATTCAAATATTTTTGTATACGTGAAGTTTCATTTCGTACTTCAAATTTGTTTACAATTCATCCTATATATATTCGCCATTTTATTACTAAACCACCCGTGTTGATTAAGCCTCTTAGAAATCAATTTCCGAACTTTTGACTAGACTTTCCAAATTTTGTTGACTAGATGGTGTGTACAAATGAAAATGTAGTATCTCTATCTATGTTATGAAAGAATGGAATATTGTCACGTGTAAGTATCATAACTTTTATTTAGAATGTTCAATTGAAAAATAGAATAGGGTTCTTCGTTTTGCTTTCAAAGCCCAACGCCAATAACTTTTCTTTGCCGAGAAACAGGAAACCAGAGGCACGCATTGAACAAGTTTTGGAACAAACTATATATATACTTTTGGAACAAGTTTAGTGAAAGTTACTTTGTTCTCAATTTCTTGCATCAAACAGCACCACAGTCCAAATGTTGAAGCATAATAATAATTTAAGGCCATTTGTGCAAGTGGGCATGTGTCTGCATCTCTGTGTCTTTAAATAATTCGACATTAGCATCAATCTACTTAATTAATGTGTTTGATTACATCGTAGTCTTCAATTAAAAAGATATTAGGTGGGTGGTGTTCCAACTGGAGAAGTTTTTGTTGTGACAGTGACACTGGCATGTGGTGTAATTAATCTACTTATATTATAACACGTGTAATATATAGAAAAAAAGATCAGAAAAAACCTAAACACTCTCTGAGAAAACCCTAAAGAAAAAAGTCTTAGTTACCACCCCTTTGGGGTTTGGCGGCCTCCTTCCCAAACTCCTCCCTTCTCATTCCCTCCCTTTTCCCTCTAGATTGTTAGTTTATTTTGTGATGTGGAAGCAGTCGCCGTGAAACGATGTTGTCATGCATGATATAGTCATTGTATTTTGGCCTACGTACACAAGGAGTTGCTCCCTTCGACATAGTTTGGAGCTCTAAAGAAGGGAAGATGTCTGGTTGCATTGGGTTCGGGTTTAGCAAGAGCAGGACTATGGGTTTAGCCGGTATGACGCTATGATTTTCTTCGGGTTGCCCAGAAAATGTTGAGCGGTGGTTGTGTTTCTTAGTTTTGTTTTAGACTAATAATTTTCAGAAACTCTTTAGTAGTTCTGTGATTTGTTTTCTATTTAGGATTTTTATTTCTTTTTAGCTTTTGACTTTCGATACGGATTTGCCATACCGTTGCTCAGCGGATTTGTATTGTAGGTTTGAGTACATGTGCCTTTGGTTGCTGGATCGGGGATTTAGTCATTGTTTGGGTTATGCGTGATTCTCTCCAGATCAATTCAACATGTTGTTGTGTTTGGTCACTAAAGAAGAATTACCCATATCCGGCACATAGTTACTTTGTACTTTTGTTTGTTCATCAATAATATACTATCACTTATTTTAATAAATAAATAAATAAATAACATGTGTATTGATGTATTAATGCTATACCATAAGTCCATAAAACTATGTCATTTTCACTTATATTAATAACATCATGTTGGAAGGTGGTGGTAAAATGTGACAAGCAAAAAGAAAAGACTTCTTTGAGAAAACCCTAAGAAAAGGAACCCTATCATCTCTCTCCTTCCCCCTCCTCTCTCCTCTCCTTCCCTCCCTTTTCCTCTTTATTTTGAATTGTTATTTTGTTTTGTGGTGCAGAAGCAATTGCTATGAAACATTGTTATTGTCATGATAATCGTCATCTTTTGGCCCATGTACACAAGAATTTGGCTCCAGTTGTTATCCTTCAACATGGCTTTGTAGTGTGATAATGTTAACAAATGTCTCGCAGATAAGGGACCTAAAAATAGACTTATAAGGAGTTGTGCTACTCCCCCTATTACTAACTGACTTTGTTGTAGAATTTCAACTTCCTTCAATCGACTTTGTTGAAGAATTTAAAATTTCTAAGCTTCTCGTATGGTAACTTTTTAGATTTAAATATTGTTGTTTTGTATTGCATTACATTTACTTGTGGTTTTTGTTAAGTTTTTATTTATGTATAGAGATGCATTTAAGGGTAACAGTCATTACGTTATCTTTTTATCTATATATATAAAGCAAAAGGCAGAGAATGGTGAAACATTCAAAATACCAGAAAATGCCCTTGGTTAATGCAAACATTAAGAATTGAAATTATTAATTAAATGAGGATAATATGGTAAATTCACACTTTTTCATATTATAAAAAATTAAAAATAAAAGAAAAATCAGATAATTGATCCTATTTTAATGGAACACAACTACCCATTATCTTTTGTAATTCTAAAATAAAATTTTAATTTTAAAAAAAAGGCCTCTCGCAGGCGCGGAAGCGCGTGCAGAGAGGCTAGTGTTTATTAATGAAATTCACTTGTATCGTCAAATTTAATATGTAAGTTTCGCTGCCGATTTTCAAATCCTGAATCCACCACTGTTTATCTTCCATAGTAGTGTACCCTCCTTGTGCTCCTTTATTTTGCATTATTATATAATTCAAAATCAGGAAATTAATTTTTTACCACAGAAAAATTTGGTAAAAACAGCAAATTGCTGATTGTTGGAATAATGAAGATCAATGTAAATTTTCCACCCAAATGATTTGTCATTATTGCTCTAAGAATGGGCGTGAAAAGGACATGTTATGGCAGAGGACCCCATGGGCCATGGGGCCTTGAGAGTCGCAAGCAACCATTAATGGCTTTACACGTAAGCACCCCAGTTGCAAGAGTTGGTCGATGATCAACGTCAACCACGGTTTTCTATTAATGCTTTTGGATTTAGGGCTTCCTACTATTTGTTTGGGTGCGGCCCACTTTGTGGACAGCAACTTCCCATGGGGGCATGGACTTTCAGAAATTTGAAGAGTTCTCTCCATTTTCCACTTCTCATTTTGATTATAGTTTCTTGGGATGAATCAATTTTCTCTTTCTTCATAATTATCAGCTTTTATTAGGAGAAAAATCTGGATGAAACCACGAAACCGTACATGTAACATAACTTTTTAATCATACGCCAAATCTTTTCTTACAAATCCGCATGGATGGTTGGTTGATAAAAAGATGAACTGTAAACTCAGACATTCTAAGTCTAAACTCGTAAAAGCATTCAGATTTACCTGATATGTACAGTGCAAGTGATTTTATGTCCAACAGTTTACCTTAAATATTCGTATCAAATCGGTGAAGCAATAGATAATATCCTGTAAACAACTGTTTTGGTGCATCAAATTTGGTAAAAGGTGAGAAGCCGTAAGGGAATGTTGGGTCTCTATCAGTAGGAGGATGGCAATTTTGCAGTGAGACCATCTATTTCTGGGTTGGCAATGAACAATGCATTGAGGCCAAGAAAGTGACAAGTCTTGGAAGTAGGGTTGGGAACAAGGGGGTGGGTGGTTGGAGAATTATTGGCTTGGTGTGATTGGTTCAAACAATAATCTGGGGTCCCAACCACACAAGTTTATGAAATTAATGTTAAGGCCCATGCTTCATTGAGCAAACCCAGCCATAAGGTGTACAGATGAGCAACAAAAATTGGTTGGTCCTCCATGATCAGCATATTGTCCACAATCCAAAAACAAAGTAAAAAAAAGTAGGGCTTTTCATGATTGTATATGGTCCATATAGACTAGAAAGACATCTATCACTCCATTAAAAGACTATATATGTTTTTTTTACAAGCGATATTGAGAATGGGGAATCGAACCTAGGACCTTGGATGCATGAATACATAATACTTTTAACTACTTGAGCTACAAGCCTCTTACCATTATTACAATACTAGATGTTGAAAGTGAAAATTGTTTGACAAAATCTACCAATTACTATGCTGGGATTAAATTTCAATTTTCCATTTGTTTATTTATTATGCATTTCTTTGATACACACCAATATTGATATTTGAGGCCAACCTCGAATTTAGGCAATTCAAAACATCAAAGGTTGCGTGGACATCACAGCCCAAACCCTAAAAACTCGTCTCTTGTATGGTACATACCATTCAAAGGAGATGAGAGAGATTGATGCTACAAGCCCAAATAAAACAGGCCACTGAGATTTCATCTCCATTTCTTGCGGGTTTGGGCAGCTGGGCTGCTCTTTTCTTCTTTTTCTTTGTTTTTGTTTTTTCAAGAGAGTTTCACCTTGAGAAGATAGCTAGCTATAAACAATATAAGATAGTTAGGATGGTTCAAACTGATCTCCCATTTTGAGTGGAATTCAAACACTGCCCGAGCGATTTTAGGGAATTTAAACTTCAAAACAACTTTTATCACCATAACTTATTCAAAACCGAAAAACAAAATATAAAAAAAGAGAGAAATGGAATGCTAGACTCTCAGCATTTGTTGTAGCTATAGACTCTCTCTCTCCCTTCTTCTTCTCGAGAAAAATAATGGAGAGGCTCGTCTTTGTTTCATGCATTCTAACCACATGTCTTGCGTTGGCGAGCTGTGCACGAGTCGTAGATCCATCTGCCCATGCACCATCATCAATGGTCATGGCAATGTCATCAAGCACATCCTCCTCTTCTTCATCAGGCACACCTCCGGGCACGGATGAGTGCTCGGACATCATATTCGGCATGGCGGATTGCGTGCCGTTTATGACCGACGGTTCTAAAGACATGAGGCCAGATGGCTCGTGCTGCCCAGGGCTGGAGATGGTGCTGAAAGCTAGCGATGACTGCATATGTGAAGCCATAGAGAGCTGCAAATGGTCATGGCGATGTCATCAAGCACATCCTCCTCTTCTTCATCAGGCACACCTCCGGGCACGGATGAGTGCTCGGACATCATATTCGGCATGGCGGATTGCGTGCCGTTTATGACCGACGGTTCTAAAGACATGAGGCCAGATGGCTCGTGCTGCCCAGGGCTGGAGATGGTGCTGAAAGCTAGCGATGACTGCATATGTGAAGCCATAGAGAGCTGCACTGATTTAGGCATACCTTTGAATATGACTAAGGCTATGACTTTGCCTGCTGCTTGTGGCATCTCTGCTCCTAATTCTTTTAGTCAATGTGGCAGTGAGTTTTTGATCTTTCTCACTACATAGTTTTGCACATGTTATTGATTTCTTTTTTTTGATGATATAATAACAAATTTGAATGTTTTCCCTCTTATTTGTTTTGCAGTTCCCTTGCTTCCTGGTGTTTCTGGTACGTTTTAATTAGAAATGATAGACGTCAACAAGAAAACAGAATGACTATATTAAATAATTTTGTTTTGATTTTATGCATTCTCATTATCTTCTTTCTCTTTTTTTGGGTTTGTTATGCAAATATAATGCTCTTCCCTTTTCAGGTAAAACAAAAAACAAAGGATCAAACTGTTTTCATCCGGAAAAATACAAAAAAGAAAACAAAAATGATCATATGACTACTAGTTCAATGATACTTCTCTTTTCAATATCCTAATATTCCTTTTTCAAAAATAAAAAATAACGAATGTTATGTTACTTTCTTTTAAAAGTTGCGATTGTACTTTTAAAGAACTATGATTGTCTGATTAAAAGACAAAAAAACTACGATTATATATTCTCTTTTATCGTACCATTGAACAGCATAATATGTACAAAAATCTAACATGACCATTCCTCCAAATGTTTTGTAAAATCTCGATCACAATTTGTTTTTTTTAAAATTTTTAAATTGCAGTGAGCCCAACTCCAAAATCATCACCAAAGAGCCCTCCAAAGAGGGCACCGGCAAGTTCCGACGATGTAGTTCCAGCACCCTCCTCCTCCGTTGTCACAGCTCCAACGCGGTCTCCGAACTCCGGAACTTATTCTACATCTGCCTCACTTGTGCTTATTCTTAGTATGCTTTATGCTTCATTCTACTCTGTTTCATTTTAGGCAGAAGGTTGTTCATAGTTTGTTTCTTTTTGTTTCTATCCTCATGGCTAATCTTTTTTCCTTTTTTTTTTGGTCGAACATGGCTACTAATTTTAGTATGATTGTATTTAACTGGATTTGTTTAACTTGGGTTAAGTAGGTTTTGATTTCTAATAATTTCTTTTTTCCTTTTTGCATGGATGAATTGGCCTCCATCCTTTTTCTTGAGATAAGCTCTATCATAATTGTTGTATGTAGCAACAATGATCACAACAGAGGAAGTAAGGAATTGGATCAATCTCATTCCTCATAAGTAAACATCCCACTTAATTACAAGTTATCTTAAACTTTTTTATGATTTCTCTATATAGCCGTTTGCTAGAAAACTAACCATTTTTTTAAAAAAGAATTTAAAAACCTAAGATTAAACCATGAAATTCCACTATAATTGACATTCACACAACAAGGCCATTTGATGATCAAAATCGAAGAAAGGCTAGTCTTGTTTGTTGGTAATGTCAAAGTAAGGTGCTGTGATTTTTATTTTATTTTGGTTACAAACGTGCAATGAGGAACTTTTTCATGGTTCGGGACTCTCCCCTAACACAAAGAGCAATATTGCAAAGGAAAATACTTCCATTCTTACCATTTAAGTAGAAGCTCTTACATTTATGCCAATAACAATATGATATTTGTGCAAAAAGTTTTTCTTTTGTATTTTTTATGAATTATTTTTGTATATATATATATCAAAATATAATTAGTACGAAGGAGGAGTTATCGACATGTTGGAAAACAAAATGCATTTGACCAAAAGGTGTCCACTCAAAATAAATATAAAAGACCAAAAAACCATTAACTACGCCTCAAAAATTAAAGCTCTATCTCCCAACCCCCATCTCCCAAGCCCACAATATGCGTGAGACCATCGATCACTTATTTTTAAGATAAAATCATCAAACATGTGTTGCAAATAAAATTTGAGAGATTCAATGGACACATAATAATAATAAATAAAAATAACGGAGTCAACTTTTGATCAAGTAATAACAAACCGATAAATTATTTGATTTTCATATCAATCAACTATTCACAATCGAACAAACCTCGAATAAAATGATCAATCACTTTCAGACAGATTGAAGTTACTAATAGGAGTGACTGGAAGTTGGGACCCCAAGTTCTTAAAAATAAAAAATAAAAACCACAATATCATGGACTTAAAGGGACGGGCGGCTGCGTCCTTCAATTCTCTAACCAAAAGGAATAAAAGAAAATTAAAGCAAACAACATCTTGAGTAGGTATGGAGTTAGGTTGAAGCGTGGGTACGTGGGGTTTGACCTGGAAGCATATTTAGCTAAAATTTGAGGCTTCACAAGTTAAGTATGAGAAAATGATCAAAGCTAATTGAGATATACTTAGGTACACGGTTCTTCAAACCCTTGGAACACGTGGTCGTTCAGTAACCAAAATAATTGTCTTCCACGTTTATATATATATATATATGTGGCCATAAATTCAGTTTGTACAAATTTATATATGTTGGGTTTTAATGCATGTTAAGTTGGGGAAAGATTTGGGTTTTGAATTTGAGTTGGGGAGAGAAAAGGGTATCATATCATAATCATATTATTTTGAATATTAGTAGAATAGGAAAAGTTGAGAAAATTGTTTTCTGTAATTGTAATCTTCCGTGACATGTTTATAATATGTTATGATTTTATCTATATTATAACACATATACGATTATTAAAAACTTGAAGCTTTGCAACCTAAGATTAAAAAAACGATACTTTTCCTAACTAAATATAGTTCAAAAGAAGAAAAAAACTATAACAAAATGTGAACCAATTGATCAAATCAAAATTAATTGTAACTTACTTTATTCTGAATCATTTCATCAATCAACTTTCTTTGCCCTAGTTCAAAAGACCCCCTAATTCCTTTTCATCATCCAATCTAAGCCATGATTATTCAATACCAAAGATAGTTGAATTATGAAAACATCATATTCATGATGTGAAAGTGACTCTCTTCCATGACTTTTATATTTTTCCAATTTTATTAAATTTAGGGAAACGAAGATAGATAGGGAGGTAAGTATAGCATGGATAGACCTAACCTCCAACCACAACCCAAACACCACCATCCAAAATTAATATCAATCTTTCACCTACACATAAGTATTCTTTCTTTGGTTGTAAATCTATGCTTATGTACATTTCTTTTGGAAAATATATTCTTGATTTTTGTGTACTCTTAGAACTGTGTGTGAGAAAACATATTATATATAAATTTATATTGAGAACAGATTATGATAAAAACTTGGAGTATTGGCATTTATATCGGACAGACTGATTCATCGAAAATAAAGGAAGGGTGAAGGGTTGGTAGACTGCACCACCCAACTCAACTCACAGTCAAGACACGCCAACGCCAAAAATTAATTCCTTCATTCATGAACCGTGATGTAATGTCTGGTTTTGTATTTAGTGGCCTAAACCCATAAAAAAGAATCGAAATTTGGTTGAACCCAAAATCCAAATGGGGATTTAAAGAAAAAAAATTCACACGCAAGAAGAAAGAGAGAGGGGGGGAAATCATTTGACTGCTTTGAGAATAGAAACGAGACCCACCTTGAGGCCTTGATCATAAATTAGTTCAAGAGACGAGAGAGAGAGAGAGACGAAAAACAGAGGGGGTAGCTGGGAGTTGCTGCTAACAAAGGAAGAGGGTGTGGAATTGGCAGGTACCACGTGCAGCTCTTATTAAAGCCGTTAGAATGCAAATAGATACATACAGCAACAGCTCACAAAACCCAAACCCACAAACCCACACACCTACCTCTCTGCAATTCCTTCAAACACTTAAATAGGTTCCCAAGGTTGGTTTTGTGTAGCACTTTGTGTATGTGTCTCTGTGCCAATGATCACATGATCACATTCACATACAAACACAACACACTGAATTGAATTCAACCACATAACGCATTTCTGGGTTTCTGTTTTCTCACACAACTCTGCCTCTTGATTCATAATGCTTTGTACCCAGATAGCAATTTGAGCAGTTCGATCAAGATTTCAGCTCCTCTTTCTCTTCCTCATTAAGGTATGTGAGTCATTTACTTTAAACCCTTTAAAGTAATTGTCTTGTGGGCACTTCTGTTTGAATAACGTTTTGGTGGCTCGGGTATTGCTTGTTTTGGACATTTGTTGTTGGGAAGTAGTTTGAGTATAGTTGGAATTGGTTTTGAAACTTTCAAAGATTGTATTTTTGTGGGTTGGTTGCACTTTTATCAGTAAGGCTGTGTTTGCTGTGGATTTGGGAATCTATTCTGCAGTTTTCTGGAGTCTATGGTTTAACAAAGGTTCATTCTCTTTTTTTTTTCCCCTTCTCTGTAACCTGACAACTATATCCTTAGGCTGTGTCTAGTTGCCTGAACTGGAATTCAAAGTTTCAATTAGTGTAACATTGATTCAGTGTTGAGATTTTGTTACATTTGAAACAAGATTACAGAGAAAATGAGAGTTCATGAATAATGATGGCATGAATCAGATATAAGCATCAACTTCACTTCCATGTAACCAAACGCAGCCTTAGTATAACCAGGTAGATGTTCATATTTGCTATTATCTTGCGCTTAGGATCATGCATTTGGTGTAAGACTAACGTGATAACCACTACACCACAGCAACCCGTTGATGACATTGTATGAAATAAAAGGATCATGCATTTGGTTTAACTTGTATGAAATAAAAGAGCCAATGAAGAAAGGGCCATTTCAGAATTACAAGCTTTATTGAATTAGTTCCAGTACATTTGTTCCCTAAAATTTCATTTACCTTGTTGAGGACATTGTTTCTTGCTCTGCAGCATGTCAGAAGCTCAAAGGAGATTGGTGACAACACCTAGTTTTCCTCGTGGAAATGGGTATGTAAATGGGGTAGTACCACTCAGGCACCCTGCTACAGCATCTGATGTTGATGAGTTCTGCTATGCCCTTGGTGGGAAGAAGCCAATCCATAGCATTTTAATTGCAAACAATGGAATGGCAGCTGTGAAGTTCATACGTAGTGTGAGGACATGGGCCTATGAAACATTTGGCACAGAGAAGGCTGTTTTATTGGTAGCCATGGCCACACCAGAGGACATGAGAATCAACGCAGAACACATTAGAATTGCTGATCAGTTTTTGGAGGTTCCTGGTGGAACTAACAATAATAACTATGCAAATGTGCAGCTCATTGTAGAGGTGTGTATGCTAAGCTCTTCCCTCATATACTTTCATGTTTTCCAGTTTTTTTATTATTTATTTTATCAAAGTGTTTGCGAACAAAGCAGATATTCAACTAAAATCATGAGGAACCTTCTGAGTGAAAGAACTTTGAGTTTATTTTGCCACCATTTCTTTGACTGCAAGAATTGAATTTTAATATAAATAAGAAGAAAGTATAAGAACTAGATACTTACTACAAAAAATGAATTCTCAAATGAAGAGGCTACATTGTTACTTTTCTCAGAATTCATAGAAAATTTATTAGTAATTATGGAAGGTGTGTTTTTATACTTTGAGCTGTATTTCTTGTTGTTACCTTTCAACACCAAAAACCTGGTTTTCTCCATTTGAGCAAAGTTTTTGCTACATTGTTACTTTTCTCAGAATTCATAGAAGATTTATTGGTAATTATGGAAGGTGTGTTTTTATACTTTGAGCTGTATTTCTTGTTGTTACCTTTCAACACCAAAAACCGGGTTTTCTCCATTTGAGCAAAGTTTTTGACCTCTAAAGTGGTAGTTGCTCGCAAATAGATGATCGCAATCCCCATACAAACCTTCTGGCTCTCTTTGTTTCATTAGCTACCAAATCTGGAGCAAACTGAGCTAATTCTGGGAACTTTAATTCATATTATGCCATAGTCATGTCATCCAGTCAGTAAACTTTTACTGAATTAGCTACCAAAAATGTCACTCACATCTCAGGAGATAAATATGTTTAAGTCTCAAGGGATGAAAGTTTACTTACTTTATGGATCTTGTAAATTGAAAATTGGGTCCATAGATAGCTCAATCCATAAAACGATTACACACACAAACACAAACACTAACCCACTCTCCATTTAGAGTATTTCTACATTTTCATAGAAAAACAAAATAAAGAGCACATGGCACAACCTGGGGTATTACTTTACCTGTAGCTCTGAAACATTTCAGAAATTTCTGTAGATCTTGTTAGTATTTCACCTGAATTTGTTGTTCTGTACTACCCAGATGGCAGAGATAACACGTGTTGATGCAGTTTGGCCTGGTTGGGGACATGCCTCTGAGAACCCTGAGCTTCCAGATGCATTGATTGCAAAGGGAATTGTATTTCTCGGGCCGCCAGCTGTATCTATGGCAGCATTAGGAGATAAAATTGGTTCATCATTAATTGCTCAAGCTGCAAATGTACCCACCCTTCCATGGAGTGGATCACATGTATGAATCCTGAAAATTGTGTCCTATTTTTCTTTTTGTTTCTTTTGCCAGGTAATGCCATCTGATTCTGTTAATGTCTGTTTTCCAGGTAAAAATTCCTTCAGAGAGCTGCTTGGTTACAATCCCAGATGAAATATATAGGGAAGCGTGTGTTTATACGACAGAGGAAGCGGTTGCGAGTTGTCAGATTGTTGGTTACCCAGCAATGATTAAGGCATCATGGGGTGGTGGTGGTAAAGGCATAAGAAAGGTTTGTGTCATGACTCATGCATGACAAAATATATATAGGCAATTTGCGTCTGAATTGTTAGCTGAGCCTGAAACAAGATTCATTTACTTATCCAACATGTTAAGGAATTTGGTTGGACCCTTTTCATGCCTCATTCAAGAGCTTAGCTAAGTTGAATTTCTTAATTTTCTAGGTCCATAATGATGATGAAGTTAGGGCATTGTTCAAGCAAGTTCAGGGTGAAGTTCCCGGATCTCCAATATTTATAATGAAAGTTGCATCCCAGGTCAGATAATCCATTGCCTTTTGATTTAGATGAGCATCATTGCCGAACTTCAGACCAGATATTGCCAATTTTTACAATTTAATTTATTTTCTTTTCTCTCATCAGAGCCGACATTTAGAGGTCCAGTTACTATGTGATCAGCATGGAAATGTTGCAGCTTTGCACAGCCGTGATTGCAGTGTTCAAAGGCGGCACCAGAAGGTAATATTTCTGACATAGTAAACTTAATACTATGCGTTTCCACATTTAGCTTGGTCTTCTAGGGAACTTTTCTTTATCCTTCTAAGATTTTCTTTATCCAGTACTTAGTAGTGCGTAGTCTCGTCTACTGGAGATGTTTCCCCTTGAAAACCTAATTTTCTTGTTTTATGTTCTATAGATTATTGAGGAGGGTCCAATAACTGTAGCTCCTCAAGAGACAGTAAAAAAGTTGGAGCAGGCGGCTCGAAGGTTGGCTAAATCTGTTAATTATGTCGGAGCAGCCACAGTTGAGTATCTATACAGTATGGACACTGGCGAGTACTATTTCTTAGAGCTGAACCCTCGATTACAGGTATGTTATTTCGGTTCTCTTAAATTTTTTTCAGCTTATGATTTTATGAACTCATTGTGTGTTCATTTTTTGAGTTTGTTTTGTTGGCGGCACTGAATAATGCAGTGATGAATGAAATGCGTATGCCTGAAGTGAATATAGAAACAAAAATATGCTTGTTATGTGTTAACCAAGCCATTCAGTCTTCATGCAACCTCTTACAAAAGGGTTGAACATCATATGTTCATATTATCATTTACTGATTAGAATTTCATATAGCTGTTTTACTAATGCCTATGGGCATTGATCAGCTGTGTTAGCTTCTGTTCTTGCATCTGCTTTTCAAGAAAAATAATTTTGTGAGTGAAACTAAATGTCTAAGATTTAATTCAATGTAGGTGGAGCACCCAGTCACTGAGTGGATAGCTGAAATAAATCTTCCAGCAGCCCAAGTTGCAGTTGGAATGGGCATCCCTCTCTGGCAAATTCCTGGTATCATCTTAGTTTCTGGATTTCTTCGAATATGTTTTGATTTACTTATCATATTTCTTAATTTGTTCACATTCTCTGTCTATATGATTCATTTGATTAGAAATAAGGCGATTTTATGGAATGGAACATGGTGGTGGATATGATTCTTGGAGAAAGACCTCAGCTGTTGCCACCCCATTTGATTTTGACAAGGCAGAATCTACAAGGCCAAAGGGTCATTGTGTTGCTGTGCGTGTAACAAGTGAGGATCCAGATGATGGCTTTAAGCCTACTAGCGGGAAAGTACAGGTTAGTTATGATGGTTCCTCAGGCTTACTCTTACTTTATTTGTCCTAATGCAATACATGACTCTATATTGAGTATGTCTTACTTTATGCAGGAGTTGAGTTTTAAAAGCAAGCCAAATGTTTGGGCATACTTTTCTGTTAAGGTAAATATCTTGTAAGTGGATAATGACAACTTCCTCCAGAAAAGAAAAAGAAAGAAAGAAAATATAGTTCTCAGATAAATTCTGATTGATGTTTTGACATGCAGTCTGGAGGAGGCATTCATGAATTCTCAGACTCTCAGTTTGGTAAGTATTAACCTACTGCAACTTGATTTTATTTCTTTTTCTGTCTAAATAGCCAGAATATAATGTGAATAAAATAGGTCCATACAGTCTGAGAAGCTGAGTGACCGTCAATTATACTTGGGCAATGGCCATTCGGTCGGTGGGTTCATATATAGATATTATGCATAACTGGTTTGAGAACTGTTGTTTGTTAAATTAGTCATCCATCCTTGCTACTAACATAGTTAAAAATTCTCTCTTTTTTGGCAGGACATGTTTTTGCATTTGGAGAGTCCCGAGCTCTAGCTATTGCAAACATGGTTCTTGGGCTGAAGGAAATTCAAATTCGAGGAGAAATTCGTACAAATGTTGATTATTCAATAGATCTTTTACATGTAAACTTCACAACAAATCTATGATACAATTCTATACCATTGTTTTAAAAGATATTATAAAGAACATAGAATTTTGATGAAACATCAAGTAATGCTATGAAGCGTGTTCTGCAGGCTTCAGACTACAGAGAGAATAAAATCCACACAGGTTGGTTAGATAGTAGAATTGCCATGCGAGTTAGAGCGGAGAGGCCTCCTTGGTATCTCTCTGTAGTTGGAGGGACTCTGTTTGTAAGTTCAACTATCTTATTAACCGTTAAATTTTGAATATTTTACTTGCAAAATGCATCACTTATTATTCCTATTATGCCCTATTCAGAAAGCATCTGCCAGTAGTGCAGCAATGGTTTCAGATTACGTCGGTTATCTTGAGAAAGGACAAATTCCACCCAAGGTATGGTATTAAAAAAACCCTTCTAGGTACATGTTATAGGTGTCAACAATTAATATTTGTCAATCCTGATTGCAGCATATATCACTTGTCCATGCTCAAGTATCCTTGAACATCGAAGGGAGCAAATACACGGTATGTTTTCCAACGATGTCGTTTCATTCCAAAGGATTTTTCTTTTTTGTCTTGGACACGTTTGGACATTTTTGGTTGGTAGAATATTTAGTTATATATAATCAATGCCATGGAAAACTATTTCTAGATTGACATGGTGAGGGGGGGTCCCGGAAGCTACAGATTGAGGATGAATGAGTCAGAGATCGAAGCAGAGATACATACTTTACGTGATGGGGGTTTGTTGATGCAGGCATGTACAAATTTTCTCTTTATTGTTTTTATGATTCTAACATCACAGATGATTTTACTCTTGCTCATTATTTATTACTTGTTTGTTCTTGGATTTTTAATTTATATGAGTACTTTTCATTTGAGTAAACTCTTGCTCATAACTCTTCTTACAGTTAGATGGAAACAGTCACATTATATATGCAGAGGAAGAAGCAGCTGGAACTCGCCTTCTTATTGATGGAAGGACTTGCTTGCTTCAGGTGCGCCCATTTCCCTTCTTTTGTCTTCCCCCACATTCCCTTCTGCAAGCTGAGTTGTTGACCTTTGTTGAATCTAGAACGACCACGATCCATCAAAGTTAATAGCAGAGACACCATGCAAACTGCTGAGGTACTTGGTTGCTGATGGTAGTCATGTTGATGCTGACACACCATATGCTGAGGTTGAGGTTATGAAGATGTGTATGCCTCTTCTTTCACCTGCTTCTGGAGCTATCCACTTTAAAATGTCTGAAGGCCAAGCAATGCAGGTAAATCATGTTCCAAGTAGGAAGTAAATACATTCTTCTCTTGATAGAAGTTAAAAAATAAAATTGGTTTTGTGTAGGCTGGTCAACTTATTGCGAGGCTTGATTTAGATGATCCTTCAGCTGTAAGAAAGACGGAACCCTTCCATGGGAGCTTCCCAGTCCTGGGGCCTCCAACTGCAATTTCTGGTAAAGTTCATCAGAGATGTGCTGCCAGCTTAAACGCAGCCCGAATGATTCTTGCTGGTTATGAGCATAACATTAATGAAGTGAGTTCTCTTTCAACATAAACATAATATCTTGAACACCTTGTAATCTGTGATTTCTTGCCATTTTCTTGGGCCTTGTAAATGTGGGAATACATTGTCTGGTATCATTTGGTAGATTGTGTTATTCTTAAACTTGTCTTATTGAATAGTTCTCATCTATCTCAGGTAGTGCAAAACTTGCTCAATTGCCTAGATAGCCCTGAACTCCCTTTCCTTCAATGGCAAGAATGCTTTGCAGTTCTGGCAACCCGCCTACCCAAAGATCTTAAAAATGAAGTAAGCAAAAATGGGGTGGTTTTCCATCTGATTTATGCTCAAAATGAGTCTTTACACTCATGTGATTCTCTCATATAATTTTACAGTTGGAATCAAAATTTAAGGAGTTTGAGTTGATTTCTAGCTCTCAGAATGTTGACTTCCCTGCCAAATTGTTGCGTGGTATTCTTGAGGTGAGTTCTATATTTCAATTTCCTTATTTTGATTACTATTTTCTCTTAGGATGATCAAATATATCGAGCCGGCATCCATGGAAAATTCAGACTTATGTTTGTGCATTTTTCTGCAGGCCCATCTATTCTCCTGTCCCGATAAAGAGAAAGGAGCCCAAGAAAGGCTTGTTGAGCCTTTGCTGAATGTTGTGAAGTCTTATGAGGGTGGAAGAGAAAGTCATGCCCGAGTTATTGTTCAATCCCTTTTTGAAGAGTATCTGTCAGTTGAAGAATTATTCAGTGACAACATTCAGGTTAGTCTCTCATTATGGAAGCCAACTTTTTATGCAACTTAGGCTAAATATTTGAGACTGCGGGTACTGTTTTATTTGTATCATGAGACATTCATGGCTTTAGTTGAAACATAAGAATGGAGCGTGGCTGCTCATTACAGTTCATTGATGTAGCTGTCTTCGGCTCATAAAGGGCATTTGTTCTTATAAGTGTTATCCTGACTTAAACTTGTCTCACTGGGTTCTGGTTATTCATCTGCATGTAAAAAAATTAAAATAGAATAATGCTAATATAATCACATAAGCAAAAGGCAAACCTCTCTAGTTGCTGTCTTGTTGCACATCCTGGTGTTACCATAGCCACCTTTGTTTTTGACTGACTTTTATATATTGTTTTTCAGTTGTGCTATTTTCTTTTTCATTTTTTTTGTTTTCCTTAAATCTCTAACCTGACTAATGTTTAATTACGACATAGTAGTTAAAAATTGTCTTGAATACTGGTCATTGAACTCCAAATGTGTATTTAGCTTCACAGTTTTACAGTTAACTGTACCCTGGTAATTAGGAACTTGAGGCTGCTCCAAGAGTTTGAATGTTGTAAATTTGTAATCTTTCTTTCTTTTTTCTTGTCTGAATCTTCGTTCATGATAGCTAATATTTTATCTGCTTCAGGCTGATGTAATTGAACGCCTTCGACTTCAATATAAAAAAGATCTATTGAAGATTGTGGACATTGTGCTTTCTCATCAGGTATTAAAATCAAGTACATGCTCAGTTGGCTTGCCTTCCCAGGTCTCATTTAATTGTTTGTTGAAATTATTTTATACCCATATAATGTGTCTTGTGCTTGCAGGGTGTCAAGAATAAAAATAAGTTGATACTACGACTCATGGAACAACTGGTCTACCCCAACCCTGCTGCATATAGGGACAAACTAATTCGGTTTTCTGCACTTAACCACACAAGCTATTCTGAGGTTGGCCGTTGCACTGAGTTAATCAAATCCAGCTTCAACTAATAACTTTTTATATATGGATATTTCTTTCTCTGTTTATAAGTTTTTCAAAATCCAGACTCAGTTCTCCAGTTATCGTCAACAGTGGTTATGTATGAGCCATAGAACTGAGTTATTCAAACCGTGCTGAGTTATTAGTTTTTAATATGTCGATCTTCCTTCTGCTTTCAAGTTTTACAAAATCCAGTCTAAATTCTCCTCACATCAGCAATCAATGTGTATTTACTTTTCATTAGATTTATATTCTCATCTTCTTTTTTGTTTCCTAATATTGTCCTAATGCTGAATTAAATTTGTGCAGTTGGCACTAAAGGCCAGTCAACTGATGGAGCAAACCAAGTTGAGTGAACTTCGTTCCAGCATTGCCAGAAGTCTTTCTGAGTTGGAGATGTTTACTGAGGATGGTGAAACCATGGATACCCCAAAGAGGAAAAGTGCCATAAATGAACGAATGGAGGATCTTGTGAGTGCTCCTTTGGCAGTTGAAGATGCCCTTGTAGGTCTATTTGATCATAGTGATCACACTCTTCAGAGGCGAGTTGTAGAGAGTTATGTGCGTCGGTTATACCAGGTACCATGGTTCAAACACTTTGAGTTCCTGCTTACTTAATTTTTGACCGTAATTTCCTTGCTTAACTTTGTTTTTGCCATCAGCCATATCTTGTAAAGGGGAGTGTCAGGATGCAGTGGCACCGATCTGGTCTTATGGCTTCATGGGAGTTCTTGGAAGAACATACTGAGAGAAAAAATTCCAATGAAGATCAATCATTTGATAAATCGGTTGAGAAACACAGCGAGAGAAAATGGGGAGTCATGGTTATAATAAAATCTCTTCAATTTCTGCCAGCAATTATTAGTGCTGCATTGAAAGAAATGTCTCATCAACTTCATGAATCAATTCCAAATGGATCTACTGAACCAAGTGGCTTTGGTAATATGATGCATATTGCTTTAGTTGGCATCAACAATCCAATGAGTTTACTTCAGGATAGGTATTGTACCTGCCCTTTTTATAATCATTGAAGTTTCAACTTTATATTCAACATGTGATGAATATTTCGGGACAGGTTTGAAAAGCTAAGCTTGCGCTGTATTCTGATTAGTTTGTAATCTTACCAAGTCTTAGTTTTAATTGGATCTGTCTACACTCCAAATTTACAATGGTCCTATTTCTGATAATAAACAGTTTTAATTATTTCTTTTTATCTGCAAAGACATGCCAAATAGAACCTACAGTTAAAAACCTTATTGACGACCATTGTTGATTGATGCATGGCAGTGGAGATGAGGATCAGGCTCAAGAAAGAATTAAGAAGTTAGCCAAAATACTTAAAGAGCAAGGAGTAGCCTCCAGTCTACACAGTGCAGGTGTCAGAGTAATTAGTTGTATCATACAAAGAGATGAAGGGCGAGCCCCAATGAGGCATTCCTTCCACTGGTCGTCAGAGAAGCTCTATTATGAGGAAGAGCCTTTATTGCGTCATCTGGAACCTCCTCTATCCATTTATCTTGAATTGGTTAGTAATTTTTTGGTTCTAGCACCAGTGTTTTGGGTTAAGAGTGAGAAAAATTATATGCATGGACTCTTGCTATGAAGTTACTCAACTTTTGTTCTGATCCAGGACAAGCTCAAAGGCTATGAGAATATACAGTATACCCCATCTCGGGACCGTCAGTGGCACTTGTACACTGTTGTAGACAAGCCGCTACCAATCCAAAGAATGTTCCTCAGAACACTTGTAAGGCAGCCAACAACAAATGAAGGATTCACTGGATTTCAAAGGCTAGACGTGGAAGCAGCTAGTAAGCAATGGGCTTTGTCATTTACTTCAAGGAGCATTTTGAGGTCCTTATTAACAGCAATGGAAGAGTTGGAACTTAATGCGCACAATGCCAATGTCAAATCCGACTATACTCATATGTATCTTTATATCTTACGTGAGCAACAAATTGATGATCTACTGCCTTACCACAAGTAATTATTTTCCTTTTCTTATTCAATTTCTTTGCTTCTGAGATAATATGGTGAACTTTTTAGAATCTTACATTTGAATAATTGTGCCAGGAGAGTAGATTTAGATGCTGGGCAAGAAGAAACTGTGGTGGAGGCGATTTTAGAAGAACTTGCACGTGAAATCCATGCTTCTGTTGGTGTAAGGATGCATAGGTTGGGTGTCTGTGAGTGGGAAGTGAAGCTGTGGATAGCATCCTCTGGACAGGCTTGGAGGGTTGTCGTGACAAATGTGACTGGTCATACCTGCACTATACAAGTATGTTTATATATGATGCACATTTTATTTATGTTTTCTACCACCCAGTTACCTTTTCCAGCTAAATAATTGTTGAAGTTCGGTAGTAAAGCATATGGAGTCTCCTTTAATAATTTGTATGGATCATGAGTCATGATTGCATTACTGATCAACATGATATTCAGATCTATCGGGAACTAGAGGATAACAGCAAATGTAGAGTGGTATACCATTCAGCTTCTCTTCAGGGTCCCCTGCATGATGTACCAGTGAATGCGCACTATCAGCCTTTGGGAGCTATTGACCGTAAACGTCTGTTGGCACGGAGAACCAGCACCACTTACTGTTATGATTTTCCACTGGTGAGATTTGTGATATGGGTTTGGTTTTTTTTTTTTTTTTTTGTTGGTAAATCAATTTTATGTTTTTCCGTGATTCAGAAGTATGGTGAAACTAACTGGAGATAAATGTTATTTTGCAGGCATTTCAGACGGCCTTGGAACAGTCATGGGCATCCCAATTACCAGGTGGTAAAATACCCAAGGATAAAGTTCTTAAAGTCTCTGAGCTCAAATTTGCTGACCAAAAAGGCACCTGGGGTTCTCCACTTGTCAATGTAGAGCGTCCACCTGGGCTCAATGATGTTGGTATGGTAGCCTGGTCTATGGAGATGTCTACCCCTGAGTTCCCTTCTGGAAGGAAGATATTGATTGTTTCAAATGATGTGACCTTTAAAGCTGGATCTTTTGGCCCAAGAGAGGATGCATTCTTCTTTGCGGTAACTGAGCTTGCTTGTGCCAAGAAACTGCCTTTGATATACTTGGCAGCAAACTCAGGTGCCCGTATTGGGGTAGCTGAAGAAGTCAAATCCTGCTTTAAAGTTGGTTGGTCCGATGAAACAAGCCCTGAACGTGGCTTTCAGTATGTGTATTTGACCTGTGAGGATTATGCTCGGATTGGATCATCTGTGATAGCACATGAATTAAAGCTTGCAAGTGGAGAAACCAGATGGGTTATAGATACCATTGTTGGAAAGGAGGATGGCTTGGGGGTTGAGAGCTTGACAGGCAGTGGAGCAATTGCTGGTGCATATTCGAGGGCATACAAGGAAACCTTTACCTTAACATATGTGACTGGCAGAACTGTAGGGATAGGCGCTTATCTTGCTCGGCTTGGAATGCGGTGCATACAAAGGCTTGATCAGCCCATAATTTTAACTGGTTTCTCTGCATTGAACAAACTTCTTGGCCGGGAGGTGTACAGCTCTCATATGCAACTTGGAGGACCTAAAATTATGGGAACAAATGGGGTTGTCCATCTAACGGTTGCTGATGATCTTGAAGGAATATCTGCTATTTTGAAGTGGTTAAGCTATGTTCCTGCCCATGCTGGTGGCCCACTCCCCATTTCATGTCCCTTGGATCCTCCAGAAAGGCCTGTTGAGTACTACCCTGAGAATTCCTGTGATCCTCGTGCTGCTATTTGTGGTACTTTAAATGGTAATGGGAACTGGATGGGTGGTATTTTTGACAAAGGCAGCTTTGTTGAGACGCTAGAAGGCTGGGCAAGAACAGTTGTTACTGGAAGGGCGAAGCTTGGAGGAATCCCTGTAGGAATAGTTGCTGTTGAGACACAGACGGTGATGCAAGTCATACCTGCTGATCCAGGCCAGCTTGATTCCCATGAGAGAGTCGTTCCTCAGGCTGGGCAAGTATGGTTTCCTGATTCTGCAAGTAAGACAGCCCAAGCATTATTAGATTTCAACAGAGAAGAGCTCCCACTTTTCATTCTTGCTAACTGGAGAGGCTTTTCTGGTGGGCAGAGGGACCTTTTCGAAGGGATCCTTCAGGCTGGATCAACCATTGTAGAGAACCTTAGGACTTACAAACAGCCCATTTTTGTATTCATCCCTATGATGGGTGAGCTCCGCGGTGGAGCATGGGTGGTCGTGGATAGTCGGATAAATCCAGACCATATTGAAATGTATGCTGATCGAACTGCTAGAGGTAATGTGCTTGAGCCAGAGGGGATGATCGAGATCAAGTTCAGGTACAAGGAGCTGCTGGAGAGCATGGGTAGGCTTGACCAACAGCTGATCCAACTGAAGGCAAAACTTCAGGAAGCCAGGAGCTGTGGGGCACACGAGATGGTTGAACCCCTACAGCATCAGATAAGATCACGTGAGAAACAGCTTTTGCCTGTCTACACTCAGATAGCCACTAGATTTGCAGAACTGCATGATACTTCTCTTAGGATGGCTGCAAAAGGGGTAATCCGAGAAGTGTTGGACTGGAATACTTCTCGATCTTTCTTCTACAAGAGATTGCGTCGGAGAATTGCCGAAGAGTCACTCATCAAGACATTGAGAGATGCTGCTGGCGAACAGCTTTCACATAAATCTGCAATAGATTTGATCAAGAGCTGGTTTTTCAGTTCTGATATTTCAAAATCCAGAGAAGATGCTTGGGTGGATGATGGCGTTTTCTTTACATGGAAGGATGATCCAAAAAATTATGAGGATAAATTAAAGGAGTTGCGGGTCCAGAAGGTATTGCTTCAATTGGCAAATATTGGTGACTCGATTTCTGATTTGCAAGCCCTACCTCAGGGTCTTGCTGCCCTTCTAAGCAAGGTAAACAATAATGTTATATTCTTTTTTAAAAGCATCTTTGCATGTTATATCTTTGCCACCTGGATGTAATGATTTGAATCTAATGCAGGTTGAGCCATCAAGCAGAGTGCTATTGATCGATGAACTCCGGAAGGTACTCGGTTAATACAAAAGTTGGTGCTTCACATCTGACGACAAATTGCTTGTGTTGTATCTGCTTGAATCATAGCCATATCTTGATAAGTAGGTGCATGTTATTTATCTGCCCTTAGCATATGTAAGAACACAATGACTGCTTGCCTATCAGATGCATCAATAGATTTAGGTTGCTGATAGAAGCTTCAGTGTATAATAGAGGCAGAAGATTTGTAGGGAGCAGTCTGGCTCCCAAGTGTAAATTTTGTAAGTCATGAGTAAGATAAAAGGAAATAGATAGTAAAAAAGGAAACAACCAGCATTTGCAGGCTCTGTTTCATTATTTTCCTACATGGCTGATCAATGCTTGGAAACAAAAAATTACAACATAGTTTGTAATATTCTGTGAGAACTGTCAATTATTTCACTTGTAATAGCAGATTCATGCTCATCATCATTGTGTAATTTTATTCATTCATATCGGACTTATAGTCTGAAAAGATCCTTCTAATAACACCATGTCACTACGGTCCATGTCAAGTCATCTTTGTAGGCCAGAATTATTATTATTTTTTTATGCATGGGGTGATGGACGTGGCATCTTGGCAGTAGCCTTGGGTTAAAGTTGAGTCTTCAGAATACATATATATTCCAAAGCTTGATCTCACTATTTCAGCCTCATTTTTAGTTAAAAGTAACAATGTAATTCATCTCAAAATCTAACAAAACTCAAATCCAAGGAGTACCTTGAATGTTTTCCTTTTTTTTATAAAAGGGTACATTATAAACCTTGAATTTGTCACACGACTTGGATTCGGATTTAGACGGATAAAAAGTTTAATGAAACTACTCCAGTATGCATAAAGGGAGAGAAGAAATTGAACACCTTGGGAAAAACAAATAAGCGTAAAATGTATTTTAGAGTGCCAATAACAGTTCTTTCGACCAAAAAAAAAATTGCCAATAACAGCTCTCAATAAAATAAAAGAACTTGGAAGGGGATTGCAAATGCCAGTCAATGCTAGTCACTCGATTATTTCTTCACCTTGTGCTTCATTTTTGCCTTCTCTTTTTCTTTTCTTTTCAACTCTTCACGCTTCTTCTTCTCCTTCTCTTTTTTCCTCTTCATCTCTTGTTCTTGCCTCTTCCTCTCCTTCTCTCTCTCCTCCTTTTCTTCTCTTTTCTTTTTCTCCTTCTCTATAGCTTTCCTTTTCTTTTCTTTCTCTTTAAGTTCCTCCTTGGTCAATTCTCTTCCTATTTTGAAACACATTTTGTTTTAGAGGCTTACAATTCCCTTTGTGAAAGATTTCAGATCAATGAATATATATATATGGTGGCTTGGTTATGTATTTTTCTGGGTTGGTTTTGAGTGACAGCCGTCTCATTTTGTTGTTCTTGCAGACTCGAGGCTTTTCTTGTCAGCTATAATATTTGCCGTCCATAAGGGCATTTTGGTGGTGGCATTGCTACGTTGTATTCAGGACTTCCAAAGCCATTGCTGATGGTCTTTCATGTCCTGATACATTCTCTCTTGATTATTTATAATATTTTATGGTCAATTATCCCAAGATGACCTTGTTTTAATGGCAAAGCCGAAAGCTAAGATCCCACATTGAGCCTATTTTCACCATTTCTTAGAATCTTAGATAGACATTACAGACAACAAATGATTCGGCACCGCAAGCAAAATTAACACTGGAGATTTCATAAAAAAATAATCTTATAAACTTTTCTACTGTGCATATTACATTCCAAGGAGGAGAATAGGGCAGAATCAGGCTGAAGTGTTTCAATGGAGAAAAGCATAATGAAATTTTAACTTGGCTAAGAAAAAGTTTTCTTCCTCATCCTGTCGAATCTAATGTGCTACAAAACTCTCTATGGTTCAATACTTTCGTTTGGCCATATTCTATTTACCAATACAGAACTTGCCAAAAATGTTGGACAAAACCTCCTCTGAAATGTCTTCTCCACTTATTTGACCAAGGGCGATTGCCGCATCCCTCAAATCAATTGTCCAGAAGTCCAAAGGCATTTCCTCTTCTATTGAGGATTTCAACCTCACGAGGGCCTCCTTGGTTCGAACAAGCTGCTCGCATTGTCTCTGATGATTCATCAAAATTTTAATGCAACAATGAATCAACTGCTAATCATAAGATAATTT
Source organism: Prunus avium (assembly GCF_002207925.1). The sequence goes on from NW_018921266.1 coordinate 108,128, forward strand.
TTTTTATTCTCATAGGACTAGTCAAAAGATCAATCTGAACCAAAGTGAATGTATTTTCTACCTTCAAATCTGAGTAAACAAGAGATAACAATGCAATTATGGAAGTAAAAAAACAAAACACACACGCTGATGTATAGGTAGCTAACCTGGTTTACAGTCCATCTGCGGCTCCCCACAGAACTTTTGTTGAGACCGACAATGTCTAATATTGCCGTCTCTAAACCTTGGATTCCTTGACCAGTGATAGCAGATGTCAAAACATGCTTACTGAATGAATTGATATATTTTTCAGCCCACTCCATGCAATCAGATGGAACACAGTCTATTTTGTTAATTACAAGGATCATTGGGGTGGAAGATCCAGTTGATTTCTGTAATACCAGACATAAAACAACGATTTATTGTATATCCTAATCGTAAATTTGCATAATCAAACAGAATGATTGATAAACAAAAGGAGATGTGCATATTATATGATACAGAGAGTGAAAGGAAACCTTATTAGATTGAATTCTATTCAGAAGTTCAGAGTCTTCTGGAGTCCAGCCATCAAGAGCACTTATTGCCATAATAATAACATCAGCACCCATAGCAACTGCTTCAGACCTCTCCACACCTGTGATAAAGACAGTCAAGGAAATTCAGATACGCAATACCCAATGCTAGATAAGGTCACCATACATCAAGCAATAAGCATATCATTCCTCAAAACAGAATAAATCTAAAACAAAACATATCATTGGTTGTCTGTGAAAAATATCACCATTTCACTTGGGCAACTGGTCTGTGGTTTAAATCACCAAACTCTATGAGATAAATGTATGGAATGTAAACTATTAAACTAATAAACTAGTAAAGTTTTCAATACAAAATCGGAACTGTAAATGTGCTGTGTTAAAACAAGTATAAGGCAATGCAGATTCTTGAGGGATCCCATGGACAGTAAACACAACAAACTCAACACAGAAGAAAATGAGTTATTTCACTAATTCCCAATGACCCTACTAGTTCAAAAGGATCAATATTGAAAATAACCAAAATCTTATGCTAATGGAAAAGAAACCTAGATATGAGGTGAACTTGGCTTCTTGTGCATCTGGCATGAAATCAACCCAAAATCTCTACACATCAAGATTGTACAAAGATGGATACCCTTACCAATTTTCTCCACAATGTCATTGGTTTCTCTGATGCCTGCTGTATCAAGAAGGGTTACAGGAATGCCATGAACTGTAATACTGGCTTCAACCACATCCCGAGTGGTGCCAGCAATTTCTGTAACTATTGCTCTCTCAGTCTGCACGCTAAAATAAAAAAGTGGCACTCAGTAACATCTCATACATCAAGTAATTACTAAACATAACAAAATATTTTAATGGGATCCTAAATACATCCAATACTTGAGATGGATGCTGCATAACTCCAGCAATTCATTAAGCAAATAAGGACTCATGTAGGAATTAATGGCAATCACCCCCTCCCCCCAAAAAAAATCGAAAAACTAAAATTGCCACCACATACTTTGCTCCATGCATTGAGGAGACTTGACTTCCCAACGTTTGGACGGCCCAGAATTGCTATCTGCAAATTGTATTTAGAATGTCATAAAGTAAAGCCAAATGAGGAAGAAAATGTGAGAATGAGAAATTCATTTTGAAAACTGCACCTGTATTCCAGATTGCAGGAGTTGGTCATAATTGGCTGTCTCGAGTGCACTCTCAACATCTTCTGACATGGAATTTATTTTCATCACAACTTGGTTCGTATCAAGTGGTGGCATCTCATCATCAAAATCCAAACGGGCTTCAATTTCTGTAAGCAACTCAATGCACTGAGCTCTTATAGATTTTACCATGGAAGAGAAGCCACCCTGTCAAAGTTCAAATGTTTTTTTAAAAAAAAATTCCGGGTTAATTATCATTTACCCCAACTAAGGCTAACATAAATATTAGTAGCAACCAGTTTCTGAAAGCAGGAACGTATAAATTATACAGACAAACAAATACACATGCCTGAATTGCAGCCAGTGCTGCATCTGCTGCAGCTACGGACTTAGCCGAAATGAGCCTGTCAACATTTTCAGCTTGAGTTAGGTCCAAGCGGCCATTGAGAAATGCACGCAGAGTAAACTCACCTGAAAGGAAAAACCAAAGCACACATCTTTAGTCTTTCGTTTACTTGTATTCCAAAAGTTCAAAATTTTCAAGCTAAAATTCCAAAAGCTCAAAAATTTAAAGCTGAAATTCCTAAAGTTAAAACATTCTGAGCTAAAAATAACGACCTGGTTCGGCAAGCCTTGCTCCAGCTTCTACACAAGCTCTCAGGACGCGAGTGAGGCACACTTGGGTTCCATGGCATTGAAGCTCAACCACGTCTTCACGCGTATAAGACCTTGGGGCCAACATGGGCACAGCCAAAACCTGAAAGCAACCAAAACCCATGTCCTGTATCATTCACAGAATTCAAATTTCAACTCCATTCAGTGAAAGTGAAATTGAAAAGTACAGTACCTCGTCGATGACATTGCCGTTGGGGTCGCAAACGACGCCGTACTCAACCACATGGCTGGTGGGCCGCCACGTGCCCACCGTCTTCTTCCTCTTCTTCTTCGTCTGACGGAACACGCGGCCAACAATGGCCACCGCAGACGGACCCGACAGCCGCACAATCCCAACCGCGCCAGGTGGTCCCCCCAGTGACGTCACGATTGCCGCGATTGTGGTTGTGGTCTCCAGTTGCCGGGACCCACTCGCTGATCGCTCGTCTTTGCTGAGAAGCAGCGTTTGAGGCTGGGTCTTTTCTGGGTAAGAGCTAGTGAAAGAAGAGCAGTGGCATAAGGGTAAATAGAGTGGGGAGCGAGGGTGGAGTTTGAGACGCTTGGGGGTGAGATGGGAGATTGAGAGAAGAGAGAGTGAAGTGGAAGCTATGGCGAATAGTGGTGGTTTCAGTTTGGGGCTTCTGTGCAGAAAATGGCGGAAGGTGAAAGTGGAGAGCAGAGCCATTTATGTCCCGGCGATTCCGAGTCTTCAGAACTCTGCTAGTTTTCTAGTAGTGGAATTGGATTGGGTGGGTTGATCAAATCCACTAACCCACATGCATGGGCCTTGGTTCGATTCTAGATGAGCCCAAATTGGATTAAGTGGGCCCACTAAAAGTCCAGAATGAGTAGAAATTTTTTTGTGAAACGGGGATAACACTATTTTACTATCCCAGTCAATCACGATATACCAAGTGGAAAAGTTATCATCCACCGTGATTGGCGGGATAGCAAAACAGTGTTATCCTCGTTCCATGAAAGTATTTCTCCAAAATGGGCCCATGAGTTGTGGAGTCCAAGTCACTAATCATACCAATTTGCACACTTCTTCCTCCTTTTGGAAAGGACAATATGGAAAATGGGAAGTCATCATCAATCATCATCTCCCATTCCTTATCCAAGTTAACTTGGGGAGTTCGTAATCTAGGAGAAGAGAAAAACTTGCATATCTTGGTAGTATGCAATAGTTATGTTTCAGCTATCGATGGTTAATGTCCGGTGCAATAACAGTTGGGTTTATTGGGTTCTTTTTTACCATGAAATGGAATTTTGATTAGCAAGAGTCCGGTTACATTAAAGATTTTCTCTTAAGTGACTATTTCTCTCATTATATGTCTCTCATCATATGATCTAACACGTGATGACATAGATACCATTAAGTTTTACTCATGATCAAGGTTATACATAAAAATTGATGATTATCCCTTATTTATGGGAAGGGCACCATATAAAAATACATGGTTCTAAACTTTTTTCCTTTTCTTTGGTCAAAAGAAATACCAAAGTTTAGGATATTGACTCGTAAGTGAAGAACAAATGCTAGAGAAATCAGCAATACCTTTGACATTGTTGGATTGATGCAAAACCCACCTAATGTGGAAAAGTTGAGTTTCTATAGCTTTTTGTCCAAGTGAATATAGTGGAGGATTTTAGGTGGGGTGGAAATGGGAGCTTAATTTCTTCACAAAGTAGTCTAACAGCTGTTAAGCAGCAGTATAGTTGAGCATTGCATAATTCCATATAACTTACTAATGTTCAAAGCTAGGATTTCTCCTTCCCACAAAATCTAGAACACATTCATTTTTTGGGTTTACTTCTCAAATAACAGCAAGGTTCTTTTCTACCTGAGAGAATCATATCTTTTAAAGAAAGACATAAAAGAATAGTATCTTGTGCTGCAACAAAACCCTCACTTTATATTCCAAGACTTTTCTCATAATTTGAATCAACCCAGAAATGAATATAGCTTCCTTTGCATCTACATTCATCCAAATCCATCAGCCTAACCAAATCCTCTTGTTCCCTTGTGTCCAAATCTCTCAACAACAAAAAAGCACTTTCATTCACTCACTGCCAAACTGCTTGTGTCATCATTCTTTATAAATATGGTTTATAACACTGAAAATGTAGCATCACTTGTTTAATATAATTGTTTATTAAGATATGATTAGCTAGCTAATTAACCCAATTACATGTTGGTGGGTGTTGGATCATATTTAATTAAGGCTTGGCCATGGAGTCAATGGCGCAAATAAGAACTTGGCTTGAAGAAGGGATATTGGGAAATTTCCAAGGTGCAATGTAAGCATAGAGATTCTAAGGATTATCTTATCCCTTATGCAAAGTGCAAAATCATCTTCCTCTTTCTAGTTTTTTATATTTTATTAGGATTATCATTACTTTTTGGGGATGAGGAGGATCCCACTCTCCACTTAATTTACCTGCTGCTGCACTTTTATCCCATCACTTAACTGGACCGATTCTTCTTTCTTATTCCTCATTCCAATGTCCATATATAGACTAGAGACGACACTCTCTTCTTCCATATCTTATTTAATTTCTCTGATGACACCAACTACACTTTTCAATTTCATCAAGCTTGTTCCAGCAATTTGGTTAAATGGGATGAGAGAGAGAGAGAGAGAGAGCCATAGCCAGCTGCTACAAGTTTGGGAGGAAATTTCTTTTTTTCCTTGCCCTGCAATCAGATTTTGCAAAAGTGGAGCAAAATAGCTTGCTAGAGTTCTTCAGAGCATGCAGGTAAGGCAATTTGGTTTGATTCAAAGCATGTATCTGCAATAAATTAGAAAATGAAGATTGTAGACATTACACAGAGTGACTTATGCATTCAGTAAAGCCTGCAAAACAAGCACAAAAATCATAGTTTCATGATCTTTTTCTTTTAGTTTCTGGTCACCTAATTATCTCAAAACTTCAACATGCAATTCAATAATGAGTGAGTCCACCCCTACCCATTTCCAAATTAAAGGATTCAGGTGACAGTTGATTGAAGTTTTTTTGTTTTTTGTTTTTTGTTTTGTTTTTTTCTCTTTTTGTTGAGATTAGATGTAGTTTAGGTTTTATGCAGATAGTGTAATATTCTCATGCCACTTGGAAACACAGGAATATTGCTACATATATCTAGCTTGGTTGGAAAAGCTTCTGCTCCAGGTTAGTTCTTTACCTATTTCCTGTGAAAGCATAATAAAGTAACAGAAAAATCCCAAGCACAGGTAGAAGCCCACCATATAATGAAACAATTTGCATTTTTTGATGACCCATTGGTAGTTTGGCCAAACCCATTTTCTAGTCCAGTTTGGCAACCAATATTTACATATTGGCTCCAAGTATTTATATGGGTTGGACTGAGTTGGGGTTTACTTCTCATTTCTATCACCTTCTGGGCTAATTGCCTAGTCAAATTATTGCTAGTAGAGCTCACATGTAAAGATGTGTATGTTGGGGATGGTTTTTATGTGTTGACCAATACTAGTCCCTCATTGGTTGAGCTAAGTGTCTAATTATGTAGGTATATATAGTTGTAAGTTTTGAAACCTTGCAAGTATGGTGTTAAGTGTGGAGCATTAGCCTCATAGTAATAGTGACTAACAGCCTAGGGTTTTTTGTTTAAAAAAAAATTATATAAACAAGCTATATTGGGGGAGGGAGAAATCGAACCTAGGACCTCGAGTGGAGAGATAAATGCTCTTAACCACTTGAGCTAAGTTTAATTCTTCCCTTTTTTTTTTTTCAAGCAACAGTTTTAGTATAAACTGAAAAACAACACCATTTAGCCAGAAAGGCTGTAACATCCATGCTCTTGAATTCTTGCCCATGTAGAAGAAAAGCATACAAATCTATATTGAACAACAAAAACAAGAGTGTTGGCACTAGATATTTGCCAAAAGTAAGAATGCAAAATGCATTTTATCAAAATTCTTCAATACGTCGGGGATACAAGGCAGTGAACTAGAAATCCAAACTACACATAGCACGATGGTTGAGGTTACAATCTTAACGTAGGGGAGAGAGAGAGAGAGAGAGAGAGAGAGTCAACAGTTAGATACTCATTCTATGCACATTTTCCTGTATTTTAAACACCCTTTACCGCTTGGAGTGCGCACCATTGTGCACCTTTTTATGTTGTTATCTTTTACTTTTTACTTGCATTGGACCCAGGCACGCCAAACCACTTTCATAATTTGATTCCCCACCATGCACTACTCAACTGCACCTCCAATTCAAAAGTGCATACTTGTGCATCCCATTTCTCTCTCAAACAACAATCACATTCCATTTTGATCTCAAGCTTCTTCCGCCAATTTTGGAGAACAGGATGAGACAGCCTCTGCAACCGTGAGAAAAATCCTGTCTTCGCCGATCAAGTTTGCGACATGGGATGCATGAATCTTATCAATCACCACTGGACCAGGATTTGCAAGAACAAGCTGCAGGGCAAGTTTGGAGGTAAGGCAACTTGAACCAATTCATATCGCATACAATAGCAGTGTGATTTTTGTCAACAGAAGTACAAGATGACATAAGATGATTTAAGCATGCATGTGATTTACCTGAATGTCTCTCTTTCGGAGACTACTATGCAACTCTTCTAGGGCATGAATGCCACTGGTGTCGATATCAGTCACGGCTGCAGCAAACACAAGACACCGTGAGAAACGAGTTTATGAAACCAAGAGTGATGAATCACCCAATAGCTGTTTGGTTTTAAAGATCAGAAAACTGCTTACGTGACATTTCAACTATCAAAAACTCAATGCTTGGTAGGTATGCTTCTTTTAGCAGTTCTTCTTCATCCGCCAACCATCTCAATATCCTGCAATTAGGAAGCTGAACTTCAGCACCATAGGACTGGCAGTATGACTAAAAAGATTGTAAAAATCAAATTCAGACTATTTCTAGGTTCTTTCTATGTAAAGGTCATATAGACTACCAGAACTAACATGACTTATATACACCATACTGCAAGTTTTGAGTACAAAATCTTTAATAATTCGAAGAAACAGCTTAGTAACAGTTCAATCTTTAACAGCCAAAGGAAAATATACTCTCTCCTTTTCTCCTTTAACACTTATCTCCCTGTGGGAACTCCCTCAATCTATGATTCTTTTAATCATAATGAATTTAGATCAGCTGCCAATTTAAGGCAATCAGAAGTTGCCTTTACAATAGATGACAGGTCATAGAATTACCTTCTTCTTTTTCAACTTAAGAATTACCGCAAAGAACTAATTGAACCGAGGATACAGAGAGAGCATATGTACCTCTCCTTAATGTAGTTGGAGTTGGAAAAGTAAATTGCAGAATCAACTCTCACAATCATAACGCCTGGAACCTTGGTTGCTTCTGGATATTGTTGGATGTTTCTATACACAGTTGTGCTAGGAATCTTCCCAAGTATTGCAGTCCGTGGTCTGGTAACTTGTAAGAGGATTTTAGCGAATGATATTGAGACCTGGACACAAACATATGTTAACTTATATCACTGATCTCTGCATGATACTATTGGAAACACAAAGTAGTTAACAATGAGGATTTATACCGCTATTAAGAGGCCTATCTCAACAGATGCAAAGATTACACCAAAGAAGGCTCCCATGCAAGCCACAAAATCAAATTTATCAATCTTCCATATTAGGATTGCTGCTTGGAAGTCAATTAGGTTGATCACAGCAGATATAATGATGGCTGCGAGAATGGCATTTGGGGTGTACTTAAAAAGAGGTGTAATGAATTGCAAGGTCAGGAAAACAACACAGGACATCACAATATTAGAGACTGCAGTTTGGCAGCCTGCCATGTAGTTCACTGCCGAGCGAGAGAATGAACCTGCAAGTACGAGCAATTAATCAGTTCCATGTCCTTAGTCACATGTCCCGCTAGGTACTACGTTCCAAGGTTTCAGGTATGCTTATTGCTTAACCCTAGAGTATCATCTTCAAAGTATTATGCATTAACTATATATTATAATCCATCTTCAAAGTTTTTAATGGTCAAACTTTTGCATTAAAAAATATCTTAGCCGGCTAGAAGCCTAGAACAAGAGACTACAGCACAAATATGCGTTCCTAATTATTGGTATTGGTGTTCATCACTGTCCAATTGGTATCTAATTTATATAATATAAATGGTACTTTCTTCTCACCTGTCGACACGTAGCAGGAAGTCATTGAGCCAACAATGTTCATGGTTCCTAGAGCTACCATTTCTTTGTTTCCGTCTAGTTGGTAGTCCTTCATGGAAGCAAAAGTTCTTCCAATTGCTATAGCTTCCTGACAATTCACGCCAATAAGAAAGGGTTAGATTCAAAAAGAGATATCAATTTTTCTCTTGGTAAGGGAAATGGGTTATGAGATTGCTCACTGTTAATGCTATCATCCCAGCCACAACACCAATCTTAAAACCCTTTGCGAGATATTCCCCAGTAAAAAATATTTCATTCACAGATGGAGGATTGATTCCTTTTTCGATATGTCTCACCTTCATACATAGATAAACCATTAGTATTGCTTCTGTAACTGCCAATCAGAAGTACTATAATAGTATGAGAAACGAGGAAGAGAAGATTATAACATAGGGACTTACAATTTCAACCCCCTTCTTTTCTGCATGAGTTATGTACACAAAAAAGGTGGACAGGATAACCGATATCAGCGGGGCAATTGCTGGGACCCAGAAGAGATTCTTCTTCTTCTTTCCCTGCTCCCCAAAACATGTGAAAATCAGACAAGAACTAACAAGCTTGAATCATATTAAGTAAATAGCGGCAAAGTTTGGGAATTCTTACAATATATTTGGCAAACAAAAGAAACGTTAAAAATGATGCTCCAATGACCATTGTCTGCCAGTTCCACTGCAAAATTTTGTCATATAGGATTCAGTAACTTGATGTTGTAGTCAGTCAAAAAGAAAAACTTGATGTTTCAGGTTTCAGATCCTAGTGGAAAAATACATAAACAAATGAGTTAGAGAGGTAGATAGAGCTTACCCCATGATGGGCTGAGTGAAATACTGATTGCATTACAGAGACAATATCAGTTTTCTTTGTGAACTTCCTTATGCCAAGAAAACCCTTAAGCTGTTGGAGTGCAATTGTGATGGCAGCTCCGCCCATAAATCCAACAATGGCAGCATGAGATAGGAAATCAATCAAGAACCCCATCCTGATAACAAAAAGAAAACCAGTATAATATTATCCACTAAAACCGGAAAGCTAAAACACCTTCAGAGATAGAATAAGAATTAAGGTAAGAAACAATTAAGATGTAACTTCCTTTTGAGAATCAGAAAGCTGAAGTAGACAATTACCTCAAAATCCCAAGGGTAGCTTGGGTGATCCCAGCAAAAAAGGTAGCCGTGAACGCCAGCCTCCGGTAATCATCTGGATTTGTATTGGGGTCAATCTCATTCTGGAGCAAGGTACCCAACAGGAGAGACACCACAGCCACAGGTCCGATGGCTATATCTCTTGAGCTGCCCATGATAGCATAGATCAACGGTGGAACAAAGCTCGAGTCTGTAAAGGTTTGGAACAACAGAAGAGAAGTCTCAGTCTCACAACAAGATCCAAGGAAATCAGTTATAAGAGAGGAAGGTGTTGTTGAGTAGCATAGATGCTTACACAATCCATACTGGGGAGCCAAGTTTGCAAGTTTTGAATAGCCAATGTCCTGATTTTCCAGTTGAGAACAATCATTAGAACCAACCATGAAAATGGAAAATGACATAAATTAGCTATTCTTTTATTGCTCCCTTCTATCTGTTCATCTATTAAGCTGCTAAGTTACCTGAGGGATGCAGAGACTAGCAATAGTCAGTCCAGCAATTAGATCCCCCCTAAATTTCAACAGATTATATCCTCTCCCCCATTCAAATATGGGGAAGATGGCCTGCACGCCAAGGATGAACTTTCGCGACTTTGGCTGATGCTTGAAGGGCCTTAGAGGATCATCTGAAAAGAATGTTTCTTTGATGGTGTTTGTGAATTCCTTGAAGAGTTTTTGCTTCGGGGGAAGTCCTACTTTGTGAATGTAAGGTGTGCCTTGTGAATGATTGCGCGAAGATGACAGACTTCTAGTGTCCATCTCTTTTGTTTCGAGTTCTTCGTTGCTTGAATGAACTGAAGCCATGAATGATCAGTTCACCTGTAATGCAGGAAACAGCAAAAGAAATCATGAGCAGACAGATAAGGACACAGACTCCTATTTATAAACAAAATGATAGAGAAAAATTGTGAAGGGCCGAAATAAACCACTAGGAGCAGTTTCTAGCTGCATGCAGAATGTATTTTTTTGACACCCTCTACCTTCAACGTTTTAAAGATGGTGAAATATTTTTCTGAGTGAAGACCTATTCAGTTAATGCACATATCTCAAAAGAATCCATGGCTAATAATATGACAACACTTAAGAAACAAAACTTGTCCGCCAAAAGTGATAGTTATAGAAACTGAATCTAACCCAATGAGAAGAATGGATGCCAGAGAAGGCTTTGCGCAAACAATTGTTTGAAAGTACACACAGGGCTTACGTGAATGCTGAAGGAAGCTAAGAAGCTCTTCCTTATATAAGCACTTAAAAAGGGCTTCTGGTCAAACTTTTCAAGCTGAAAGTCACAAGCACAAAAAACGCATTAAGGTGTGAATCTGGATCTCTTACATGACAAATACATAATTAACAACAAAGTTTCAATCCCAACCAGCCGACGGTTTGATTATTCAATTTCTGGTGATTGATGTGAGCAAAGTGATCATCATTTCTTCCATAATTGTAGTGCTTAGGAGTATAATATGTTTTCAAATATTGAAATATGGTGTTGACTTAAGTGCACAGATGGCAGCAGCTAGAAAACCAGAAGCATATATCCATTCTCTTTAATTATTTATTAGGCCTTGTTTTTCGACCTTAAGTCCATCCCAACAGAAACTGCAAGTCTAGAAGTAGATGTTCGGTGTCTTAAAAGAAAAAAACAAAAAATATAGAATCAAATTCTTACTTATGGTCCCATTTTGAGGTAAACCCCTGTTATTCTGGTGCAGTAAACCTATGGCCTAACTTGCTTTTCACCTAATGTTGAGAATGTTGTGAGGACCACAAAAGGGTTTGACTGAACAGAGACAAAATGGACAAGAATGTAAGAAGGGAGGAAAGAAATAAAGGGTTTACCGATCTTCATTGAGAGAAGAGGCCAAGTTGTTGATATAAGCAATACACCTTGTTATAGACAGCTAAATGCATACTTTTTTTTTCATTTTTTTATATATATATTGGATTCTTCACACCAAGTTGAAATTACAATCACAATGTTGATTGATGCTGATAAGAAACAATAGAAGCAGCAGCATCCAAGGCTTTAACTTTAAAACTAGTGTCACAGAGGAAATATGCTATTCCCAAAAAGGATTAAAACCCTACTTTATCTCTAAATCTGCATAAAAGTTCAAGAATCAATTATGCCACTTTGGAATTCCTTAAAAGCTAACTTGACCAATTCTATTGAACTGCATAATAATCTTTAAACTATTTGGTTTTGATATTAACATCACCCCAATAAAAATCTTTAATCAGAATCTTTCTTGTTCATGGTATCCACATACATTGCTCATTCAAAAGTTTAGTTTAACAGATTGCAGAAAGAATAAAATCAGAAACAGATGTTGACAAATATGAACCAAAGACCTACATGACATTGTTTTTCCTTCTCTCTCTTTTTTTTCTTTTTTGATGCTGGGTCTTTTTCCAAATTGCATATATGTATTTTGTATGGAGAATAAAGTCTAAATCAGAGTCTCTCTTACCTCCTACATATGCTTCTCATGAAAGCCACTGATAGTGGGGGGTACAATTACACCTATCCAAAAGGTCTTCCTTTCTGAAAAAATGCACTTGAGCTCAAAACTCCTGTACAAAAAGGGCAAAAGAACCAAACAAATGAATAAAATATTGCATTAAAAAAAATGGTTAAAAGCAAAAAAATTACTATATAATAATGCACAAAAAGGCAGAACCCAGCATGAGCTCCCCACCTTCTCTTTCTTTCCCACACTCAACGGTCCTCATGTTTCTGAGAAAAAAAAATTTCAATTTATAAATAATGGGCAATCTTTGAAGAAGCACAAGAGGAAGATTTAGATTGATAAAAAACCCAGTTTTGTTTTTGTCTAGGTTCAATGAACCCAAAAATTGATTGTGAAACTCCATACCTGTACCACCTGTTCAGTGTTCAGGCATTGTTTAACAAAAAGAAAAAGTCCCCCAAAAAAGGGAAGCCCCAGTAAAATAGGAAACTTGTTTGGTTGCCGAGAAAATTATGTAACCAAAGTACCAAACTGAGCAGCTAGGAGGATCCCCAAAAATTACAAAGCTGAAATTAAAGCCACCAGGACAACATGAAATCTTTTATATTTTGGCAAAAATCTAGAAACCCAATTCACATTGGTTCCACACAAATTGTAGTTGTATTATTGGACCTACTATTGGCATTGTTGAATTTTGGGAACATGTTTGTTGAGGAGTCAACTGGGGGCTCGATATTTACGGAACTGCCACGCTTCAAAATGGAAGATAAAGGAAGAAACGACTTGTTTGGCTGCTGGGTTTTGCTTTTCCGTTGGTAGCCCCTGCCGTCCCTTACTTTAAAAGAAACGTGTTTTGTTTGTTTTTGCGTTTCTTTCGTAGTGACACGTCTCAAATTCAAAGCCCTCCCTGCGCCGGTGTTTTCTTATCCTCGATTTTATAATTTTTCTTCGGAGTGGGCCCCGTGCCGCGGGAGAAGTTGAACAAGGACGTTTGTGAGTCTAGGTTCGGGATGTGGCATATTGAATGAGGACTTTTCGCCAGTGGTTGACTAGGAACATTGGGAATTGATAATTAGTACCATTTAATCATCTGGTGTCATTTTGGGTAAGCACTAAGCATGGTTATTATATAATTTAAATTTTAATCATTTCAATGGTTATTAGATAATTAGATTTTATATACTGTATTTCACTCGTTCTCCCAAAAAGAAAAAACATACGTCACTAGGTAACGTTAATCTCTCGTCAATTTTTTAATGTTAATTTAACCCTCAATTTATTTAGACAGTTGTGATGCATATAGAACTAATTACGATATAAATTATACGTAGGAACTCTACAAGTGTGTTTATATGTTTTTTTTTTAAATTATAAAGCGATAGTCTAATCTGCTTTACATTAATCTAATTTACAAAAAGGGATATTCGAATTTGGGTATAAAGAGGTGGGCTAAATGACTTGGCCAACTGACCTAACCCACCCACGTGTGTTTTTTTTTTTTTTTTCAATAAACTAAAGAGTTGATTTGAATTTGAGACTTACTTCAATATTGAAAAAAGAAATACCTCTCTTCCTCCCCTAAACTTTTTTTACCAAAAAATTTAATTTTATGAGATTTTAGTATGAAGTATATATTGACTTAATGAGCCATCATTTTTAGCCTAAATCGTATTTTGCACTAAAACCGATTTTTCATATTTTGATTTGGTGGGAATTTGATTTTCTAGTATTTTTATTTGAATCCAAATGGGGGTACTTCTTTATTTACATTGTAAACTTAAGTAAATTGAGTAATATAAAAATAAATGAAAGTAAAAGGACA
>NW_018921266.1:122564-155518 GCF_002207925.1 Prunus avium
TTTTTTTTTTTTTCAATAAACTAAAGAGTCGATTTGAATTTGAGACTTACTTCAATATTGAAAAAAGAAATACCTCTCTTCCTCCCCTAAACTTTTTTTACCAAAAAAAAAGAAAGAAATATCATAAGACAAATAGCTAATTGATTGTGGAAGCAAATATTCCGGCTTCTAATCACAAAGTACCACGTGGACAAGAAGAATATAAATGGGCTCAATAATTGAGCCCATTTATTTGGTCAATTAATTGATACAAAAAATGGGGATATTATCTTAAGGGAGCTGATTTTCTCACTCCTCTTTTATCCACTTATACTCCCTCTGTTAGAAATTGTATGTTGCCACTCCTCTTTTGTCCACTTACACTCCGTTTTTTTTTGTTATAGTAAAAACTATTAAAAAAACAAAAAGGAGTGTAAGTGGACAAAAGGGGAGTGGGAAAATCACCACCCTATCTTAAATATGGGATATTATCTTTATTTGGGAGTATAATCACCAATTAAAAGATAATATCATCAATTTATGATATTATTTTATTTTGGTGATATTATCATCAATTAGGGATTTGATTCTAATTGAAATCCGTAATTGACTCAATCTCACCATTTAAGGGAAATAATATCTTCCTTTCAAATAGAAATTATTCTTTGAAAAACCCTAGATGGCTATAACCCTATAAATACATAGCCACATTCAACACACAAGGTAATCCGAAACCTAGCTCTAAAACCCCCGAAACTTCTCTCTCTCTCTCTCTCTCTCCCCAATTAATTGATACAAAAAATGGGGATATTATCTTAAAGGAGCTGATTTTCTCACTCCTCTTTTATCCACTTATACTCCCTATGTTAGAAATTGTATGTTGCCACTCCTCTTTTGTCCACTTACACTCCATTTTTTTGTTATAGTAAAAACTATTAAAAAAACAAAAGGGAGTGTAAGTGGACAAAAGGGGAGTGGGAAAATCACCACCCTATCTTAAATATGGGATATTATCTTTATTTGGGAATATAATCACCAATTAAAAGATAATATCATCAATTTATGATATTATTTTATTTTGGTGATATTATCATAAATTAGGGATTTGATTCTAATTGAAATCCAATTGAACTAATTTAGGCATCGGAAGGCCTTTGGCCAACACCCCCGGAGGTGGTCTTTTACTCCTATTTGTTTTACAGGAATCGAGGAAGAGAGAAAAAGAAGCTCAAAAGGTGAATGATCTACACATGAATATCCTCTTATGAGAAATTTGCACAAACATTGATCATGTTAGGTATGTATGTATGTTGGAACGCGATTTTTTTTTTTTGGTTGAGAAATTCTGGGATTGTATTCATAATTCATCCAAAAAAGTCATTAGCCACAAAGGACCAATATAAACTAGTTACACAAGGGCCATTTCAATAATAGAGTGATTTAACATCAAAATTAAGACAATTTGGTGCACCTCCACTTGATCACGCATGATCGAAGAAACTCTGGCGTAGGCATCCAAACTAAGATTGCAAACTCAAAACAATAAAAAAATATATAAAGCTTGGAAAAATCAAGCCATAACAATACAAATAAAACTCTCACAAAAGAAGAGGTGAAAACTACACAGAAAACCTAAAGAGTCTCTGCGATTTATTCAAAACATAAGAAAAACCGCAAAAAAAGATGGTTGTGGAGATACAAGGCCGGAATGCAGGTGGAGATCCAACGCTGAGACGCAGCCACCTGTGATGAGTAGAGGAAAATCATAACAAAACGAAGACAAATAGGGTAAACCTTCTGTCTTTAAAAATGGGGAAAAAAGTGAGAAGGGAGGAAGAGAGAAAGGAAGAGGGGAAGAGAAGAGGGGAGAGGGAAGGAAGAACAATGGCTTTCTCCCACCTCAAAGTGAAAAACGACGCTAAGAGTGTTTTTCGTGAGAGAGAGAGAGAGAGAGCTAGGGGTTTTGTTGTGTACTTTTCAAGTTCAATTTTTGGAACGCGTCTATAATAGATTTAGTAGCACACATGCAATTTTTCCATTTTATTCTTTGGCTAGCCATAGTCATTTTCAGTTCATAATTTTTTTTTTCCTTTTTGGTACAATTTCAGTTGGTAATACTGATGAATTTGAAATATTTTTTTTCCTTTGTCATAGACAATTATCTGCCAAACTGCGTTGACATTTGAACTATGTTGACTAAAGTACAACTACTAATTTATACTTCGAAATGGCTTTAAATTTATTTATTTTGGATAACATCGAATATACATGTATTGGCCTCAGATAAGTGTATTAACGATCTAATTATCTTTTGTTTTTTGTTTTTTGTTTTTAAGTAAAGAAGACGAGCAGGAAAGATCCGAAGAATCTTCTGTCTCAATTATATAAACGAATAAGAATAAAATCAGACATAAGAAAACATATGTCTCTCTCTCTCTTATTCTCGAGAAGTTGATATCTCACCTAACAATAAAATAAAGAATAATAAAGACGGAAATAAAATAAATATCTATTATTACATGGATAGTTATATAATGCAACCACCCCTATATTCTCCTTTCTAAAGAAGTTATTTTTATCAAGAAAGATAGAATAAATTGTATTTTCAACTGTACTTATGTTTTTTTTTCTTCGGTCAAGAAATGGTACTTGCTTTTTAGATATTCAAGGTACAAATCCTAAAGTTTCAAGTCAAAGTTTTTGACAAATAGAAGGCCGAAGTTTATAGAATGGAATTTGCCCCCGTGTTCTATTATTGCATGGAGCTTTTCAACTTAGAACATTTATTTTCAATGGATTGAATTAGGCGTCAAAATTTATAGTATAAATTGTTTACAATAGTTTTAAAATTTTATTCTCGAATATCAGCTTTCTCGAACTCTAATATATTTTCTTGATATTTTTCTTTAAAAAACATAAAGAAACCAAAATATAAGTATTACTAAACATGCGAGACCACCCAAAATTAATTGGCAACATGTGGAGTCAGTGGCGGATCCAGGAATTTTCCTTGCAGGGGTCAACATCTAAAAGGTAAAAAAATTCTATACAAAATAGAACTAAAATAAAATAAAATGAAAATATTATAATTATTAATTAATAGAAAAAACCACATTACAATTATCCACATTAAAAAAAATAATAACAACAACAACAACAAAAATCAACCACACCATTCACTTCTAAAGTAAAGAAATCAAAGCTACATTTTTCCACAGGAGGAGACTTTAGTTTGGCCCTCTCGATATCCTCTCTTGGGTTTTCACGGATCGCTTCTTGGGGCTCATCACTTGAGCCTCCAAAGATCACACACTTCTCTCTTGAACTCCTCTCGTGATCTCGCTTGCGTTTCTTTGGGTTCTCCAAGGGCTCTAGCTGCTTTTGCATTTTTTAGAATAAAAATCTACTATCTTTGATAGCTTTTCATTCTCTTCCTACGATATTTCAGACATAAGAAAACATATGTCTCTCTCTCTCTTATTCTCGAGAAGTTGATATTTCACCTAACAATAAAATAAACAATAATAAAGACGGAAATAAAATAAATATCTATTATTACATGGATTGTTATATAATGCAACCACCCCTATATTCTCCTTTCTAAAGAAGTAATTTTTATCAAGAAAGATAGAATAAATTGTATTTTCAACTGTACTTATGTTTTTTTTTCTTCGGTCAAGAAATGGTACTTGCTTTTTAGATATTCAAGGTACAAATCCTAAAGTTTCAAGTCAAAGTTTTTGACAAATAGAAGGCCGAAGTTTATAGAATGGAATTTGCCCCCGTGTTCTATTATTGCATGGAGCTTTTCAACTTAGAACATTTATTTTCAATGGATTGAATTAGGCGTCAAAATTTATAGTATAAATTGTTTACAATAGTTTTAAAATTTTATTCTCGAATATCAGCTTTCTCGAACTCTAATATATTTTCTTGATATTTTTCTTTAAAAAACATAAAGAAACCAAAATATAAGTATTACTAAACATGCGAGACCACCCAAAATTAATCGCCCCTGTGTGGAGTAGCTCAACTCCTTCTAAGTCTTTTTAGGGTTTTCTAACTTTCTAATGTGAGACTTTTTATCTTCACATTCTCATAATTATAATGAATTTGTACCCAATGCCCCATGAAAATTCAAAAAGGTGGGTTCATAAAAGAAGGGGTCGCGTATTTCATATGGGGTAGAGTCGCCTGCTTCAATGTTAGACTTAGACTTGGACAATGACAATAGTTTTCAAATTCCAAAAATAAAAAAAAAACAATAGCTTTCAAATTAAATTATAACTATATATATGATAACCTTTCCTCTTTAATTAAATTCCTTTTCTCACAGACACAAGTTCATTATTTTATTTTGTTAATAAAGAGACAGGTGATTATACATCTAGTTTTTTTTTTTCAATTATAATAATTCAGGAAAATCAAAGAATGGAATTTAATGAAATTCATTTGCTTACAAGAAAAAAAAATTGAAATCTAATGAAAAAATTTCCTCTTTGTGTACAGCTAACAGCTGGTCTGAAAGAGATCAATCTGCAAAATAGTCGGTCAGTCAGAGAGGCTTCATTCCACACCATATATATGTATGTGATGTGAGTGAGAATCAAGTCTACGCCTTCCTTTAAAACCAAGGGTCGTCCTAGCAGTCTATCCACTTAGTGTTTCCACGTTGATTGTGATGTAAATTCATGAGGAACTTTTCTAAATCAAAGAATCGAATTAGTAACTATATTTTACAAATGAATATCTAAAAAGTAATGACTTATAGTTTCCACACAAAAAATGTTTGTCGGATAGTGTAACGGTAAAATTTTGTCATGGAGTCATGAATTCTACATATGCTGACGAGAATGAATTATACTAAGAAGATAATCTCGAGAGTCACGCTCAGCTAGCTATTAGTGTAGTGGTATTTTCCGAGTTCAAATCTTTGTCCTCTTGTTCGAGAATTTTTTGCTGTGTTTTATGGGTTGGGCCCCTTAACCTGCTCTTCAATGAATTGATGACAAAATTAAAATCTCTCCCCAAAATCCTAGAAAAAAATTATTTCCAGAATTATGTCACATTGTCAATGTGGTCAACCTTTGGCCAATCCGAGTGTGGAGCTTGTTTAGGGCAAACATATCAATGTTGACTCTCACAGGGGAAACCTACCCAAAGCAGATATCTGTCATTTCACTTGTTTTTTTTCATAGAAAGTCTAAACTCAAGTTATACGGTTCACATTGTGATGGCGGCAAATGAGAGATTATTTTTTGTGTCAAAATAAATGTTGATAATTGATATCATCTCATGTCGATGACCGAAAGTTGCTGGCCATGAATTGACTATAAATTATGAGCCTATATCAGGTGAGTTGAGAGCACTTGGAGTCTTGGAGATGACTTTTTTCACCCCAAATGAACTTGAAGATTAATACCTCCCGTAGAATTTTGCATATGGTTGTCTTTCATTTTTCGTGGCCTTTCCCTAATTGGAAACATCACCACTTTTGACGGACGAGAGAGAAGTCGTGCCCCTCCTCTCATTTTTGTAAATTTCAAGGACGTTGTAGACTTGTAGTTAATCGACAAGGACCGTAACTTGAAACTTATTTGTGTTTGGTTCATTGGATTTTTTTTGTATCGTTCCAATTTTATTCGATATTAGTTACCAAATATTTTTTCTAATTGGATATCCTCCAAGATGAGAAAATTAAGGAAATAGAGTTGAGATTGAAGGCATTCCAAATGTTGAAATTCGGCTTAAATTTGAAAGCCCATTTTTATGGGAATGAGAAAGGCCATATTTGTGTGGCCTTGAGAAAGTGCACTTGGCCCACTTGCTTGGTAGCTTAGGATTTTAAAGTTAGTCATTTGTCCCCACTTATATTAGCCATCATATTTTCATTTGAGGGAGAAACACTTACATGATACAGGAATAGTACTATTTTACTATTTTTGGTTAATCACGGTGTGGTTGATCTAGGTTGGAGTCTAGGTCTAGGTCGGGGTCCCGCTCTGATACCATGTTAAATTTTAGAGACACGGGCCACCGACCCACTACTATCAACACTGATAGTGTCCCCAACTTAACCACCTACAAAGCCCAGTAGGTGTGGAGTTTTATCACAAAAGGCCTAGGTGTTATTCGTAGTGGAACAACTTATTATAAGTTGTAATTTATTTAGTCAAGTTTTCAATGTGGAACTTTATATTCTTCAACAAGTTAAGTTTTTTTTTTGTCTACTCAAGGTGTTGAGAAAGAACAACCAATTTGTGAGAGAATTCTCTTTTTTTGGTGTAAGAGAATCTCATATTCTTGCTCACAATGAAGAGACCCAAAAAAAGCTATTACAGAGAGGTAAAACTACTACAAACATAAGGTACCAAAGAAGAGAGAGTGTGAGTGATTTAGGTGTATGTGGGATTTGGGTTTGTGAGAGCTTAAACATTATTTTGTAATCTCCTTTGGTTATTAGTGAATTTCCGCCTTCGAATTGGATGTAGAAGTGCAAGTCGAATTAATATAAATCATTCGTGTGTTGTTGGATTTATTTATATTTGCTATATTTTTGCATCTGCGTGACATCTGTTGATTGCCATAAAAGTAAAAATAAAGAGTAAAACATACCTACAAAGGGAACATGGGAATCTAAAAAAGAATATGCAAAGTTGTACTTTAACAACCTAGGCAACATGTTGTCTACCCATTTGTGTCGTTATAAGAGCATGTCTAATGCAAGGGCAAGGGGCAAGGTGCTGTTTTAGCCCCTCAAAATGGTACTATTCACAAAATCTAGCCTCTCAAATTTTTTGTGGTTCCAGTGGCGAGGGGTTAGGGACTAAAACTCAAAACTTGTTATTTTAGTTTATTATTATTTTATTAGTGATAAAATCAAAGCTTAAGAAAAGCAACAAAAAAATTTATTTTTGGAAATGTTAAAAACAACTAGGGAGGAGGAGTGAACCAATCATAGAGTTACGAGGAAAAAAAATGGGCCAGCAACTAGCTGTTGGAATGTTGCATTTGATAGCGCCACATGGCAACTCCTCAATGGTTGTTGGAGTCAGCTTTTGCTACTCCTTTTTTATAATATCAAAAACTAACAGTGGGACCCTTATCATGCTTGGGCCAGCATCATCATCGTCGCCACCACCACCAAAGTCATCATCGTTGTCGCCGCCACCCTAAGCACCACCACCACCACCCACCGCTGCCGCCACCACCCACGTTGCCCTCATTACCAGCCCCAGCACCACCGTTACCCCCACTACCACCCCCACTATCAACCCCACCATCACCCCTATTGTCACCACCACCATAACCACCGCCAGCATCATCACCATCGCCGCAACAGTCGTCGCCGCCACTCCCACTTCCACCACTATCACCCCCACCTCCTCCATCACTACCTCCCCTACCAGCACCCACAAACCACTATCGCCACATCCATCGCCATTACCACCGTCATCACCCCTAAAATCTACTAAAATCAATAATAAAACTCTAAAATTGAGTTAAAATCTATACACGAATTCAGTCAAAATCTATGTGGAGTTTATAGAATTCAGTCAAACTTAATTAAATTCAATTAAACTCCATCAACTTTATAACTCTTTTAAAATCATTTAAAATCAAAATTGAATTATGAGAAACTTTAATTTATCAAAAAAGAAATATCACAATTATACACTGTTTAAATGAGAAAATTTAAAGGTATGAAGCACTTCACAAATGATAGAATTCAAAATGATGAAGATGAATTAGTGTTTAGAATTCGTGTAGTTTCTTGTTTGGCTAATTTAAAAGTTTAATGAATTTGAACATGAAAATTTAACATTTATCTTCTTTTAGTAGTGGCGGTGGTATCATGTGTGATATTGATGGTGGGGGTGCTAGTGGTAAGTGGTGGCAGTGGTGACGACAATGATGGTGGTATTGGTGGTGATGGCTGGCTAATGTTTTTTTCCTTCTTAATACTCCACCCTCTTGAAATTGAAGAATTAATGACTATTTAAATGAAATTTAAAGTTGGAATTGATCACTCCCAAATTCTCAATTTTTTAAACACGTTTATTTAAAAACAAGAGAATTGGTGTATGTCAATTTAGAAATTCCAACTCTCATCTAGATTTCAAGTTCATTTCCTCTCTCAAATGCATGGTTTAAATTATTGTATGTATTCCAACTAAAAATTAATCTTGTTGCATATCTTTTTCAATGCTGAAAGACGTTCAAAAATTTGAACCGTTTCTCCGCCATTTGATTAAAAAAACAAAAAAACAAAGAATCATTGTACATGGGGGGTTATAAAAGACACATCCCGGACAAGTGATAGCCTAAACTTTTGTAGTGTTTTAAAGTAGGAAAAATGTTGTCGTTTCGTTTTTATATCTAGCCTTTGTAGGCTTCTGCTTGTATCCAGTCTGGTTCAGTTCTGATCTTTCTTCTGCCTACTTTTCCTTATGGATTTTTTTTCTTCTTCTTTTTGCTGCTGGAATTAACAATTTATTAAAAAAAAATCCATTATAAAGTGGAGGCCTGAAGCATTATGAGCTTAGTTTCTTTTCTGATCAAAGTCAGTCTCAGACATGCTTAGGTTAACTAAGGTACAATGCTTCTAACTTTTAAGTGCTTTTCAAAGGCTTGTATAAGTGCTTTTTTACTTTTAGTAAAAGCACCCAAAAAAGGGGACTAATATTACCCATCACGTTTGTGAATCTTCCCTCAATTGTGTCCAAGATCATGAGCTTGAAGCATATGAGAGAGGCAAAAGGGTTTCATCTCCAGATTTAGTTTGTAACTTTCTCAGGAAGGAGAACCATTTTCTCCTCCAAATAAGCATGAAACACTACTGTGTTTTAAAAATTGACTTCCACTATCTACCAACAATCAATTGCAACACAGGGCATCTTTGAAATATTGGGAATGCATGGACCTACTTGTTAAAAAGAGCAATAATTATCGAATAAGCTAAACGACGGATAAATCTTGCAATTCCCAGAAGAAAAAAAAAAAATTCCATGTTGATCAGCCTAAGAGGGACTGTCTCAATTGAAAAAAGAGAAATGTTAAGTCGTAAAATTGTGAGTTGTATAAAGCCATTGTTGTGTCAAATCATGTTATATATGTGTGATTCAGATTCATAGTATGAACGATATAACATGCAAGATACGTAGTAATCAAGAAATCAATAATCTTAAAAGATGAGGTAGAACATTAGCCGAGATGATCGATGAGCAGCTGGACATGCGTAAGCCCAAAAACAAATAAAATCAAACTATTGCAGGTTTGGACTCTTCGAACTCCGATTTGGTGCCATGACCCCCAAGAAAACGACAAGAAGAGTCAAATTAACATGGTTTTCTAGGTTAAGTTAGCATTTTAAGTTTTAAGGGTAATTTTGATTTTTGTAATTTTCTAGTTAACTATCATCCCTTGTGGTTCTAGGATTTGAGGGAGTATTGAAATCAACTTTAGATAAGAGATTAGAGGTGTTATTACTTTTATTATTATCAGTAAACTTTGAGGTTCTCTTAATTTTATAATAGATTCTTACGATGCGTCAAAAGAACATGGAATTAGGTTTCGTATGCCAAGTGGATTTTAGCACATTCTGCACTACTTTGAGAGACTGAACAAATTGCAAGCAACTTCATAAAAGCAAATATAAGCTTCCTTACAGATAAAGAAGATGCAGCTTTCAAATGATAAGGACAAAGGCTTCAACTGCATTAGGAATTAATGTGGTCATGAGAGGTCAAAAAAGCTGCACAAAAACAAGAATCAAAGGTGGTGTGGCCACTGGGAAGTCGGTCGTGAAGTGCTAAACTCTACTATGTTGGAGGACTCTATTGACCTATGATTGACAGAAAAGGGGACCATAGCACAAAGTCATATCTAGACCAACCTCCTCCATACAATCTTGTATTCTCTCAGAAGTGGGCACAAGTTCATATATATCCCAACTACATGATGGTGCTGCTGCTTTATTCACATGTTGATGGCCAAGTTCATCGGTTTTCATCCAATTCTTGCTTGTGAAAAGTCCAAATAAGTCCTTGTCCAAGTATAGTTTGGTGTTCCACAAACCATACCTAAGAAATGGGAAAATAATTGTGTGTAATCTTTAGATATTAGTATCTAATAATAAACTATTTGTGCTACATTTACTAATAAGCATTTCATTGACCGAATATCTCACGTAGTTGAGACCAATTGCATAGTAGATCTCACCTACATGAGAGATGTCATTAGTAAATGCGGTACATATAACACTATGCTCTCTAATTATCAATGGTGTTTGGGCCTTAGACTGGATGATCCGGTCTTGGTCTAAGCGTGTTGCATGATTGGTAAAAAAGAAAGATATGTACATGATGAGAATCATGTTATATGGAGATGCGAAACACATTAAGCACTTAGGAGGTGATGGTTTTCGGTTTCTGATTGCTTAACTATGGTAGGTTTGTCAAATATGTCTGCTGGGTTAACTCTGCAATATCATATGGGGAATCAAATTAAGGGACCATTATGACACCACCATTCACACTATATATATGCTGCAAATGGGATGGTAGATGTTGATGAAAAGTAGGAGCAAACCAACCTTCTTCAATAATATAACATTATAGTTAGATAGTATCTACATGTACACCAAGCCATGGAGCCTAGCAGGTCAATATCTGTCCATTTCTTCTGGGTATTATTATTAGGACTTTCTGGTCATTTGAGGTAGGTACTAGGTCATGAGAAAAGGGTTTTAAGTTGGTCTTGGAGCTCTTGGTGTAGTTTAGCCAAACAATTACAGTGGGAGATATTGTTCAATCTACCTATTTGATCCTTCATGATGAGAAAAATAGATTGTACCTGCATTACCTGTACTATTGTCTCTTGGTCTTTGTACTTTGGGAAAAAACTTTTTCTTTTTTCCTCTTTCTAAGACACCATGAGCTATGCAGTAATTCAAAAGATCATGAATCTTTTTAGAGTTGTAGGTATTAAACAGTACAAGTTGTTGTTTTTTTTTTTTTTTCCCTGCTGGAAGCTGCTTGCTTTTTCTATGGAGAACACCTGTACTAATAGCTTTCTATGGAGAACATCTGTACTAACAGCCTGCCATGGGATCATAAACAGACAAACTCCTGTTTGCTCTCATTCAGGAAAACATAAGAGAGTTCACGGGCTAGCTTCTGTTGATTTTAACTACTAAGGCCACAGAGCTTTGTTTTATATGTATAAGCAAATGCTGGTTAGTC
Organism: Prunus avium; assembly: GCF_002207925.1. Next base: position 133,787 of record NW_018921266.1, read on the forward strand.
GGATAAATTAGAAGAAAAGTAAGGTTCCCATTTAAGAAATTAGCAGTATATACCTGTAATTCAGCTAGATTAGATCATTCAAACCACAATAACGGTTCTCCTTGTCGTGTCATCGAAAACTCTCCGATGCTTAAGTCACCGATGCTTAAGTCAGTAAACTAGTCGTTTACTAGATTTCAGCTGAGTTTTGACCAGACAATTCTGCTCAATAAATGAGTGACTTTTCCCCTTTTATAACTGTCCATTTACTTTGTTTCTTAGTAAAAGGGTTTACTGTATAGCCATACTAGTTACCTTCTCACAAACATTATGAATGTAACGACAATGCTGTTAGTAGAAAATCTAGTGACTTCCCATCATTAATGGGAGTTGATTTTGCAGGGATATGAGATGACTCTTTGTATTATCCACTCTACCAGCAATAACTTGGATACTGGCTATGAGGTTTTGAGCTCCAAACCCCAACAAAAAGAACATATTAACAATAGTAATATTAAAATACATGGGTCATACATACCTAGAAATCATCAATCATATGAATGAGAGCATCATCAATTCTGAGGAGTTCAATTTATGAGTACTACGCTAGCTGCAATTAATGTGACATCATCAATATGTATTGACTTCTATGATTCTGTTAAATCTTTCTTAAAGCACTTGTATATATATATATATTCAAATTTAATGACTACATTACAATCACATATCTCTGTCATGGGTTGGTAAGCTAGAACTGCAGGTACATAATATGCTACTGAAGAGAGTTCACCCAAACACTTCAAATTAACCACCATGGGTTCTCTGCCAACTGAGGTATTCAGTGTGGAGCTGCAGCAGCATCCGCATCATGTTGAGGACAATACCGGTCGGGTCGAGAGAGCTCAGTGGTTGCTCAATTCTCCTGAGCCACCAGGTCTATGGCAGCAGCTCCTTCATGGAATCAAAAACAATGTTTTTCCTGTAGGAAATAACTACTCTTCTAAGCAGAAAACTCCAGCTAGCCGTGTGTTTTCGTTCTTTCGGGGTCTGTTTCCGATTCTTAGCTGGGGAAGGAAATACAAGGCATCAAAGTTTAAAAACGATGTGATGGCAGGCTTAACACTGGCTAGCCTTAGTGTTCCTCAGGTAAGTCTTTTAGCTTAACTTATACTTAGAAAAACATTATAATTGTCATTCTAATATGATATTCTTCTTCCCTCTTTGTGTCTTTTTATGAATTCTGGCAGAGTATTGGATATGCTAATCTTGCAAAACTTGATCCTCAATATGGCCTGTGTAAGTTGTTTAGTTTGGTTTCTTTATCTGCAGATTTCTGTTCATTCTCTGGTATTAATTTTTCTTGTTGTTTGTTTATTTCATTTGGGTTATTGCATTTAGACACAAGCATTGTGCCACCTCTGGTTTATTCTCTAATGGGGAGTTCAAGAGAGCTAGCTATTGGGCCAGTGGCTGTGGTTTCCATGCTGCTGGCCTCCTTGGTTCAGAAAATAGAAGATCCTGTGGCCAATCCTGTTGCTTACAGAAAGCTTATCTTCACTGTGACCTTCTTTGCTGGAATTTTCCAAGCTGCTTTTGGAATCTTTAGGTATGCTTCTTACAGAAAACTTGTTTTCCTTGTGACCTTCTTTGATGGAACCTTTCAATATGTATTTGGATTGTTTAGCTAGTTCTTTTCTGGAACCTTGTTCATCCAAACAAATAGACCAATTTTTTTATGGTACTTAACAGGTTGGGCTTTCTTGTGGATTTTCTTTCACATGCTGCCATTGTAGGATTCATGGCTGGTGCAGCCATTGTCATTGGTCTCCAACAACTGAAGGGTCTACTTGGGATCAATCACTTCACCACCAACACCGATGTGGTCTCCGTCTTGGAGTCTGTTTTCAATTCAATTGGTCATGAACCAGTAAGTTTTCTGCAAGATCCATATCCTAGAAAAAAGATTTAGGTACTTCACATGGGTTGTCTCACAAGGACAGACACTTCCAGCAGTGAGAAAATACTAATTAAGTGTACATAATTCAGTGTTTTTTGTTTTACTCTTGAAGAAAATCGAAAACCATTTCATGTATTTCATATGAAAAATGGCCAAGATATCTAGATTCTTGTTTTCTCAACCTGTTATGGTATGTGCTTTTGTCAATTCACACAAAGTTGACAGATCTCTCTATCTTTTGTCATGGCAGTGGTACCCTCTGAATATTGTCTTGGGTTGTGCATTCCTGATTTTCCTGCTACTTACCAGGTTTATTGTAAGTATTGACAAATTTCTAGTCTCTCAATCTGCCCTTTAGCCAATCTTTTCTGTTTTAGTCATTTAGCCTTCAAATAACTTTCTTATCTGCAGGGCAAGAGAAACAAAAAGCTCTTCTGGTTGCCAGCTATAGCCCCCCTTATATCAGTTCTATTATCTACTTTGATAGTGTTTTTGACAAAAGCTGATAAGCATGGAGTGAAAATAGTGAAACACATCAAAGGGGGTCTAAATCCAAGTTCAGCTCATCAGTTACAACTCAGCGGCCCACATGTTGGACAAGCAGCCAAAACAGGACTTATTTCTGCTGTTATTGCTCTTGCTGTGAGTTATCCTTTACTTTCACTGTACATTTCTTCTTGATCACGTTGTAGATTTTTAATGATAATTTGAAGTTTTGATTTAATCAGGAGGCCATTGCTGTCGGTCGATCTTTCGCTTCCATCAAAGGGTACCATCTTGATGGGAACAAGGAAATGATAGCCATGGGATGCATGAACATTGTTGGATCTTTAACTTCTTGCTATGTGGCAACTGGTGAGTTATATTATTTAACTCCTACTTGTCATAGGTGCAGTTCGAAAATCGGCATTAATTAGTAAAGAGTAATTGATGGGTTTTGGCTTCTGCAGGTTCATTTTCAAGAACTGCTGTAAATTTTAGTGCAGGGTGTGAAACTGTGGTATCAAATATAGTTATGGCCCTCACTGTAATTTTATCAGTGGAATTGCTTACTAGGCTCTTGTACTTCACTCCCATTGCCATCCTTGCTTCAATCATCCTATCAGCTCTTCCTGGACTTGTTGATATAAATGGAGCTTACCACATTTGGAAGGTTGACAAATTAGACTTCCTTGCTTGCATTGGTGCATTCTTTGGGGTCTTGTTTGCATCAGTAGAGATTGGTCTTCTTGCTGCGGTAACTTTTCACTCTTGTCACTTTAAAGTCCATCAATATGCATGAAATTCTATCTAGGATGGGAAGCTAACTAAAATTAACCAGACAAATTTTTATCTAACTTTTGATGCTAAAATGTATAGATAGAATAATGAGAGGTAGTTTTCTGATATGTGAAGCTGAATTTAAGCAAGAGGTAGGCTCCATCCATGATTGAGAGTGATAATGTAGGGGTGAGGATCTTGGTAGACTAGTGGAGGCTTATCTTCTTTAATGTGAATTGGGCCTACCAGATGACCTAGGTAGAAGAATATCAGGTCAATTATTTTGGATATTTGTCACTTTTTAGATAAAATATAGAATATATTGAGACTCACTGTTGATGAAAATCTAGCATGTAGCAATGTGGGGAATGAGATCATATTGCTCACTATGCAAAATTCTATATAGTGAGGTTGTCATATATGGACTCCTTATGTGGATTTTTATATTAGCCACATGATTATTTCATTAAACTAAAGTGAAGTTACCATTCAGATGAATCATATGGCTAATATAAAGGTCTACATCTATGGTCTGTATATATTACCCTCACCATAGAACCGACTCTGCTCACTATACTTCATTAAAATGAGATCTCATGAGCATCTTGTGAAGGCCCATATATGAATCCCATTGAGATTTGAATGATTTAAACATCCAATTTCAAGGAATATGTTCATCTGGTAGATCTCATGAGATCAAATCACCTTCAATTGACAAATCTAAAGTTTCCCATTCGAGATTGTTATGCATGTGGGGCCATGTAGGACCCATTTTAGGGTCCATGTAGACTCTTACACTTGTACAATTTGAGATGCAAGAACCAGCAAGTGCTACAGTACCATTTATCTTGCTACCCACTATATATACATCACTTGGCCATTAATAGCAGTAGTATATTGCTTGATGCTTCATTTTGTTATATATACTGAGTCCACTATAGACGGAGGAGGTTTTTTTCCTTCATGGATTGATTCTGGTGGAACCTATATCAAAATGTCAAATTTTGAATATCTTGCAAGTATCAAGCCAAATTATTCACTAGGGGAATAAGATTGTGAGTTTTTTATGGACTGCAGGTCAGCATCTCTTTTGCAAAGATATTGGTGAATTCACTTAGACCTGGCATAGAAGTTCTAGGGAGACTTCCAAGAACAGACATCTTTTGTAACATCAATCAGTACCCCATGGCCACAAAAACTCCAAGCATCTTGATAATTGGCATAAACTCTTCTCTGCTTTGTTTTGCTAATGCTAACTCTGTGAGAGAAAGGTATGAGTTTAATCAATTAGACTGGCATGATCAAGAGCTCTTGAGGTGACATAATTAATTTGATCAACTTGCAAATAAATAATGCATTAGGGCTATGTTTATTTTAGGGTAATGAGGTCGGTGACAAAAGAAGAGGATGAGACTGAAGATCAGAAAGAAAAGGGAAGAATTCAACATGTAATCCTTGACATGTCTAGTAAGTTCCTTCTATTTGTAGTTCTAAAGCTTGATAAAAATTAATTAATATGGGAAGCGGTTGTACATGTACTCTTTCTCTCATTTTTATCTATTGAGCGATGCTCATTTGATAAGATGATTGTGAAAGAATGACGTATATATTCCACCTCTCAACGAGGTATAAATTTAAAATTTTGGCTGACTAATGTCAAATTTCTCTTATGATAGATGTGATAAATGTCGACACTTCAGGCATTCTTGCACTAGAAGAAATACACAAGAAGTTGTTTTCGTATGGCATAGAAGTAAGGCATCAGTTCAAATTTTTTTTTTTTTTTTGAAGTGTCTGATATATATGTAAACTTGTTATGGATTTCAATGATTTTGTTTACGTTTGATTGCAGTTAGCTATGGCCAACCCAAGATGGCAAGTGATTCACAGGCTAAAGGTGGCCAAATTGTTAGATAGAATTGGCGGGGAGAGGGTTTTCCTCACTGTTGGTGAAGCTGTAGATGCGTACCTCAATCCCAAAGTGGCAGGTGGGAGCAGCTGCTGATGGTTTGAGAGGCCTTATTGGATATTAATTACATCATAAACCATTACTAAACCCTAAGAATATGCATGGCCGTATGTGCTGTGACTGTAAAGTAGGGAATTAAGTAAAGAGATGTTTGAGTATTTTCTTGTTATGGCCATATACATGGAGGTTGGTTTAGTCATTAATGTTTACAAAGGTGGGAAGGAAAATTGCAATGAACTTGTAGGTCGAGTAGATAAGAACGGTTACTTATGCACTCGAAAAAACATGCGCTAGTACTTGGATTAAGAATTCTTCTTACCCTTTGAAAAAGTAGAAAAACATTATTTTCTTCAAAGAGGGGAACAAAGACACCATTCAATCAAAAGAATTAGAACATTGGTGTAAAAAAAAACCAGAACTGACCAACCCAAATTGCAAATCTAAGTAAACCGAATTGGCCTACGATCCTGTTGGGTTGCTTTACGATTTAGTTAAATCATTACAGACATGATTGATGCCGTTTATAATTTAGGCGCTAAACCGAACCACGTCCAAGCCTAAAGGCTACTTGTATTATAGCTCATTCAAGATATGTATTTTCTATTAACGGGGTTCTAGCCTAATGGAAAATAACCTTGACTTATAGACCTGTTGTCTTATGTTCAGACCTTAATAACAAGTTGGCAGTGTGCGTGAGAAAACACCCTCCTCTTCCTAACTTTAACAACAAAAAATTGTATCTTCTTAACCTTAACTATGGAGGCTTAGTTAGTCGAACGACACGTCGTTCTCATTAAGTTCGCTCCAAGTTACGACACCGAATCAGGAAATTCCCCGCGTCAAAGAGTAACAATAAACTACCTAACGCCGTTATTTTCCGTAGTCTCAGACTCTCAGACCCTCTGTTTGGAAGGAAGAAAAATCCGAGAAAACGAAAGAGGAAAAAAAAAATGGGAGCAGAAGCGGAAGAGCAAGAAAATAAGCAAGGCGAGAATCCGAGGTCCATGACGAAGGCCCAGTTCCTCGCCTGGAAACGCCAGAAGGTCTTTTTCTTTTCTTTTTTTGCAAAATTTCTCTTGCTTTAGATTTCTAGGGGCTAGGGTTTGTTTTTCTCTCATTCTTTGCCTTTCTGGTGTTGAACTGTATCTGCGTTACATAATTTTGGGATTGGTAGGTTCATGTGTAATTAAATACCACTCCTTTTTGTGTACAAATACAATATAAGATATTGCTTAGAATATGCAAATAGAGAAAATTTTCTTTCTTTTATGTGCAATTTGTGTGTGATGGATTTCAAGGTTTGTATTGATTGGTAATTGTAGATTTAAGGACTTGTGTGTAGAATTAGTGTGTTTCTGCTAGCAGCATTGCAAGGTATAAATTGTCACGGTCTTCCCGGCCTTGTAGTAGATTTTAGGTACTGATCACTTGTTATTCTTAAGAATCTAATGTTGTCTTCTATGGTTATAGGCTCTTGCCTGTGCCTCTTTCAGACTTGCAATATCTATTAAGAGTCTTGTTCTTGTTTTTGTTTTGTTTGGGTTGGTGGAAGTAACGAAATTTTTCTGTATTCTCATATGTATACATGTTTTTGTAGGATGATGATGCATCTTCCAGAAGAGCTGAAGCAGCAAGGAAACGTGCAGAGGACATAGCTGCAGGAACAGTGCAACTGAATGGCCGAGAGCTTTTCGTGCATGAACCTTGGGTTTTTGATAACACTCTTTATTGAGGTTAGTTTTTGTCAAGAGATGGATCTTGTTTTCTTTTTGTTGAATAATTAGAATTAGTGACCTACTTTTATATTACTATGTAATCTTGATTTCTGTTATTGGGTTTTTAAAATGAAAATAGAGTGAGTAGACAGAACCAAGTTGAGATAATATCAAGGATCTATCCTTTGTCCTGATGCATCTTCTTTTCCTGGGTCTTGTTTGTAAACATTGGATATATTTGTATATCTTTTATTTGTCAACCACACAATAATATGGCAAAGTCCATACCAACTAACTTTTGGATCTATTTTTAATTAGATTATTATGCAAAAACTCTATGTACAGAAGTACAATAGCAGGCTAAAGAGTTGAAAGCCAACCACAATTAACCAAATTTACATCTTTGCAGCAGAAAACCTTGGTAAACCGAGAAATAAAATCATTTAATTCTTGAAAGTAGAATCAGGAATAATCAAGTCTGAAAATTGAATATGAGTATCCCTAACAACAAACCAGACTACAGATACTTAACAGCACTCCTGTATAGAAGAAAACATATGTTCTTCTGGTTTGCATAACTTCCATGCCAACTGTTATTTCTTTGTTTCTACAAATTGTAAATCAAACCTCCCCAGGCAAGCTTGATTCTTGAGGATTATATGGACGATTGTTAGTATGAACCGATTTAAACCTGTTATTCGTTTGTTTCGCAAGGATCTGTGGTTTCACGTCAATTCTATCACCCACCTACCATGTTCATCCTGGCTCCTGCACCGGTTAGCTGTACCTTAATGCAGCAGCTTACTCACTGTGGATAAAAGCCACTTCCCCAAATGAAACACTGCTATACCGGAGTATACCTTGAGTTTTCTTCTTCATGATGCACTTCCCTTCCAATCAATCAAATGTTAAAAGCCAAGAGGCAATTGTTTATTGATCTTCCTATTTTCATAACAAGGAATGTTGTACCAATTATCAGTACTCTTTAATGGATTTTAACCTATTGGCACCTCCTCTTCCTTACATATAGGGGGATGATGTGTTCTTATTCAAGGGTTTTTTTTCTCTCTTTCTCATTCACATATTTATTACATTTTTTAATTCCATGTTTGCCATGCTTCTCCATTAAATTCTCAAGTCATTATTTTTATATATAGATTTTAAAGTATCTGATTTCTATGCATATACATGAGAACTGGAACTAGATAGAAAACTTAAAATAAAAATATAAAAACATTTTACAAAATTCATAAAGGAATGTGCCCTTAAACAGTTATGATGGACTATAATGTCAGAATTACACTGTCTATTTATTAGTTGACCTTAATACAGTAAGATATATTATAGCAAGGCTTAACCCTTGCCAGACAAGTTAAAGGTGACCAAAACCCACTATCTCTTCATTGGAGGAATTGCTTGCTTGCTTGAAACATTCGAAGATGGGGATCAATAGGCAGGCTGATTGCCTCAAACGCTGGGTCATAAAGACTATTTTTTATTTCCCTGAAACCATAAAAACTGTAATCAGTTGGAAGTTACCAAGAAAAACAAGAACATCATTCAATAAAATTCTGTAGACCTTGCATTAGAAGGGGAGAAAAGGTTAGACAACATATCCATTTCTTTTTCTTGAGATTCAAAAGTACTCCTGTTGACTTCTGTACGACTAGAAGCTGCTGAATTCCTCTGCATTTGATCCGACCAGTGAAAGATGTTTTCATCAGTGATAGTACAATGTCAGTTCTGAAACTCTTGCCCGCAGTTAAGCCTTTGCAAAACCATGGGAAGTAATGCAAGGTAATACTGAAAAGTTGATACCTTGGAGCGTTTGGCCTGCAACGATGACTCTCCTAATTGAAGTTGTTTGCCGCGTCGTTTGACAGCATAGTCTTGTGGTTCTGGTGTCCCCTGCTACAACAATTTCCTTTTTCTTTCACAAAACACTTATTTACAAAAGTTACACAAGAAAAAAGAAACTACCTATTGACAGGATTTTTGTCCAATGTGCATAGCAAAAATGTGCGACTAAGAATTCTTAAGTGGATAGGAGAGAGACCCCTAATTTACAAATGTAGAGTTCTAGCTATATATACCGCTTTGAAGTTTCGAAAATCATCGAGTGAGGAGAGGAAGACTCTTACTTGTTCAGTTGGGGAGTTTCGGAATTGAACACTCCTCTGAGAACTGCTATCACTTGGAATAGTAGATTGATTCAGTATGTCATAAAGTTGGACAGGAGCAAACCTACAAAAAGAATTCAGTAAGAGCATGAAGATGAAAGCACCAAGAAAACTAAACCCCTTTACATAGGTCCAACAGAAAACTAAACCCTTCTAGATAACTAGCATGTCAACTTGATCTTAAACATGGCACTTTTTTTCTTTCAAAAGGAAGCAGTTCCTTTTTTCCTTGAAAGAATACATAATATAAGCAAATGAGGATCCTTTTTTCCCTGAGGCCTAAGGAAGAAGAAGGAGGAAGAACATTATTGGAATTAAATAAGCACATACATAGTTGTATGTTCTATAATAACATGGAAATTAAATTATGAAATTGCATAATTGTGTACCTGTTAAGCTCATAATTTCATACATATACATGCCCTAATTACTTACTTCTTTTGCTTAGTTTCTTAGATTTCTAAGTTATTTGCCTCCCTTTGTGTGTTTTGTAGGCAAATAGGGCAAGAGAGCATAATTCATGCAATTCAAGCATGTTAAGGCCTAATTTGGATGAATGGATGAAGAGCTTAAAAGACAAACTCAATTTTGGCTACAGCCCCCTGCCATTCCAGTTTCGTAGGTCATATTGCAAGCTTTGTTTCAGCAACCTACACAGCTCGGATTAGGCAGCATTCTTCATGAAAGTTGTTCCAATGGGTGTGTACTATAACATATCCAAAATTCAGCCCCATTAGATAAATATGGAGTCTGTTACCTAGCAAACACAGTGCCATGCTCAGGATGGATTTTATCAGCGCGCAAAATGAGTTAGCAATTTGTTTTGGCCTTAACTTCCTCCTCCGACCTTGGATTGGCCCAAACATAGTTGTATGTTCTATAATAACATGGAAATTAAATTATGAAATTGAATAATTGTGTACCCAGATGCGATGATAGGTCCACTAACTATGGAGTTGTGTTGCTGTGGATAAGCTACATTAGATGCCCTTGAATCTTGGTTAGGTTGTTCCTGATGATCTGATACTTGCCCCAGCCTAATTAAATTCCAACAACCCATAATCATAAAAATAATATTTGTTGTGCTTACCATTTTTCCAAATGCTTAAGAAAGTATTTCTCTTTCATATATAGAAGACTTCAAGTTTCTATTTGCTCACCCAGACTACATGAAAGGATCAGGTTTTATAGAATTAGAATGGTGTGGTGGCACCACCTGGGTGTGATTATCTTGTGTTTCAGGCAAAGACTGGACCCTAAATTTCAAAATTAAGATTGAACTATATTACAATACTCTGCTCAATGTTATACAACTGTGGTTATCTATATTCAATATCTATTCCAGTGAAGCATTATCAATGGTGTAGGAGCAAATGAAATTGGTAGCATATATATACTACCTTGCAGCAAACGAAGACTCCAGGATCCAGGGAGCCAGCACATTCTGGCTCTTGGTATGCTTAGGAGGCCTAAACTCCGAAGATATACAACAAGTTCATAGTCTTTGATCAACTGTTAACTTCCATGATGAAACTAATTTAAAAGATTAAGAAAGATGAAGGCTGGATCAGATACCCGAGAGGTGTAGAAAGCCCTGCAGATCGCCTAGGGTGATGACATTGTTGTGAACCAAAAGTATTTGGTGGCTGCACTTGGTTCAGCTGTTGTGGCTGGTTCAGTAATTGCTGTGGTCCTTGGGGCCTGAATCAGATACATAAATATAGAGAAGTTAACAATGTGTTCATAAACAATGATTTTGTGTTCACCTTGCAAAATTTGAATTTTGTGTACCCTGTCTGTACAGCTCCATAGGGTATGCAGTTGGTCCATTGTTGGTTACACGCTCCATTAGCTGGCATAACTTGATTATTTTGGGTCCTAAATTCAATTATCACATTGAAATTAAGCATGTCAATGCATAAGCATAACTGCATACTTGCATACTAAATGTTATAAGAGCAGTCAACCGAGATGGTGATTATGGCAGGTCATGTACCAGAACCCTGATGGGGTCCAAGGCCTTGGAGGATCATTGAGTTGCTGGGGGTACAAAGTGGCTTGATGCTGGTTGCTCAGGGATGGCCTTTGATCTGCAACTCCTAGCCCGGCCATCATCTGCTTACAGCAAACAAGTTGTGTACAACAGTATTGTGGTCAAATTGCTTGGTGAAATATCATGAAACTGATATCTTTTATTATTATTTTACAACAGATTTTGAAGGGTCAAGACAGAGAACTTACTGTGTTTATGCCATATTGACTGTGACCCAAAGTTAGAGACCTGTGCATCAAGTAATATATGTTTGAAATCAGAATGTATGCAGTAGCAAGCTTTAGCAAATGAAAAGTTTCCAAAAGAGTAGTATTCGACTTACAGAGGCACTTGCTCCATTTGGGGATGTGACTGAATTGCTACATTTGGTTCTGGTTCTGGATGGTGAGGCTCCACCACACCATCACGGATAGTTACTCCCATATGCATCTGCTCATGATCAAAATGTCAAAGACAGTCGTGGATAATTGTTAGCCGTAGGTGCATATGGATCACATAGTGAATCTTGCATGCTTTGGTAACGGTTTGAGTTCTCGTTGCTTAATTTACTGAAGTATAAGGCTAAATTGTAGCAATGATCCTTGAATTGTATCCCAAAATTCATTTTTGTGTCTGAATTTCAATAATAGTTGGTGTTGTTTTTAAAATTAGGTTTCGCATTGCACTATGGATCCTAATTTGAGGACGGCAACAACTGTTATTGAAAATGAGGGACGAAAATACAAATCGAGATACAATTCAAGAACCATTACTATAATGTAGCCCAAACATGATAAAAAACCATGTTAATTCTAAATTGGAGGACAGTAAAATGCTTGAGGTATACATACCGGTCTTGGACGATGTGGCTGTATTGGCATGGGCAAATTGAAGTAAAACGGTATTGTTTCCCTGTCGTTTTGAGCAAACATAAGTGGAGGGTTAGAGTACTGATAGCTTGGAAACCCTACAGCTCCCGGCATGAAAATTTGGTTGGAATTTGCTTGATTTAGACTGAACCAGTTATTTCCAGCTGATGATCCGGGCTCGAGATTATCCTATGTAAGAAGGCAACAAGAATAATCATCAACATCAACTAAACAAAACCTGAAAACATATCAAAAACAATTTTTAGTCTTAGATTGCACAAAAGTGAACCTATGTGCAATAACATAAACTCGAAGTGAGGTCCGGAAATGTTCTTTTATCATATAGTCTAACATGTAATGTTGTTAGACTTGCGGTTAAAATCAGTACTTTCAAATAAAAAATGACGTAATTAATGATTTAAAATGATAATCTGACCGTACATATCAGATTATAATATCTATATCAAATTACGTTTTAGTGTCTTACCATTCTTGGAGGATGCGGTTGTGATGCTCCTTCAAGTTCAGGATTAATGGCCGTTTCCTGTGACGGAACGTTGGAAACTGAAGGGCCTGACTTTTCCGGATTTGGTTGAGACTCATTACTTTGCAATGCGTGACTGAGTTCTTCAATCTGATCAACATCAATACAAAAAATATGACTAATGCTCCCTTTGAAATGTGATTAACAATGGCATCATCAATGCAAGCATGCTAGTTTTTTTTTTCTGAAAAACTAAAATCGAGAGATACAAAATGAGTTAACGAGGCCAGCTGCATACTGTTATGTGACGGTGGCTTTGCGGCATCTCAACTAATGGAGTTGAAGATGAAGCCCCCATTGATGCCAAGTTTGCAGGTTGCTCATGGAGAGGATCTGATAGTCCGCTAAAAGGAGTGAAGGCTGACACCGTTACGCTCTCCCTAGACCTTGCCCGATTCATAGGCTGAGAGCTTCCACTACTTAATGATCCTAGATCAACATGTTCCTGCTACAAGCATCACATATTATGCCTTAAAATAATTAAGCATTGGACGTAGGAAAAAAGTAAAACTATTTGTATCACATTTACTGATCATTGTTAGCGATATTTTTCTTACAAATGATATCCAACTAAGTAGCATTATTATCACTTACAAAATATGTGTCATATTTTTGTTGAGAAATGTTAATTAAATTGAAAATGGTAAAGTGTATAAGTTCACCGCAGCCTTATTCTTCTGGTTTGAAGGCATTTGCATGTTGTGATTGGTGACAAAGTGATCATCATCATCGTCGTCGTCGTCAAAAGTGAAGTTAAACTGATCAAAAGGAGCTCCTCCTTCGCCAGCCGACGACTCATTCTCCATCTGATTCTTTCTGATCCCAATTTATATATGCTACAAATTAATCTATTGTATAATTTATATTTTTATAAATGGTCATCAAATTATAAATTTCGTGGCATTTATGGGACTAAATAAATTTGCTATAAAAAAAAGATATTATAAATAATCATTTAAATAATATATAACCTATTTAAATACAAAAACAATTCATGAAAGGTCATTCAATTTTGACTTTGCGCACTTTCCACAGGCAAAAAAAAATTTAAACTTGAGATAAGTCCTAATATGGGACCCATTAAAAACATCTGACACACTTTTAATAGAGGGAATAACTTGACTTTGCTCAAAAGGCAGCAAATTTAAGGTCAGTCGATACATGCAACAGCAGGGGCCGAAGGGCCAGATTTTCTTTCCAAAAACCCCCTATTTGATAAAACCAAAGAAAACATGAGTTTCCAGCAAGAAAAGAAAAGAAAAGAAAAGAAAAGAAAAGAAAACATGAGTCCGATAACTCAGCAAAATCTTTGGGCATGTCAAAAACTTGGCACAGCTTTAATCAAATCACATAATTTTGAGCCAATACTCATGCAAAATGAAAGTGCAACTCAAAGAACAAGAAGGACTATAAATTAAATTGGTGCAACCAGGATTGTGAAAAGTTCATGCTAGAGTGACCAAAACTTGAAAAGTTCTTGTTTGGCTTTCTTGGTTTTAGCTTTAATTTTCTATATATTTTTTTTGTTGTGAGTACAGGGATATTATAAAATATTCAATTTAGAGTGACTGTTTGGATATAAATGTTATATAAAAGAGAGATCCAAAACTCAAAAAAACGTGTAGATTAAATCAAACTTGCATAAGCCAAACCAAATCAAAAGGTACTCTTTTTCATATATAAATTCCAAATTAAGTTATTTTCTTTTATTTTTCTAGGAGATTCTTGTGAATTACCTGCGAATATGCCTCCTCACGCGCCACAGAAAGCTAATAAGCAAGATAAATAAAAACCCTGTACTCCTGTACATGATGAAAATGGACACAACAAAGTAGAAAGGGATTACAAAATGTTCTTTTCTGTGTAATTGGAAATGTGAAAACACAACAAAAATACAAAAAATAAAAGAGGGGGATGGGGGATGTGAAGAAAAAGGAGAAGACTGAGGATGGGGAAGGAGAGTAAGGAAGTGAAAGGAAAGTAAATACCAATACCTCTAGTTGTTAATGGGATTGGAAGACAGGCACACAAAGATAAAATTAACGACGTTGTTTGTATCTTCAAATGGCTTAGGAGCTACAGCTTATTTATAGGCAAAAAACCAATATGTGTCAAAAAGATAAAGGAGGTCAGCTGGTGAAAAAAAAGAAGAAGAAGAAAAAAGTAACAATTCCGAACTTGGGAAGTGTTTTAAGCATTAGTGTAACCTTTTTTTTCTTTTAATTTCAAATTTTATTAATAATTTGGTAATTGGTGAGAGGCATATACATTAAGATACTTATAATTAGGCCACAAAAGAGCCTCCTTTGTTTAGTTAAGCATGACAAAAGGGTTTAGTACAGCATGACAAAAGGGTTTAGTACATATTAATATGAGTGCATGTGTGTTCAAAATGGTGTGTTGTTCGTGAGCTTTTTACCTCTTGTATATACACTCGGTGCAAGAATTGCCGGGAATCTGGGAGCGGAAATAACACTTTCCTTTGTGTAACTTCATCAAATGATTAATCAACTTCCAATACGTACACGTGTGCGTAAAACATTTTGTGTAGTATATCACATAGATCAAGTACTTCTAGTACTTATGCCAATGAATTTCCGCATAGATTCCTAGCTTCTTTGTCGGGATCAATTTCCGTTACATATGGACAAATATTCTTATATGCCGATTGGGTCTCCAAGGCAGAAGGAAGACTTGTAATATAAGTAAGGAGGGGTTTACTCGTGTGTCCGGCGGTTAACATTTTGTAACTCATCATTTTATCATTAGTATGCTTGAGTTTTGAATGGAAACTCCCTTTAATTTGTCAATTCACACAATCTAAAATACTGAAGGATTGAATGATGCTTAAGGACATATTTTCCAAATGAATCATGGTTAATTATATGAATAACCATATATAATTAAGGAATTCTTTTTTACATCACATAATGTGTGTGTGTGTGAGGTTACTTGGAGTGGTGGAGCATGAAACTCTTTCAAAATGTTAATTAGTCTTCTGCTTCGATATTCAAATTAAGCTTCCCCCCCCCCCTAATTATTCAAATTTTGAGTGAACAATTCATGCTTATTTGAATTTTCATTTATAATAATTAATGAAATACAAATCAATATTTGTGTGGTAATTTGCATGCATGTACATGTGTAATTTGGCTGCAGTTGAACTTGACTGCAAAGTGTCGCTCATGAGCAAGAAGGTGAACCAAACACGATTATTTTCACACCTTCATTTGTTTTACATTTGAAAACAATTAAAATCATCAGATTTTCGTAACTGAAAGAACTCAGAGTCTCCTGGTTGGCTTTGCCACGCTACAGGACCTGCCATTGGCCCATGGCCAAACCTTAGTTGTATGCCTGCATGGAAATTTGTCTGCTAATTGTTCTGTTTTGCCACTTGTCGACCAAGTTGTAGGTAAAAAAGATGCCTTCTTCCAGTCAAGGTTATAGTTCATAGAGATAAACATGAACGATGTCAGAGGTATATGGGACTTTTATAATTTTATTTTTGTCTTTCGAAAATAATTTATAGAAATTTATATAAATTATTTTTGTACAAAAGTTTACATAAAGTCGAGTGCTTCTTTCAGTCCAGAAAGAAAAAAAAAAGTTCAAGTGAGGCTAGGTTTTATGCTAGGCAAAAAGAAAAGAAAGGGAAACATATACCCGAAGAAGCCTAAGCACCAACTCAGTCCATTGAAAAAAAGCTCCCTGGATGGAACTTTAGAAGTGTTCTTGCAGCGTGCGTGACTGCTTTGCTATTCAAAGGAATTAGAAAATAGACTCTCTCATCTCTCTACATGAAGGTTAGTACAAAATGAGGAATTGGTATATGATTTTATAGTAATCTTTGATATATGCTGCTGCTGTTGCCTTTTTTTATTTTTATTTTTTATGAATTGCTGTTGTTCTTTGGTTATTAATCTGAGAGAGAGAGAGAGAGAGAGTGGCTGGTGGGGGGTGGTTTCTGCCATATTCATTTTATCTTGTGTCTTAACACAACTTAAAAATGCCCCTTTCCTGTAAAATTCCTGAATCCGCTTAGGATTCAAAATCGTAATAATATATATGCCCTTAATTGAAACCATATGGATCAAAATAGGATATCATTCAAACTACACACACCTTCCAATAAACACTTAAACGTCATAATCCAACCAAGCAACCAAAACAGAAAGAAAAAAAAATTATAAAACACAAAAATTTGTTAGTTGTTTTAACAAGAGTTTCAGTGGCAGCTCGTGAGCTGCTAGATTCTCCTACTTACATGTATTGCTACAAATTATAACAGCACGCTAAGGTTTTATATTATTTATATATATGTATATATTTATATGCTGCGGCATCACACATTAATGTCCATTAAGCTGAGGGACTTTGTTTTCATGATAATCTGCACCTTCATTGTAACCTTGAACATTGGGGCTGCCCACTGGGATCTCCACCTGCTCGTGTGGCATTATTTCTTGCATGTTCGAGCCTACCATTGTATGCTGCTTAATTGCACCATCATTCAAATTAATTGACTCAATTAGAACGCCAACCCAAGATTATAAATAACAAATCTATATTCATGGCTCATACTACTAGAAAAACAGCCTAAAGCCACGGTGTTTAGGTCACGGCAGGAAAATGTTGGCCTTTTCTAGTTTCACAACCACAAACACTATCTTGTAAAACGCGGTAGTAAATTCTCTTGTCAAACACTCTAAATATGTTAAGATGTTAAACTGTGAATTTGAATAATTGATTAGGTAAAATTACATCTGCATACAGTCCTGACTAAGCTAGACATCTGATAAGATCATCACACCTGCTTTTGGCAACCCTTATTGACAATATTGAAAGATGAAATAGAGTGTATGTAGCAAACACTCTAAATATGTTAAGATGTTAAACTGTGAATTTGAATAATTGATTAGGTAAAATTACGTCCGCACACAGTCCTGACTAACCTAATATGCTAGACATCTGATAAGATCATCACACCTGCTTTTGGCAACCCTTATTGACAATATTGAAAGATGAAATAGAGTGTATGTAGAAGAAAGAAATGAACCTGAAATTGTGGCAATAAGCCTGAGGGCATGAGGGTGGAGGGGTGCCCAGAGGAATTAGTGTAAGCCTGAGACCATGGTGGAAGCTCCCCATCACTGGCATTTGTGACACTCACATGACACTCTCCCATGCTACTTGGATCTGCATTTGAACTTGTTCCTTGAGAAAACGGATCATACAGTGTCGATGACAAGTTCCTATACATTAAGAAAAAATTAAGGTATTTCATTATAATTTAATTAATTAATTCACAAACCTTAATTCGATTAATTAGGTACCTAAGTTGATGATCCAAGGGAGTAGATGCATCGTAAATTTGGGCTTGGTTGTGGCCACCGCTAGACAACCAACCTGCAACCTCATTCTCGAAGGAGCCTGGCAACACTTGCTGTATATCCACAAAATTATGAAAAATGACTTAAATTGTTTATAATTTATGCAATTTCAAATGCGGAAAAGCATGAAACCTCTATGCACTACGGTACATATTTAAGAATTCAATTAAAAAATTCAACAAATCATCAAAACCGATTAAAATTATATAAGATTGAACCGGATCCATCAGTGTAAGCTGGTTGCCTTGGATCTTGAAGGCCCCAAGAGACATATTATATTCAAAGATGACATGTAATTACCCCTTAAATACTCGTTTTTAAGTTTCAAGGTGAAATTAAGCCGATCTTAACACATAATGACTTTTCTTTAAACATCGATTCACTTACCTGCATTCCAGATGAATCATAGGAAGAAAGATGATTACTCAGCAAATATTCCTGCAAAATGAAAATAGAGATCATGAAAAATTAAGTTATCTTCCTCATAAGAAACTAGAAAAATAAATTTAATTAAATGATGAGGGGGTGTCTCAACCTTTCTCTGCATAACACGCGTCAATGTGTCCATAAGGCTTTTTTCGCAGGATTCAAACTCCGCCATAGATGTGATTTTTAATGGGTCAGGCTCATATATCCTATATAAATTTATCAGCCAAAGAAATATAAATTTTATAGCTTAAAGAAGGAAAATTAAGATGAAATATGTTGGCAAAATGAAGAAAAAATAAATTATATATTTACTTATAGGTTTTTTATTTTATACCTTATCTGCTCCTCGGCCATTTGAAGTTGTTGCTGTAGTCCTCCAATTTCCCGTTGAAGTTCCTATAATTAAAGAGGAACTAACCATGTCAAGGTCAAGAATCATAAGAAAAAATAAACATATTTTTTGTTTTCTTCTCAGAAATAAAAAAATAAAAAACATGTAAAGGTCAAGAATCATAAAAAAAAACAAAGTAACATAAGCTTACAAAAACAACCTCACACAAGCAACAAAGTTTGTACCTCAATTTCAGAGCTAACAGCCGTAGGACTACTTCGATTCAAGCATTCAGAGTTGAGGCCACACAAAGGAAGAAACAAACAAAATCAATCAAGCTATTTATAGAAAACCGTGAAACTATTCGGTGTGGCCGTGGTGTTATAAATCCACCTATTATAACTCATATGCATTTATTAATATATTATAAAGTATAAACTCGATATCATCACGCGTTATAATGTTGGTAGATTTATAATACCACCACGTGGTGATGTTACGGTCACACGCAAATATTTCTCATTTCTTCATTACTTGTATTGAAAATAATTTAAGAGCATGGAGAAGAGGGGACAAACTTGGCAAGTTGTAGAGCAATTTCATTTTCACTTCTTATTTGCTGAAGAGTCCTACGCAAGTACTGAAGAAAACAAACAATATGGTATATGTATATTTATGTGGAGAAAAATGAATATGCAAAACCACAAGAGAAAATACAATTGAATACATTGCTAGATGTCGTGTATCTGACCTCTTTGTTTTGAAGATTACTGCAAAAGGACAATAAAAGATTAAATTATTGAACAAATTCAGACCCAAATAAAATATTTAAAAATGAAGAACTTTGAGACTATTAATTCTAGAGGGGAGAAAGAGCGTACGGATGTTTGTTGTGATCGGGGAAAATTATAGCACTGAATTAACCAAAAAAACCATAATAATCAAATAAAATTAGCCGTCTAATTATTAAAAAAAAAATTCTGTGGGAATTAACATCAAGTAATTTCTTTAGGTTTCAAGAACACGTACTGCTCTCTTTCTTGGTCAGGAAGATCAATGTAGCGGGTGAATACATCCTCAATCCTGATTTCCACAATAATTATTTTATCAGAGCAGAACTTGGATTGAAATAAAACCATAAATATATATTAACTCTAGAGTTAATACCAAAATGATCCCTGTAATTTATAGATTTGGTATTTGACCCTTAATTTTAGTTACATTAAGGAAAGAAAAACCCGTACATGCATGTAAATTTAAAGTTAACTAGAAGTTGTACGGCTAGTCACATTTATGGAATAAAAAAGAAATTAATGCAAAATGATTTGTTTTTGCATTACTTATCATCATCAACATGTAGAAACAAGGGGCGCAAATGATGTTCAACATACTCTAGTCAGAGATCCTATTCTCAAGGCTTAATAAGGTGGCAAATACCAGAAAAAAATATGAATTTTCATGAATGGTTTTCGAAATTATCCACTTCTATCTCCAAAAACAATCACAGAGTAAAAGAATTGCTATCATAATCTGTAAAAGCTAGACAAAGTGGAATTTTTTATATAATAATAAATGTGATATTCTGAAGAAGTTCCCACACATGATCATCAAGTTTAACTATTTGAGAAGGACACAAATCATGCTAATATGTTTAAGGTCAATATGAAAAGAAAAGAAAAAAAATCATTCTAAAAAGAACCCAAAAAAAAAGCATACAAAAAGCATGCAAGAATAGTTACATATGAAAAGTGAGAGATTTAGGATGGTAAAACCTTCGCTTGCCCGAAAAATGGCTGACACGATCGGAGGGAGAGAACATGATAAGAGCAATGTCAATGTCACAAAGGATGGAAAGCTCATAGGCTTTCTTAATGAGTCCATTTCTACGCTTTGAAAATGTAACTTGTCGATTGGTGGTGTTTTCTATTCTCTTTATCTCCAGCTTAACACGACCCATCTTGATCTGTCAAGCTTCTAAATCTATGAGGGGAACAAAAAAAGAAAGAAAATCTAAGAGAAGTTGTTTTAAGAAGGAAAATTTATGAAGTGTATCCTCTAATTCCTATATATGAACAATGCATGGAGAAGAAGAAGCTTAAAAGAAGGGTGGTTGGGTACGAGAGAGAGAGAGAGAGAGAGAGAGAGAGAGAGAGAGAGAGGGAGGGAGAAGGGGATTGGTTATAAATGGGTGGGAGGAGAGATAGGAGGACATTGAGAGAGATCAAAGGATTGGATGGTCAATAAACTAATGGGACGATCATTGGTTAATTATGATTAATTCTTTGAATTGGGTTGGATCTTGGGCCCATTTTAAATACACAGTCATGAGGATCAGCATCACTTTTTCCAATTAGACAAAGTCGCCCACAAAAGAGTTTTCCTCTTTTTTTAAAATTAATTAATTTATTTATTTTTATACATTGCGATATCGGAGAGGGGATTCAAACACAAGACCTCGAGTGCTGAATAACTGCTCTTAATCATTTGAGCTACAAGTCCCTTACAATTTATTTTTTTGTTGAACACAAAAGAGTTTTCTGTCATATACACGAATTTATTAGTTAAAATTAATGATCACTATTTACAATAAATTTCCCACACTCCCTCATACACTTGAATATAACGCAACAACAATTATTTATTGGTTTATAGAATTTCTCTCATGGGTCTAGCATAGTGGAAAATGGTCTTAAACTTACAGACCAGTAGTCTCAAGTTCGAACTCGAAGCCCCATAGCACAATGACCGTACGTGTGTAAGAAAACCACCTCCCTCCATTCTAACTTTGACAATAGTAAAAAAAAAATCCTCTCTTTAATATTGAAAGATGTCTATGTGAATATATAAAATAAAATAAAAAGAGATGCAAGAAGATTATTTTAAAGTGTAAAAAGCATGCATCTCCTAATCGAAAACATTAAATCTAACAAACTTTACATGTTAGGGCATCTCCAATAGCCTCTTCAATGGCTTTGGGACACTAAAATAGGTGAGTCGGCCACATCAACAAAATCTTCTCCAACAGTCTTATCAAACCCCCTCACCAAATCTGGGACTTCTCCTTCACTCTTCAG
>NW_018921266.1:166893-199378 GCF_002207925.1 Prunus avium
AATAGCTACATTGTTGTGGGATATATGGATATATATGTGAAATGCATAATTATATCATGTTATGGAAATTAGTTGAAGATGTTGGGTGGATAAAATACTGATGGAAAAGAGGGTAATGGAAATAGTCTTTTGTGTAGTTGAGTCTAAATCTTGGCAGGTACCAGGTCTCAGGAATTCCACAGTGCACATGGTTTTTATTGGGTGATTCGGGACTGACGAAAGGGAGTTAGACAAGATGACTAACAAAAGGGGAATTATGAGATGGTTGAAATGAGTGTTAGTTCATATAAATGGGCATTCGGGACCAAGTGGTATAAGCATGGTATGGGATGTGCAGGTCTGCTTGTCCAGTTATATGAATTAACGGGATTAGATGAAGAGCATTCATGCATTATTATTAATAATGTGATATTTGGCTGTGTGATTGCATGTTACTTAATTTAGTTATATCAATCTACTGTGGTAAGGTCTCATGTCCCTATTGAGTGGTGGTTGCTCACCCCTCACCCCGTTTAATTTTTCAGATGAATTAGTGGGCAAGAAAATGACTAAACCAATTGAAAATGAATTAGATGATAGTGTTAGAGCTTTATTTATTAATTGTAAAGTTGTAAGATTTTTGAGCTATTTTTATAAAAGAAGTTTATTTTAAACTATGTTTCGGCTTCTTTTTATTTTATTTTACTTTCTCACGCAACAGGCGCAGGGTTTCCATTGACCCCCGGGTCCGGAGCGTGACAGTAAACATGCTATTAGTGTATTTTTTTTTAACCATAATTATACTATAAGAGAAATTCTGTTAAAATGTTGAATTTTTACATTGCTTTTAATTATCTCCTAAAACAACTTAACATATATTGAAAAAATTTGAGTTCCTTTTAAAGAAAAATCACTAGGGTTTTAAAGGTTGAAGTGTCCATATCCTATGGCGACAGAGGGCTACAAACATGGGGCCCCTGCCAATTAAAGTACCAAATAGTACTATCCATAACCCTAATCCCTAATGAAAATGTGTCTCAAATGGCCTCTTGTGATGCCCACCACATATTCCTGTCCTCCTCACCAAATTTTATCAACCAATTATGAGTTTCCAGTTTTTCCAAAAAACCCAAACAGAAAGAACTACTTCAGGTGGTATGGTTTTGTTCAAAATATTCAAGATTGCCTCATTGCCACAAATTTATTATGCCTTCAATTTTTAGGTCATCTTTATGCATATATACATCCATATAGAACTTATTCTATGTGGATGTCTGAACGTTATTACCGTGTTGACGCCATGTATTTTCTACTACCCCTTCTTGTTTTCCTCTCTATTTACAATGACATTCGCACAATAATAATGTACAGATGTCCAAATTAAAGAAAAACTATGTATATATATATATCAGAGTTCTTACTATAGAGAAGCTCATCTTTATGGTATAAATGCAAAGGAATCCGCCCTACTTTTCAAACTACTTTTAATTTTTGTTTTTGTTGGGTTCATAATTGGTGCTTGGATTGGATTGCATGCATGCATGGCTTAAGATTCACAAAAATGTAGTCAAATCAGCCTGACACGAGTCATGGTGATATGCCTCCAAAGAGAGTATATTTTTATTGCCTCTTTAACAAAGTTGATCGTGGAGCATGGCTTTTTAGGCCCTGTGGAAGAAGCACAATCTGAAAGTGGCTAGGCCCCCACTCAACAACGACGCACCAATTATATATAGTATGAACAGTGTGTAGGAACTTCAATAATTCTTTAGCACAAGAAACAGGCTAGGCTTCTTTCTAGGTGCAACCTACCTGCCTTAGCCAAAAACCAAAGTTTTGTGAAAATCTAAACACACACATCTGCTTACAAAGCCGTTAATTGAGGCGAGTTTCGTGATATATAGAATCTGCCGGGTCATTGAGAGTATCCCTCTTGTGTCTACAACACCCATCAAGTGACTAGGTCCCGTAAGTGTTGTAGACTCAAAGAATTATACATTCGATTGTAGATAAGATTCTTTCCACAATATCATATCTAAAAATTAATGTGTCTTAATCATGCCGATAGTCGTGAGATCTACGTGTCGTAAATCAAACAGAGCCTCACAATGTGAGATCTACCAATCAACGTGCCACAATCCCCAGTTCGTGTCTAACGACTGCTAGCAAAGGCATTTTGTGAAATGGACTAGAATAGCAGGCCTCATCCATCGGATCATCTTTTTCCATGGGCAGAAATTATCAATTTACCTTATCAATGACAATGAGCCCTCCTGATGAAGACCTTTCTCCTTTCCGAGAGGGACACGTGTGATCATCATAATATGCCTTATCCTCAAACAACCTATATTAAAAGCAGCATCCACCTTCCACCATGCCATGGGATTGAATTCCGACATAGCTCAATCTAGTAGTGTAAATTACTTTCATATTTTAAGCAATCAGATCCTGAAACCCTGATTTTCAAGACTTTTATAATGTCTATTGTATAATAAAAAAATATATTAAAAACTATGATGTCTCTGTCAATTTTCCAATCTGGATATCTTTTTCATTGGAAATTAGGTCTTTGAATCTCCTAAATATTTGCTGGATCTAATCAGTCCGTTGGAAAATTTGTCAACAACATGACAATAATTTGAAAATAAACAAAGACAGAATCAAATCTAAGGAGATCATAATTCATAAACAATTACGTGGTCCATTTAGCAACATTACAAAAAAGGCACACAGTACAGAAACAAGATATCTATGAACTGAAAGTAGATACACCAAAACTATAAAGAATTTTATTTACATGTTCCAGAGGTTCAACAAGATAAGATTAATAGACGCATTAGCAATAGTAATGAACTTGTCAAACAGAGCAGGAGAGGGATTTGCCTGGATGCTGCTACAGAGGATTTGGAGGGTGCGTTCCTTGCCGTGGCAGGTGCAACGGCATGAGTGTTAGGGATGCTCTGTTGCTCACTGGTTGGCAGTTGGCTTGTTGACCCGTTATTTGATGGTGTGGGATTAACTCCTTTACCATTACTGTTATCTTCACCTGCAGAATCAAAGAGTGACTACAATGTTAATGCAGGTCATAAAAGAGGGGGTTTGATCACAGTTGATATTAAGAACCTTGGTGGAAATTTTTCTAGCATCAACTGATTAAAAACACACCAAATAGACAAGACTTCCCCATGAGAGGGAGCAAAAGAGTTGATTGGTAGTGCTAGGTTTAATATGTCTTAAAGAAGGTGATCTAAACATGAAAGGTCCAATCCAAGGGTTGATTTCAAATAATAACGGAGCGCAAAAGCTTCAATCAGAGGTTATATGGAAATCAAGTTAACATAATGAAGCGAAATCAGATTGGTGGACCATATTAGATAACAGAAATGTCATTGGCATCTGACCACTGACAGGTTTTGAACAGAAAATGAGGGAAAATCCTGCCTAAACTTGCACTAAGAAAGCCAGGCCAGAGATATTTTCCATCGACATCAATTTTCATGAGCAGCTTAACACATATAATATTAAGCTGTTCCACAATTTGAGGATCATCCACAAAATTCTGTCAATTTGCTACTTTAGATTAAGTTAAATTCTGTGTATTATCATATCCAAAGAGTTCTTTAAATGAATCTGCAGATTCTGCATGTTGAAAACACCAGTTGATGTAGATGAGAAGCAAAGTGTGTAGCTTAAGGAATTAAAACTTCCAGTGAGCACAGCAGTAAACTTTATGTACTTACAATTGGCAATGGACCAACCCAGCTTCAGATTTTCCCTGTCAAAAACCATGCGGTAACCCACCATGAAGTTCTCTGCAACATAAATGTAATTCAGGTCATCACAATATAATGTGTGTATCAGAGAGAGAGATAGAGAAGAGTGGTTCCGGTATACAGGAACAGGCATAGAGATCTACTCACGTCCAATGACACCATAGTCATCATCTGTCCGCAGTAAAGTTAAACAGAATATTGTGTACTTCTGCACCAAAAATTCCAATATATTTATTATAAGCACATCCTAGATTATAAGCGATCTTTGCACAGAATAAAGCCTAGAAAACAAAATTTACAAAATCTGACCAGTTCTTATCTAAACCAAGTTCTACATATTAACATTTAGTGTTCGTCATCAACTGAACGAAATGCCTTGAAAATTTTATGGGCTCAAGTAGAATTACTTGCCTGATTGAGAGACTCAGAAAATACTGGCTTATGGACTAGAAAGCTTTGGTTCAAAGGGAACATGAGTTTGATGGTAGGAATGCTAAGCAACTCCCATGAACTTTGCATCACAAGAAAACAACAGGCATTCAGTTTGGCAGGATTGGAAAAAAAGCTTTAAGAATTTCTCCTCGGGTCAAATATGTACCTGACATTGTAGCAGTACTTCCAAGAGGACTGTTGGAGGTTAATTCTAGTAGCATTCACTTGTTTGTCAAACTGTAATCATCAAACATTCATTTTTTAGGCCACTGAATAATAAAGCTTATATTTATAAAATTGAAAAATAATTAAACAGCACCTCAAATACAATTTTTTTATAAACTTCAGTTGGAACATATGTAAAAGATGAGCCACTGTCGACCAGAGCTTGGAATCCAGTTTGCTTGAGACAGGAACTCCCAACACAAAAGCGCTCTACTCCAACAGAATAATTAACACTGAAACAATTAACAGGAAAATTATTTATAAAAGAAAAGTACCAACGAAGCAAGAGCAGCTCTAGGGTTACTTAGCTCATACAACCAACAGCAATTGAAGGTTCACATACTATTTTCCCGCTGTAGGCAAGAAAGGAGTAGAGTGTTGGGCAAGATTCCCTTGGTCACCAAAGAGAATTCTCCCGGAACCATTGTCATCAAAACAAAGAGAAAATGAATTCTGAATCATTCCTGCTTTTGCAAGTACACTCGGAACTGAAATCTCCCCAGGTCCCAAACCCATGACACCATCAGGAGCAGCTCCTTCCAAATAGCCACCACTCTGCTTCCTACCACAGCTGCATTGTTCAGAAAACAGAGAAAATAAACATGAAATATTAGTAACAACAGCATGATTTATGATATTCCTGCGTATCAGATCCCCAACTCCCAAGATTTACAAGCAGAGCAGCAAAACGAAAACACACCCAAAAACGACCGAAGCCTGCACAGAACTTGGTGTTGAATTTTTGCTGGCTGATGTCAAATGTAAAACATCCGCAATCAGAAACCCAGAACTTGCAGTGTCATCTGACTTGTACTGAACAATGTAAGGGCAAGGCTCCTCTGGACCTTTACAATTGGTGGTCGACTTGCATAACTGGTGACTGCAACTTAGTTGTTTGCCGGTCCTTGATAAAGACGGGCTATACTCATTTAGGTCCCTATCCTGCACCATAGATGCTCCGAAAATGGGGGAGCACCTGCCAATCAATCATTGGAATTAACTGCTAAACCCGTTACCATTCCTAGATGTAATGTCTACAATTTCATTCCACAATATTTTAGCTATTACATTGTTTCCTATAATCCCATTTCTATCTTTTCTATCTTTCTGTGATATGGGATTTCCATAACAATTTAATTATACAGGTTCAAATCAAAATCTATGAATTTGGGGTAGCTAAGCAGTCAAAACGCTACTACAGGTCTAGATTTTAGCTATTCCATTGTTTCTTACCAGACTTAAACAGAGAAGAAGAAACCAGCTATTTCATAGACCAAATAATAATCAAGAAGAACGATACAGTTAATTGGTGGAATTTAATAAAGAAATCAAAATTGAAAATGCCAAGTAGGAAATTAGAATGTAATTAGTGGACAAAAAATAGATACAGTTATAATGGGACCCAAAAAATTAGAGAAGGTAAAGGTACCAAAGTATCATAATAAGAGGCAGACAAAGGAGCACATTGTATGCAATCACATGGGACCCAAAGCAAATCGCTCCCAGCATCCAATGCAACCATAAACGAAACATTCGGTGTACCTATGTCAATCCACGTATAATGTAACCTGAAAAATAAAAAATAAAAAACGAAATTACCATAATCAGCGGCCGCCATAAAAATTAATTAATTTTCAGGAAAAATACAATTTTATTTTGTTTCCTCCACTTTTTTCTTTTCCTTCGTTTTCTGAGGAACCAAACAGGGCTGAAGTCCACTCACCAATCAAGCTCATTCCCGAAGAACAAGGTCTGGCTTCCTTCGGATGGAAATAGATGCTCGTACTTGGAGCCGAGCTTCAGCCTCTGACGCTTCAGATCGCTTCGCAGAAGAAGCTGGAAGTAATTCAAGCTGTTCCTCTTCGGCCATGGCTTCAAGGACGCGTTATCGCCACTTCTCGACTCCCATACCGCCATGGCCTCCTCAGAGAAGCGGTGCACGAGCTTCGACGATAATGTGAGCGAACGAGAACCGTTTACGAAGAGGCAAGCCCACAGAAGGAATAGAATGGCGCGAACAGCCATGAGAAGCCGCAGGGGAAACCCTAGGGTTTGAAATGTAGAAAGTAATTGGAGGAAGAAGAAGGAGATGGAAGAAAGTTTGAGGCTTTCGGAGTTGAGAGAGTAGTGAACTGCTCCGAGACGAAAGCAGAGAGGTTTGCTAAAGTGCACGATGGTGCACAGTACGCACTAGCTTCAGTAAAATTCCCGTGAATTGTTACTGAAAATAAAAGGTTAAAAATTAAAAATTTATTATTATAAATAAAAAAAATTAAAAAAAACACGTTTGCCGCTAGTGGGCTTTATCGTCCAGGCCCATTTAACTTCTGGCCCACGAAAAAGAAAACCTAAGTCAATCACGTGAGTGGCACGTGCGAGACCATCTCTCAGCGGCATAAAATAGTAAAACCCTAGCAGCAAACGGGTCTTCATCTCCTTCAGTTTTGGTTTTTCAGCCGCAGAGCGAGAAATCATTTCGAGGGCTAAAAGCGAAGAATCTCAGAAGCTTCAAAAATGGTGGTGCCGAAGAAGACGAAGAAGACCCATGAGAGCATCAACACCAGGCTCGCTCTGGTGATGAAGAGTGGCAAGTACACTCTGGGGTACAAGACAGTCATCGACTCTCTTCGTAACTCCAAAGGTACGATTTAATATCTTTTGGGATTTTCAAATCTTTCTTTTGTATCCATTTTACTATGATTTGGTTTCTTTTTATTGGGTTAGTTTCTGATTTTTGAATATGGATTTGTTTTGTTTTGGGGGAAAAAATTTGCAGGGAAGTTGATTATAATTTCTAACAACTGCCCTCCTCTGCGAAAGTCTGAAATCGAATACTACGCTATGCTTGCCAAGGTTGGAGTTCACCACTACAATGGAAGTAAGTGCTCTATTGCCATATTATTTGGGTTCAGATCAGATTGTTATGTATTTA
The DNA here is from genome assembly GCF_002207925.1 of Prunus avium. The sequence goes on from NW_018921266.1 coordinate 174,235, forward strand.
GTATGAAAGTTTGAAATGCTTTTTAGATTTTACCTGTTTGTGCAATGGGATGAGTTAGTTTTTGTATGTAGTAACATGATTGAAAAAAAAAATTTTAATTTTTATTGTAATCTTGGATGGGAAGTGTTCAGCTGAAGTTTAATGGAAGCTTTGATTAAAATGGCTGTTGTTTAGGAAGTGCTAGTTAATGGGATATTTATTGGCTCTTAGATGTGTGAACTTGTCTCAGCGTGTAGGTTAAACCATCGTGCAAGATTGCCTTGGTCTTAGTTCTTAATCATTTGCTAACATACTTTGTATTGTTGATCCTGCTCTTTGCGTGATCTTGCCGGTTGTATTTTTCATATTGAATGATGCATCCATATTAGGATTCTCAATGTTCGGCACATGCATGAAATTTGTCATTGTTCTTCCCTATTTTAAGCGGAAGAGGAATGCCATTTTCACATCTTTTATTTAGGACTTATGTGCGGGGAAGGACGCTGGGTACTACCGTACTTATATTCATGTACCGCTGATAAAATTTGTCAGCAAAGGAAATATTTATCTTTACTATACTTGTACCTTTTCATTTGGTTGACCATTTTTTCTGTTTTCAGACAATGTTGATCTGGGTACAGCATGTGGAAAGTATTTCCGAGTTTCATGCCTTAGCATCATTGATGCAGGTACTCCCATAGTTCTGTTATCATTCCAAGCGATTTGTTTACGTCCTAATTGATATGAGAAACTGACTTGTCACTTGTTTTGATAATGTGCAGGTGATTCGGATATTATCAAGACGCTGCCTGGTGGTCAGTGAGCGACTGTAGTTTATCCCCTCTAAATCGAAAGTAGTATTGTTTTTCTAAGATTTTCCTCTCTTTTCACCACCAATGAAGTACTCTTTTATATTCTATATGACGATGCTGTCTTTGTTATCTTTGTAGTGACATGATGCATGGTGTTTTGAGAATCATTTAAAGTTAATTTTTGTTGTACTAGAGAATTCACATTTTGGGGGTTTCCTTCGGTTTTTTCGTATTATTATTCATCGTCTCCAAACCTTTACTGAAATGGATGCAGATTGCTCAATCATCTCCTCCATTAAATTGTCATCACACATTCAGTATGAAACTCAAAACCCATGTAATGGATTTCAATTTACGGTAGGATTTTGTGTGTGAGATTCTATATGGTTATAATGACTTGTTGCAACAATGGCTGGCCTACACTTCTCAGGCTAACTTATGACGGTAGGATTTTGTGTGTGAGATTCTATATGGTTATAATGACTTGTTGCAACAATGGCTGCCCTACACTTCTCAGGCTAACTTATGCCCTCAAAAGGCACAGTGCTCATGAGCCTATTTGGGCTTAACTCTCCCTGACTTGTTGCAACAATGGCTGCCCTACACTTCACAGGCTAAGTTATGCCCTCAAAAGGCACAATGCTCATGATCTCATTTGTGCTTTACTCTAAGCCTGTAACTTATCTAACAAGGTTGGTTTAGGCCTCTTGATCCGACGGTGCAATTTTGGATTTTGCATGAGTCTTGGTCTACTTTGTGGGTTGGCCGTTTGGGCCTTTGTTGTTTTGCATGAGTTGACTCGTTTTATGGCAATGAATCCTAACCCGTCATCTTTGTAATGACCGAAACCAAACTTTGATCACTACCGAAACCATAATTCCACATTAAATTCCATTCTCATCCAAGATAACACATTATAGACCAGAGAAGACATTAGAAAATTATAAATGACAATTAAAACCATTGGATAAATTCATGCATATTATAAAATATTTTAATTATTTTCAGAAAAAATGAATTCTGGCTTTCGTTTATTTTTTTGGTTATGGATTTAATTTTGTATCGTTATCTAGGAGAATAACAACCATGCATGCCAATCCCCTCGATATTGTTTCAATTTTATCGAACTTCTCAAAAAGACGTCAGCCATAAACAGCTTGCAAAATTCGTAGCGTGCCAAGCAACATATATAAAAACTTTAATCTAAACACCATAAATGCCAATCGGTAGTATTTAAGTAGAAATTTAATCCTTTACTATTAAAAAATATGTAATTTAATCCTTGACATTGAAAAAAAAGGGTCTAAATTAGCAGAATATTGAGGTCATCGTAATAATCTTTTATGTGTCATGTCATGTGTGCCCAAATGTGGCATTTGCCAGTTGAGTTTTAGGAACCATTTTAATTTCTGGAAACTTGTATGTGAAGGTAGATTTGGACTTAGACAAGTTTGATTAGAGTAGATGTGCTTCTCACCTTACACTTGAGTTTGAATTTCCCTTCTTGTAGTTAAGATTAGATTGAAGTAGATTATCGCTTGAAAAAAAAAATTTGTGAAGATAATAACTTCTAAAGTTGACCAAAATAAAAGAATTATATTATTAAAAAAAAACCATCTAAATTTGAGTGGGAAAAATAATAAAATGCCGAGTCGTATTCGGTTATCACGGTAATCCCTAAAACGCTGCCTATTTTTAGAACACATCACACATCCTTGTCATTAGACAGAGAAGATAGACCAGGCTAACAAACAAATTCAAACAAACTAGCAAACAAACTAGCAATCAAACACTAATAGTACGTGTAAAATAAATAATAATAATAAAATCAAATAAAACCCCAAAACGACAACACTTTAGCTCCCAAAATTTATGAAGTCTTTGTATTAAAACAAAAAAAACAATACAATCTCTTTTGGTGACGGTGCCTCTATCTCTCTCCCTTGATCGTTATGAGTAGTGTGCTTCGTACCCTCTTCTTCTCCACCTTGTATATCATCCCTTTTGTGACAACAAACCCACTGATCATCATCTCCACCTTTGTTCCTTTTCCTCCTGTAAGTTTCAAGTGTTTGTTTCGTTAAATGGAATTAACGATTCGTGTTCGTTCTTATTTTCGATAAATTATATGATATCGAACTCTCAACCTATCCTAATTGCGAAAAGTTTTGTTCTTTTGGTTTTCATGTTTTATGCTTTATTCTTTAGTGGGTTGCGCTTTGTTTGTCAAATCATTGAATAGTTGCTCACTAATTCATTTCTTTGTTATCGTAATCTTTTGAATATTAATTTCCTTTCTGGGTTATTCTTACTTCTCTGACATTGCCTGAATTCAGTGTTTTTTTTTGTTGTGGATTTAGTTTCTCCTTTTTCTCTTTTAATAAAGATCACAACTCAATGCTTAAAGGTCACATTATTTTAATATTATTACCATCTCTTTCAGCTTAGCACTACCAAAAGAAAAAAAAATTACAATTGTCAAAGATTCATGGCTCCCATGAGTCTTCATCTCCGTCTTAAATTCGGGGTCTGACATTAACATGATATTTAATTGATTTATATGTTTAATGATTTTGTTTAGTTATATGCAAATTATTATTATTGAAGCAAAGGATGAAATTAAGAAACAGAAAAATAGGGTTGAAATTCTGGTTTCCATGTTTGCATGCTGATACGTTTCCTTTTGTACTTTTCCAATTTTTGCTTCTTTTTTTTTTTTCTTGTTTTTATTTACATATTATCATATTCTTATCGTCGGATAGCAAACAGTAATGCATTTGGACCGTTGATCATGATGATATTAAGTAATCCCATCATCTCAACGGTGTACAACATTCAATTTTTTTGGGGTCTCCATACAAGCAACAGTATGGATACATATATACATATATACATGCATGACATGAAAACAACACGTGGTGTCATCTACCAACCCACGTGTAAGCCTAAAGCCAGGGTTTATATTGTGAGATCCTAAATTGTTGATATAAATTTTAATGTGTGGTGTAAATTGACAATCTGATGTCATGTACGGAATGTTTAAATAATGTGAACTATAGTCTATAATAGCGAAATTTAAATGTGTGGTTCAAATTCACAGTTCAAGGTTATTTTGATAGCCAATTAATTTGATGTTATCATTCTAGTTGTTTTTTTTTCCTTATTTGAGCTATTAGCAATATATACCAAATATTCATAGGCCTAACACATTTTGATTTGGTTTCTTGTTTTGAAATTTTCCAGGCAAGTCACAGTGCTGTACAGCAATATTTACGAGGTTTCTGCCTCCTGAATTAACCCAAATATATTGACATCACAAATCTTAGCTGGCTCTGCTTATCTTTCTCTCTACCCAACACACTCAACTCTGTGATTTCCAAACCTTCATTGAAACACACCAAGCCAGAGAGAGGCCACTGTCACACTATGCAGCTATATAACTCTATGCATCTCCCCAATGAGCCTCACCCATGCCAAGCTCAAACCCCTCTAGAATTTGGTCTCAAGGCCTTAAATCTTGAACCCCAAAAAAACACTCCTCACAAAAACTGCTCCATGATGCTGTCTGATCTTCTCTCTCCAACTTCTTCATCTCTCTTGTCTGGAGACTATATTGGAATGGAGAGCTCCGTGGATGTGCAGAAAGACTGTGAGGAGGACCAGGTGGTGGCAAATGATGATAATGAGGAGGAGGAGGGTCAAAGTGGTAATTTCAGGCAGAGGCTGATGGGTAGGAGGGAGCAAAAATGGGCAATGAGGAACAAGGAGTTTCCTCCTCCTATACCTTTGTTGGCTCGCACTGAGAACTTGCCTTCTCATATGCCTTGGGTGTTGAAAAGGCATTATACAAGTGATGGGAGGTTGATTTTGACTGAGGAGAAGGTTAGGCACCATGAGTACTTCAGGGCTCATAGGTCTAATGGCAGGCTCACTTTGCAGCTTGTGCCTTTGGATGATGAAGTTTTGATTGCCCCAGTTGCTTCTGATGAGGGAAATAAAGATGGGAATGGGAATCATAATGAGTATGATGATCAGGACCCACAATGCGATGATCATGGTGATCATGATGATGAAGAATATGATGAGGGAAATAAAGATGGGAATGAGAATGAGTATGATGATCAGGACCCACAATGTGATGATCGTGGTGATCATGATGAGGATATTGATGGTGATGATGATGATGATGATGATGATGATGATCTTGTGATTGAAGATCAATCAATAAGTGGGAATATTGGGGGATCAGCAGCAGGGAAGTGCTTCAATTTCAACAGTGTGGGAACAGGATCACCTTGCATCTTTGGAGTGCCAGTGCCGGCCATCAGGCAGGTTCACAGTTAAAATTTGTTTGATGGAGAATGCTACACAAAATATATGTCAAATTCCAATCCATCACTTGAAAATTTTATTTTGTAGGTCATGTGGCTCATCTGTCCATGCTTCTTCTTGTTCTTCTATGTTAATAGATTTGTTAGTTGTGTCCCTTCAAATTCCATGTGGGTTATTCATGAGGATTAAGATGTCTTTTGTAGGTTTTGCAGCACTGTGCAGGAAACTTTATTTTATTTTTTCATTTTTTCAAATTGGTTTATTAGCAATTCTTGTCTGGAGATTGTGATGAGGATTTTTTTCATTCATGTTTCATTGCTGTTAGATTGGGATTGGGTAAGTTTTCCATTGTCCATAAAACCAGATGGGTGTTGCTAATCAATATTTGATTCTTTTATGGAGCCTCATATATCATGCTAGAATAGCATTACCCTTTTCACTATTATATATTATACATCAATGCTTTCAAACTGAATAGGAATGACCTGATATGGTTGCCCTTGCAAATGTTCATTTTAGCTTGTCTATTATTTGGGAAGGAGAAATCCCAATTGTCCTTCGCACAATCAAATTGGCTAGAATGCATCAGTTTTCTATTTGACTGAAAAATCAGGTCTTTTTGGACAATATATACATTGTTTCACGATTTTTTTTTCTTTTTTGAAAATGTCATTCTAAAGAACTTATTTATAACAGGTTGATGTATCAGTTGTGCCTCACGCGATCTGTATTGTACATAACAGATACATGATTCTGGTGTATGGAAGTTTTTATGAGAGTAAATAATTCTCATTTCAATGTTTAAAAATGCTAAGAATGGTATTCAAGAACTACATATATACATCAATGCTTTCAAACTGAATAGGAATGACCTGATATGGTTGCCCTTGCAAATGTTCATTTTAGCTTGTCTATTACTTGGGAAGGAGAAATCCCAATTGTCCTTCGCACAATCAAATTGGCTAGAATGCATCAGTTTTCTATTTGACTGAAAAATCAGGTCTTTTTGGACAATATATACATTGTTTCACGATTTTTTTTTCTTTTTTGAAAATGTCATTCTAAAGAACTTATTTATAACAGGTTGATGTATCAGTTGTGCCTCACGCGATCTGTATTGTACATAACAGATACATGATTCTGGTGTATGGAAGTTTTTATGAGAGTAAATAATTCTCATTTCAATGTTTAAAAATGCTAAGAATGGTATTCAAGAACTACATAACTTAAATTATATTCTAAAGTTTGGGTTCCTATATATATAGTAATAGGAATCAAAATCTATTCTTTCTCTTTTGTTTCATTTTTCCCTTATTGCATTTCATTCTCATGTAAAAGGTGGCACATTTCAAAACTGTAAACTGCCCACACACCAAATACGAGAATAGATTCTCATTACCCATTTTCCAACCTTCATTTTCAAAAACCCAAACACTAATGTAAAGGATGACAGCTCAAGGGTCAACAAACTAGAGAAGATGACCTTATTTAATTAGGGTTTGGCTCTTTTGAGATTGAGATTACAACTTTACAAGCTTCTCATCAATCAGAGGTTTCTTCTTCTTCTCTGTTCATACAATTCCGGTGGATCAGAGTCTGGAAGAGCAAGCCAGCGTAGGGTAAAATCATGCATTCACTGATCACTCTCTCTGTGCCCAGAAGTTAACGTTACTCGATAAATATCCAGGTGGTGGGGGTGCATATATATTTACTGCACTGCACTGCATAACAAGCTGAGATGGTTCAATTTACGAGAAGGGCCATATTCATATTCATATTTTATGGATACTTGATATGTTGTTGTTGTTGTTGTTATTGGGGAAGCCAAATGATTGAATTGAATGCAATATCACAAATTCACAGTCACAAAACGGTCTAGATAGATATTATAGAGTGAAGTGAGTACAGCTACCTCCCAATATATGACAATTCACAACTATAAGTATTGAATAATTGTCAGACATCATCATTGGTCTGTCCTTCATGGCTTGCACTTCCCCACTTACTAAATTATTCAGAACTCACACTAATTTCTGTCACCCCGCTGCTGCGTTTATCAATGCCTCTATTATAACCTATGCCTATGGTTGGCTGTCACCCTCATTTCCACTAGAAAAACTGATGTGAAACGGCGGAGATTGCAAAACAGTGCTATCTCCTTTTGGACGATTTGATGATCCAAATTTAATGAAAAATATTATTTTCCTTCATCATAAAAAACCAATAACCAGTTGTTGAGTTTATATAATCCTGTTTGATCGACGTTGAATTGGATCCTATTTTATTGATGTTGATGTTACTTAACCAACGTTGGATTGGATTGAATATATTTTTTGTCAAAATAATCCAATTGTTTCAAACCCATGAACATTTACTAACTATGCTTCTATATATAACATATAAACCTCTATGATACATTTTAGTTAGTGAGAGCATCTCCACTGCTCAGGTGTAAAATCATGTTTATGTTATATTTACATTTTTTGTGACCGGAAATTGCTTCAGTGTTTAGATGTAAAGAAATGCAAATATAATAGACATGAACTTAGCCAAACTGGTTAGAACAAATGTGCTCTCTATTCTGCATCTAAATTTGAATTTTCCTTCCTGTAATTTAGATCAAATTAAAATATAATATCATTTGTATATATATAAAATAAAATAAAAAGGAATGCGAATATAATATACAGTAGCTGCCGGAGAAGGATAAAAAGATGGAAAATTAGAGAAACTAGAGCGAACTCACTCGCGCACCACGCGCGACAGCCGCCGGATAGTTGTGATAGGCGGGCTCCTCGTTGGCTGAGAGGAATCGTGACGTCAGCCCACTAATTCTACAGCTGCAACGGTTTCTTTTTAGCCAAAAAACTCCTTCATCAACGGTGCTCATCTCTCTCTATAAAAAAAAAAACTTAATTTGAAGGCCCAGATTTCATTCAATCTGGTTTCCACTTGTAACGGCTACATTAACCAAATGCCCAGATTTCTTTCCGCTTTTCCTTTTCAAATCGGACGGCCAGATCAGCTCCCACAAGCCAAAGCCTGCATTAACCCAAAAGGCCCAAAACAAATTATATTTAAAACACACACACACAAATCATCGAATGGTCCAAAAAATTCGAAAACACATCTAAATATTCATAAATTCACCATTTTCCTTTATAATCTAACGGTTCAAATTGGATAAAATCATGCATTCTTGAAATTTTTAAAAATTTGGGTCAATTTGTTTGGAAAGCCAAATAAACATAACACAAAAACAAACTCATACAAGAAAATTAAATTTATATCTTCGGATTACATCCACTTTATTTGAAGCAAAAACCACATTTACATCCCCATCCCCAGAGGTGCTAAATGGGAAATGTTTTTTTTTTTTTTTACAATGTGCTATTTATAATGTTAAGAAATCATGTCCTTGATTTATGTGAAACAAATAAGCGCATAATGATATAAACGTGACCATGAAGAACACAAAAATAAATCAATCACACATAACGACATAAGAATTTGACAAAGTTCACTCAATACAAATTATATCTCGGAATTGTTAAAGATATTCATATTATTGAACAAGAATGAGAACAATTGCAAGCACCCAACAAATTTGATGATACTAAGTGATCCAATCGCTAAGTGAATATCATTTGTGGATATAAATGCTAAGTAATAGTTATATCACTAAATATGTTAGTAGTGCATGTCTTCTATTTCCCAAGAAAAATCAATCTCTTCAAAGATTTATTTATTTATTTTTAATTTTGTACAAAAGAGGGCTCAAAGTCCAAACTGGGCTTTTTATTTTAAATGTGACCGTGTTCCCTACCCAATTAAATTGGGTTATAAATATATTATCTCACATTGAAAACAAACTGATCCATCTTCAAATGTACCAAGGCTACAAGAAAAATCAATCTATTCGAGAAATACACTAAGCGATAGAAAATCTTTTAGAGGGAAATTGATCAAGATTTAGATTCAAACAATCAAGATTCAAAAGTCAAAACCCATTTTCAAGATGGCAAAGAATGATAGGAATCCCTAACCTCTAGTGTCATCGTCTCCTTCGCCAACGCCTCCTGTATCATCATTCCCTAACAATATAGAAGGATTTGAAGCTTGGTTGAAGGCATGAGCTGATTTAATTGTTGCAAGGGTGCCCTTTCCCCCTCACCCCCCTCCACAGCCAAAACCTCCCTTTACATAGCTCAATCCGCGACATTTGACTCTAGCACAACGTCCCTAACCTCTAGTGCCATTATCCCTTCTCTTGAAGCCTCCCGTATTATCTTTCCCTAACAATATAGAAAGATTTGAAGCTTGGCAGAAGGCATGAGCCGATTGTATTGCTACAAGGGTGCCCCTCCCCCTGCTCCCACCTCCTCTGCCTAAGCCTCCCTTTACATGGCTCAATCCACGACATTTAACTCTAGCACATCGTCTCCAACCTCCAGTGTCGTTGTCTCCTCCGCTAAAGCCTCCCGTATTATCTTTCTCTAACAATATAGAACAATTTGAAGCTTGGCTGAAGACGAGTAAATCATATTGCTGTAAGGGTTCCCCTTCCCCCGCTACCACCTCCTCAACCTAAGCCTCCCTTTACATGACTCAATCCACGATATTTTGACTATGATATAGCGTTCTCAACCTCCAATGCCGTTGTCTCCTTTGTCGAAACCTCCCGTATCTTATTTCCGTAACAATATAAAAGGATTTAAAGCTTGGCTGATGGCAGAAGGCGATCCTATTTATGCAAGGGTGCCCATTCCCCTACTCCCACCTCCTCAACCGAAGCCTCCCTTTACATGGCTTAATCCGTGACATTTAACTCTATCAAAGCATCCCCAACCTCCAGTGCTGTCATCTCTTCCTCCGAAGCCTTACGTATCATCTTTCCCTAACAATATAGAACGATTTGAAGCTTGGCTGAAGGCAGGAACCAATCCTATTGCTGCAAGGGTGCCCATTCCCCCATTCCCACCTCCTCAGCCTGTTGAGGCCCAAAAAATCCACGGTTCGGCCCAAATAAATTCTCGGCCCAATGCGATACCTTACCGAGAAGAAACCCGATTTGGGCACGCGAAAATTCATCATATGCACTTACACACATGCCACGCCAAGCAAATAAGCAACATGCCACGCAACAAGCTTAAGTGGGCCCAAGCCACTCAAATGCCCGGGGCTTGCTTGAGTGGGTTGTGGTATGGATGGTAATAAATCGACATGAGGCCCATTGATGGGTCGAGAAATGGAAGTCCCGGGTTGCTTGGGAGCCTTGGAACTCAAGCCCATTTCTTAGGCCCAAACATGTGGGTGAGCACAAAGAGAAAATATCCCAACCAAAAAGCCCAACCGAAATAGCCCATTAGCTTAACCAAATTAGCCCAACACCTCAACAAAAAATAGGCCAACACTTGTTGAGGTTAGCCCATTTATTTTGACAAACCAACCCATTATCTTAGAAGGCCTATACAATTATAAATAAGAAGCATCAAAAGCCTCAACCCCTTGCTGAAAAAACAGAAGCCACGAAGGGGAAGTCTGAAGGTCCATTATACAAAGCTACTGGGAGGGAAGGAACAAGCTTTCAAGAAAAACATCCAAGGAACCAAAAGATATTGGCACGCAAGGAGCCACCCTTCGAACCAACATGTATACCAAGCTCTTTCCTTCATCAGATCTGACCATGAAGGAGGAAAAGAAAGGGAGAAAAGGAGATATCTGAAAATGGGAGTTCTGAGGCAGCTACGGGAAATGGCCTTGGGCTCCCAAAAATCCTTGATTTTGTGGGATTGGACAGAGTGGATTTCACCAAAATAGGATGATTGAAGGGATGAGGGGAGAAAAAAGCCTCAGCCCCTTGCTGAAAAAACAGAAGCCACGAAGGGGAAGTCTGAAGGTCCATTATACAAAGCTACTGGGAGGGAAGGAACAAGCTTTCAAGAAAAACATCCAAGGAACCAAAAGATATTGGCACGCAAGGAGCCACCCTTCGAACCAACATGTATACCAAGCTCTTTCCTTCATCAGATCTGACCATGAAGGAGGAAAAGAAATGAAGAAAAGGAGATATCTGAAAATGGGAGTTATGAGGCAGTTGCGGGAAAGAGCCTTGAGCTCCCAAAAATCCCTGATTTTGTGGGATTGGGCAGAGTGGATTTCACCAAAATAGGATGATTGAAGGGATGAGGGGAGAAAGGAAGGGAAAGACTTGGCCAAATTGGATAGAAGCCATTATGGTTTCTTGGAAAATGGTAGCTTCCAGCCTAAAAAAGGAGGCATTTCCTACCCATCATGACAACACACATATGTAGAGCAAGCTTCCTCTCTCACCTGCAAAACTCAGTAATTTCGTGCTTTGCTTGCCCATCTCCCCTATTTTTCTTCTTCTGGTAGATTGTTCCAACACTTGACAGAGCCTCTGTCAAGCTGCCGGAAGAAACAATCAAGCCACCCATCCCTTTCTCTCCCTCCTTTCTCAGCCAAATCTTCTTGCAAACCTTCCCTTTCTTACCTTAACACTCCCATTTTCCCCCAAGTAAGCATAATTTTCTCTTCGGTGCTAAACTCAGGTCGATTTTGCTCCCATGCCATAATCTTCTCATGCCAAGCCAAGAATTTATCTGTGAGCAACTATTATTTTCGTTGGTGAAGGTAACTAAGGTGTTTCCTAAAGCTTTACAACTCTTTCGAAACATTTTGTGGTCTGATCTTTGAACTCAGACATAAGGGGAAAATTTCATCCAATTTGCTCTTTATAGCAGTCCAGCCCATTTGTAGCTGTCGGAAGAAATAAGCCCCTACACAGCCCAAGCCTTCCTTAACATGGCTTAATTCGCAACATTTGACTATAGCACAGTGTCCCCAATCTCCAGTGTTGTCGTCTCCTCCACCGAAACCTCCTAACCAATCGCCAAAACACCCAATTCAAAATTCGATCGTCCAAACACACCCAATCCTAATCGACCAACAGATTCTTCTGATAATGGCTGACCCCCTCAATGAATTGAATGAGTTTCAGGCAAAGCAACATGAACGGCGTGATCGATCTGGGCCTTCTTCGCCTGCGGCCGTCGAAATTGATACAGCAACAACCGCCGCCGCCGTCGAAATTCATGCTGCAACAACAGCTGCCATTGAAATTGATACCGCAACAGCCGACGCTGCAGATTCCGACGTTGTAAAAGTGTTTGATGCAAAACTCGCAGTCACAGAACATGCCTACCGGCTCAAGCTTACCAACTCTTTCTCAGCATCCTATGCTTGCCAATGTGGTCTATCGTCTGATCGACCTAGAGGAAAAGGCTAAAATTTTAGTCGCGAGGTAGAGAAAATTCACCCATGGTCGTGGCTTCATGAATAGCCTGTATGTAGCTGTGAATAATGTGAATCTTTTAGGCATTCATTGGAAGATAGATCGATCTTTCGTAATAGGGAGAAAATCAGAACTATGAAAGCTTTTCAAAGCTGGACACTTTGGGACTTTAAAACCCCATAATTTTAAAAGAGAGTTGGAGCACTTCGTAAGTTTTTTAGCTTCAAAATTTGAAATTTTAAGAAATTTTACTTAATTTTGTAAAATATAATTTTTAAGAGAGAGTTGAAGGACTTTGTAACTTTTTTAGTTGCAAGAGTTGAAAATTTTAGAAACTTTACTTAATTTTGCAAAATATTTTCTAACCTAATTTCTTAATAGGGGTTTGGGAAGCTTTCTAAGCATGAATACGGACACGATCGTTTCCAAAGGGGTCGTACAGATCTGCTGGAAACAATTGTTCAAGAAAAGAATCAAGAACCATATATCAAAGCACTGCAGGAAAAGGTTGGTGTTATTAAAGAGAAGATTAATCAAATTAATGGGAAGATGGATGATTTTGTAGGCAAGTTGGAGGGCGTGATAAGCGGCTTTGAATGGGAAAATAATGATAAATGGTATTAATTATTTTCAGAATTTCTTTGATTCATGGTAGGTGATTCTATTTATGCAAGAGTGTCCATTCCCCTTCTCCCACCTCCTCAACCAAAGCCTCCCTTTACATGGCTCAATCCGTGACATTTAACTCTAGCAAAGCGTCCCCAACCTCTAGTGTCGTTGTCTCCTCCTCCGAAGCCTCCCATATCATTTTTTACTAACAATATAGAAGGATTTGAAGCTTGGGTGAAGGTAACAGCAAATCCTATTGTTTCAAGTGTGCCTCTTCCCTCACTCACACATCCTCAGCCTAAGCCTCATTTTACAAGGCTTAATCTGCGACATTTGGCTCTAGCACAGCGTTATCAACCTCCAATGCCGTCATCTCCTCCGCCGAAGCCTCCCGTATCATCTTTCTTTAACAATATAGAAGAATTTGAAGTTTGGGTAAAGGTAGGAGCCAATCTTATTGTTGCAAGGGTGCCCTTTCACCCACTCTCATCTTTTCAGGCCAAGCCTCCCTTTACATGGTTCAATCCGCGACGTTTGACTCTAGCACAGCATCTCTAACCTCCAGTGACGTCGTCTCCTCCGCCGAAGCCTCCCGTATCATTTTTTGCTAACAATATATAAGGATTTGAAGCTTAACTGAAGGTAGGAGTCGATCATATTGCTACAAATGTGCCTCTTCCCCCACTTAAACATCCTCAGCTCAAGCTTCCTTTTATAAGGCTCAATCTGCGACAATTGACTCTAGCAAAGCGTCCCCAACCCCTAGTGCCTCATCTCTTCCACCGAAGCGTCCCGCATCATCTTTCCTTAACAACATAGAAGAATTTGAAGCTTAGGAGAAGACAAGAGCCGATCTTATTGCTGCAATGGTGCATTTTCCCCCACTCCCACATTCTCAGCCCAAGTCTCCCTTTACATGGCTCAATTCTCGATATTTGACTCTAGCACAGCGTCCCCAACCTCCAATGACGTCGTCTCCTCTGCCGAAGCCTCCTGTATCATCTTTCCCTATGAATATAAAAGGATTTGAAGCTTGACTACAGGTATGAGCCAATTCTATTGTTGCAAGGGTGCCCATTCCCCCACTCCCACCTCCTCAGCCCAAGCCTTCCTTAACATGTCTCAATATGCAACATTTGACTCTAGCACAGCGTCCCCAATCTCCAGTATCTTCATCACCTCCACCGAAACCTCCTGTATCATCTTTCCATAATAATATAGAATTATCTGATAAAAATGCTAAGTAATAATTATATAACTAAAATTGTTAGTATTGCATGTCTCCTATTCCCTAAGAAAAATTAAAATAAGGCACAAAAGTCCAAACTAAGCTTTTTATTTTAAATGTGACCTTATTTCCTGCCCAATTGAATTGAGTTACAATATATTATCTCACATTGAAAACAAATTGACCCATATTCATATGTACCAAGGCTACAAGAAAAATCAATCTCTTTGACAAATACACCAAGCAATACAAAATCTCTTTTATATAGAAATCGATCAAGATTTACAAGTCAAAACCCATTTTCAAGATGGTAGAGAATGATAGGAATCCCTAACCTCTTGTGTAGTCATCTCCTCCACCAAAGCCTCTCATATCATCATTCTCTAATAATAATATAGAATGATTTAAAGCTTGATTAAAGGCAGAAGCTGATCCTATTGCTGCAAGGGTTCCCTTCCCTCACTCCCACCTCCTCAGCCGAAACTTCCCTTTGCATGTTTTAATCCGCGATATTTCACTTAAGCAGAGCGTCCCCAACCTCTAGTGTCGTTGTCTCCTTCTCCGAAGCCTCCTGTATCATTTTTTCCTAACAATATAGAAGAATTTGAAACTTGACTGAAGGCGGGAGCTAATCCTATTGTTGTAAGGGTGTCATTCCCCGCTCCCACTTCCTTGGCCTAAGCGTCAATTTTCATGGCACCCATATCATCATTCTCTAATAATAATATAGAATGATTTAAAGCTTGATTGAAGGCAGAAGCTGATCCTATTACTGCAAAGGTTCCCTTCCCTCACTCCCACCTCCTCAGCCGAAACTTCCCTTTGCATGTTTTAATCCGCGATATTTCACTTTAGCAGAGCGTCCCCAACCTCTAGTGTCGTTGTCTCCTTCTCCGAAGCCTCCTGTATCATTTTTTCCTAACAATATAGAAGAATTTGAAACTTGACTGAAGGCGGGAGCTAATCCTATTGTTGTAAGGGTGTCATTCCCCGCTCCCACTTCCTTGGCCTAAGCGTCAATTTTCATGGCTTAATCCGAAGCATTTAGCACAGCGTCCAGTGCCATATTCGGATACACCATAGCCAGCGATACAATCTTGGGCTCCAACGCCGCCTGTGGTGCCATCTTCACCTCCGCCTCCGCCTTCACTATCGTCTGCTCTGCCACAACCTCCACAATCTTCGATTCTGCCACAGACTCAAGTTGGATCTTCGGTTGCGTCATCGGCTCTAGTGCTATCTTCGGTTCTACCAGTTGGATCTTTGGCTTAGTTACGGGCTCTGGCGCGATCTTCAACTATTGAGTAATCTTGGGCTTCACCATCAACTCCAGTTGTATCTTGGGCTCCAACACCGTTTTTGGTGCAATCTTTAACTTCGCCACAGCCTCCACAATTGTCAGCTACACCATAGACACAAGTTGGATCTTGATCTCAGCCTAAGGCTCCGTCGCAATCTTCGACTCAGGCATAGGCCCCGATGCAGTCTTCTGCTCTGCCACCGCCATGGACTCAGGTGCGATCTTGAGCTTTGTCACTGACCCTAGTTGGATCTTGGTTTCTTCCACGGGCTTCAACGCTATCTTCAAATTTACCACAAGCTCTAGTTGGATCTTCGGCTTTGCCATAGGCTCCGGCACAGACTCTAGTTTGAACTCAAGTTGGATCTTCTCCTCCGCCATAGGCTTCGCAAATACGTTGTTGTGCTTGATTGGCCTCCATCTATAAAGGGCTTCAATGACTGGATTGAGGTAGAGGAGAATAACAATGCAGCCTCTGACCAAGATAATCGATCAGCGAGTGAGCTTATTTAAGCGGCACAACCGTTTATGGCTGCTATTAAGCCAAACGAAGTAATCATAAAACAAGAATCTGCCGCTGTAACTATAGCTAATGCAATAGAATATGCCGAAGCCGTTGTCATCCATATTAACAAAGCGATAATCGAGCTGTTACATCTGCACAAGGTTGCCAGACGTTAATTTCTTGCGGTAAAAAATTGTTTACCTATTTGTTTTTATAGAGTGGTGGAGTTTGATATCACTCAGGTCATCTTCTGGAACAATGTTGGCAGCTTTGTGAGTAACAATGAAAATACTTTGAATGAGTTTATCAAAGATGGTTATTTTGGCAATATATGGAGCTTGCAAGAATTCAAGAACAACCTGTTAGTTTGTGTGGGTATCTGTTTCAATTGAAACATTATTTGGATTTATGTAGAGTTCTAATATTTGTTCAATTTTTTTTTTGTTAGGTTTCACTATTGCTGGCACTGGCAAACCTATTAAGGTGCAAGGAGGCAAATGCACCTCCTCTAGCCGGAAAAGCCTCTATAGGCGTTGTATCTTGCCCCTCTAGTGAGGTTGGTTGGTGCACTCAACCTATTCGACGATTTGCCTCAACCGAAACCAAGGCTTGTTGTGCTACGCCACTTAAAGGCAAGTGTAGGCTATTGAAGATCAATGACTGGATTGAGGTAGAGGAGAATAACAATGCAGCCTCTGACCAAGATAATCGATCAGCGAGTGAGCTTATTTAAGCGGCACAACCGTTTATGGCTGCTATTAAGCCAAACGAAGTAACCATAAAACAAGAATCTGCCGCTGTAACTATAGCTAATGCAATAGAATATGCCGAAGCCGTTGTCATCCATATTAACAAAGCGATAATCGAGCTGTTACATCTGCACAAGGTTGCCATACGTTAATTTCTTGCGGTAAAAAATTGTTTACCTATTTGTTTTTATAGGGTGGTGGAGTTTGATATCACTCAGGTCATCTTCTGGAATAATGTTGGCAGCTTTGTGAGTAACAATGAAAATATTTTGAATGAGTTTATCAAAGATGGTTATTTTGGCAATATATGGAGCTTGCAAGAATTCAAGAACAACCTGTTAGTTTGTGTGGGTATCTGTTTCAATTGAAACATTATTTGGATTTATGTAGAGTTCTAATATTTGTGCAATTTTTTTTTTGTTAGGTTTCACTATTACTGGCACTGGCAAACCTATTAAGGTGCAAGGAGGCAAATGCACCTCCTCTAGCCGGAAAAGCCTCTATAGGCGTTGCATCTTGCCCCTCTAGTGAGGTTGGTTGGTGCACTCAACCTATTCGACGATTTGCCTCAACCGAAACCAAGGCTTGTTGTGCTGCGCCACTTAAAGGCAAGTGTAGGCTATTGAAGAGAGATGAATGGAGAGAAAAAGATATGGAGGGAGAGAGCAATGGAGGGTTTGAAATTGGGTTTGAAGTGTTGTAAAGAGGAATCGGAAAGAAGACACGGGTCTTTCAAAGACCCTTTGAATTTCCAACTTATAATCAAATAAATAATCAATTAAGGCTTTGAAATTGGGTCTTCCACAAAGGCATCTGTTGAAAATGATAGGAAAGATGAAATAAACTCGACTTAATCAAAGTTCTTTTTTTCATTTTAGATTATATATGGTTTTTTTCAAATTTGATTATATAGTTGACCTACCTTACATATGTTTCTGCCACTGGTTGTGGGCTTTTACCATTGAAACATTAATTTAGTCTGTTGAGCTTCTAAACTCTTTAGTCATCCTAACTAAAATTGCACCTCCATTAAAAAATTTATAGATCCGCCAATGGCTAGTGATAACATTTACACACACATTTTTGGGAAATTAGTGCGTGTGCATCCTGATTTCCCAAAGGAGATCAAACGCGCTTAGCAATTTTTTTTTTGTTAGGTTTCACTATTACTGGCACTGGCAAACCTATTAAGGTGCAAGGAGGCAAATGCACCTCCTCTAGCCGGAAAAGCCTCTATAGGCGTTGCATCTTGCCCCTCTAGTGAGGTTGGTTGGTGCACTCAACCTATTCGACGATTTGCCTCAACCGAAACCAAGGCTTGTTGTGCTGCGCCACTTAAAGGCAAGTGTAGGCTATTGAAGAGAGATGAATGGAGAGAAAAAGATATGGAGGGAGAGAGCACTCAGATATCAACTACCCTAGTAACCTCCGTTAAAAAATTTCTAGATCTGCCAATGGCTGGTGGTAACATTTACACACATTTTTGGGAAATTCGTGCGTGTGCATCCTGATTTCCCGAAGGAGATCAAATGTGCTTAACGATAATTACCTTCTCTTAAATTTCATGGTTTTTGAGGATATTGTCTTTGAAAAAAAGATTGTAATGATGAACATGTTTTGTACTTGTATAAGAAAATTTGTCGTTCATCTCAGCTAATCCCATACTCGTATATATACTTGTTATTTGTGAATGACTAGCTCAGATATCAACCAAAAGGCATATGTTGAAAATGATAGGAAAGATGAAATAAACTCGACTTAATCAAAGTTCTTTTTTTCATTTTAGATTATATATGATTTTTTTTTCAAATTTGATTATATAGTTGACCTACCTTACATATGTTTCTGCCACTGGTTGTGGGCTTTTACCATTGAAACATTAATTTAGTCTGTTGAGCTTCTAAACTCTTTAGTCATCCTAACTAAAATTGCACCTCCATTAAAAAATTTCTAGATCCGCCAATGGCTAGTGATAACATTTACACACACATTTTTGGGAAATTAGTGCGTGTGCATCCTGATTTCCCAAAGGAGATCAAACGCGCTTAACGATAATTGCCTTCGCTTAAATTTCATGGTTTTTGAGGATATTGTTTTTGAAAAAAAGATTGTAATGATGAACATGTTTTGTACTTGTATAAGAAAATTTGTCGTTCATCTTAGCTAATCCCATACTCGTATATATACTTGTTATTTGTGAATAACTAGCTCAGATATCAACTACCCTAGTAACCTCCGTTAAAAAATTTCTAGGTCCGCCAATGACTGGTGATAACATTTACACACGTTTTCGGGAAATTCGTGCGTGTGCATCCTGATTTCCTGAAGGAGATCAAATGCGCTTAACGATAATTGTCTTCGCTTAAATTTCATGGTTTTTGAAAAAAAAGATTGTAATGATGAACATGTTTTGTACTTGTATTGTATAAGAAAATTTGTCGTTCATCTCAGCTAATCTCATACTCGTATATATACTTGTTATTTGTGAATGACTAGCTTAGATATCAACTACCCTAGTAACCTCGATTAAAAATTTTCTAGGTCCGCCAATGGCTGGTGGTAACATTTACACGCACATTTTTGGGAAATTCGTGCGTGTGCATCCTGATTTCCCGAAGGAGATCAAACGCGCTTAACGATAATTGCCTTCGCTTAAATTTCATGGTTTTTGAGGATATTGTTTTTGAAAAAAAGATTGTAATGATGAACATGTTTTGTACTTGTATAAGAAATTTGTCGTTCATCTCAGCTAATCTCATACTCGTATATATACTTGTTATTTGTGAATGACTAGCTCAGATATCAACTACCCTAGTAACCTCCGTTAAAAAGTTTCTAGGTCCGCCAATGGCCGGTGATAACATTTACACATATTTTCGGGAAATTCGTGCGTGTGCATCCTGATTTCCACCACCCTAGTAACCACCCTAAAGAAAACCAAGATAGAAATTTTCTTTTGAACAGTCTAAAGTGAAATGTAAAACTGAAGTAAAAGAGATCATCCAACACAACACGATAGTTTCATCCGACATTTCCTTGAATATGCCCCGTTTTTCACCAAGCTTACTCGATTGACAAACAACTTGGCCTTGTAGGAATCGGATTTAAGACTGTCATACCCCAATCAGAAAATTAAGAATATTCCTAAATCGGGGTGCGTGAATTGAACAAAATAAAATAAAAATACTAAAAAATTGGTTAAAATACATTACCCTTATAAATAAATAAAAAGTCATCTTACAAGTGTACAAGATATAAATAAAACTTTATCATTCTAAACTAATCCAACTTCTTTGATTTCATCTTTATCTAGCCCAATAATTGATTTAAAAAAACAAAATAGGTGAGGAAAGAGCAAACCACCGCTCAGTGAGTAGATTATGTAATATGTCAGTCAAGCAATGTCATTTTACACACTCTAGAAAATATAATAAAAAGATACACAATCCAAATCATGTCACATCATTACTTCATATCTTGGTTATCCTTCACAAATTGTACTCAGCACGTGACCCTTATTGGCCTCACTGCCCTATGTCCTCTTCTGGTACATTTATCCTTTGGATACCCCGTCACTGAAGTTTTCATGTTCCATACCCCTAATATGTTATGTTTTGTGTTCAACTATTTTTTTCCATCTTATTTTTGTTGTGACAATATATACAGGACTGTGAATTAAGTCGTTCTGTATACGCCCCCTTTACTACTTAAAGAAGAAATTTTCACAAAAATTCTTGAGACTCATGAGCTTGATCTACATAAAAATACCCTAATAAATAATCGAGTTTAACTCCGATGCTCAAAAGATTCACATTTCATAGTTTGATGGGAAAGTCAATTATGGTAGCAACATATAATGACTTAGTTTTGTGCTGCACAAGCAAGGATTATCAACGTGATTACTACATCTGCAATGTATATACAATGCAATGGGTTGCTCTTCCTCCCATCCCATGTCGATGTCACAAAAGGGTACCAGTGGGATTCATCTGCAATGTTCCTGACTATAAATGTGAGGAAGACTATTGGAAAGGAAACAACATCCAGCTTAATGTTGAGTGTAGGTACACAGTTGTGAGAATTCTTCCAACTGTTGAATTTGCAAATCATGGTTCAGATGATGAAGAGAAATGTGATACCTTCAAATTAAATGTGGAGATCTTCTCTTCTGACACTGGTGAGTGGAAAAATCAGTTGTCTCATCCCGACACCACTTCTATTTTCTTCATTTCCTTGAGTCCTTTGCATTCATGGCATGTTTATTAATCCGTAATCAGATTATGAGGAATTGAATTGAGGAGGAGTTGGGTCGGGGAGGATTTGGATTCCAGATTCCTATTGAAGTTGTTTACCAAACCATATGGATTGATGAAACTCAGATTCCGGATTCCGGATTCCTATTAAAGTTGTTTACTAAATCATATGGAATTGTAGTAGGAGTGGTGCTAATTATTAAAATGTCCTCATTGTTGGGTTAAAGTAGATGGAAATTTTGAAAATTTTAAAATTGTGTGAGGATATAATAGGTAAAAAAGATGAATTCCTAATGGGTTACTTATGCATAAATTAGAATACCACCTCCCGTCCAAGAATTCAATTCCTAATTTTGTGTGGACCCCATTTACTTTTTAATTCCTTGATGTGAAGTAAACACACGAATCCTCCATAATTGGAATTCAATTCCTGATTCGAATTCGAATTCCTGATTAGTAAACACACCATCTATGGAATATTATATTAGCCAACAGACTGCAACCTTATTGTTAGTGGTTTGGGTCCATTCTATGACAATGATGGAACTAGGAGCAGTAGCAGCATTAATGGTGATGATAATATTGACCACAAACCGGGAGGACCCTCAGGAGAGAGGTCTTATGATTGACTACGTAGGTGTGTGAGGGAAGGATATGTGCGAATATGCATCTTCATTTAAATTTAAAAAGAAAAAGGAAAAAGAAGAAGAGATATTTAGTTATATACGCATTCTTAGCACTAGTGATATAGATAAATCTTATACTATTTAATTTCTATATAAACAAAACCAAAAAATGACAGCTTGTCATATTGAATTTAATTTTGATTATTAAATTACTTTGATACCCTATTGAGTGTTTTGAGTTTTTTTTATGAGGTTTTGAATTTGGACTTACTTTAAGAAATTAATGGCAGTTTTGTAATTTATATGAAGTTCAAAGCCTCTTTGTTATGTTGTAAATGAATTTTGGGTGTGTTTCTAAAGTCCATTTCATGTGGGGTTTTTTTTTTAAAAAAAAAAAATTTGGACTCCTATATTGGATACAATAATGAATCTCCTAAAAAATATATATATGTACTCTGATAAATTGTAACTATAGTTGACTTCATTTTCAAGCATGAAAAGAGTATCTTACTTTCCTTTCCTTTTTCCTTGGTGACCAAGCAAGCATACACATAGACCAAACCCTTCCAACCAGAAGCAGCGGGCAGCCACCAATTTTTTTATTTGCCTGCGAACTTCAAAAGTCCAAGAGAAGTTATTTTGTCAACATTGCCACATCATCTTTGTGCGCGCTGCAAGTATGCATGCTTGCTTCCCAAGCCAGCACAAATGTTATTATAAGAAACTACTCATCGCCCTCTCAATGCCCCATCAATTACAATACCCCATTTCTTCTTTAAAATTGAACACCAAAAATAATCATTTTGCTTTTTTTGTTTTTAACCCCAACCAAAAAAAAAGAGGTCATGTCCACTGCTGGTTATAGTCTTGCTGAAGCACATGTGCTGAGAGACCTCCACAAGAAGAAGATGATGATGGAAGAAGAAGAAGAAAGAGGCAAGTTGGGCACAGCTAAAGGCGAAATGGTCCGCTCAAGTACTAGTTGTTTCTTCTGGATGTACTTGAAGAAGAATGTGCATTCAAGAAATGCTCAGAGTCAGGGGACTTGTTCAGCTCAAACTTCAGAAGTTGAGACTTTGGACCATAAAGTTTGACCCTGCTCAAGCTCATGCTAATTATCAGCTGTTGCTTTTATTATTTTCCATTGTTCTGTTTTAGCGGTCTGAAATGTCTGAAGACATTGATACAAGTTGTACAAGTTGTGCTAACATTTCTATATTGGATGAAGCTTCAAGAAGGTTAAAAATTCTTTTTTAACTGAAATTATTTGGTGCTCAGCATATATAGGACCCGTGGCCTTTGTTAGGAAAAATCAGTAGGTAATAAGATTTGGATACTTCTTCAACCTATAAATCACGGTTTGACACATTTGCAAAAATAATTTATCAAAAACACACAAAAAAAACTTTTATACACATGTAAAATGTCATTGTCAGAAATGTAGGAGTTCCTACTTATAAAGGAAAGAGAGAAGTATTTTGCATGAGATTTATTGAACGCAAAAATTAATGTAATTTACACTTTTTAAACCCAAAAAAAAGAAGTAATGATACAACAAATTCGAAAAAGAACGATAGTAAAACAAAATCACAGACTTGGTTTGTAGATAGAGAGTTTCGTCCCTTCCCCAAGAAAGCTTATCCTTGCATCTATATATATCTATATATATAAAGCAAAAGACAAAGAATGGTGAAACATTTAAAATACCAAAAAATGCCATTGGTTAATACAAACATTAAGAATTGAAATTATTAATTAAATGAGGATAATATGGTAAGTTCACACTTTTTTATATTAAAAAATTAAAATTAAAAGAAAAATCAAATAATAGATCCTATTTTTATGGAACACAATTTCCCATTATCTTTTTTAATTCTAAAATAAATTTAAAATTTTCTAAAAAAAGCCTCTCGCATGCGCTGAAGCGGGTGCAGAGAGCCTAGTAAAGCAAAAGGCAGAGAATGATGAAACATTCAAAATACCAGAAAATACCCTTGGTTAATGCAAACATTAAGAATTGAAATTATTAATTAAATGAGGATAATATGGTAAATTCACACTTTTTCATATTAAAAAGTTAAAATTAAAAGAAAAATCAGATAATGGATCCTCTTTCTATGGAACACAACTACCCATTATCTTTTTTTAATTCTAAAATAAATTTAATTTTTTTTTTAAAAAAGCCTCTCGCAAGTCCAAGAGACATAGCAATACTAATACACCTAAAAAAAACAGCCGCAGTTCATCGACTATTGTTCTGATACCCTAATTTATTTATTAGTTTTTTCCAAACTTAATATCTCTCGGTAGTTCTTCTCTTATGGCTGAATCGGAAAACCTCCTCCTCAATGAATTCTGTGCTGCCGACACTGGCGCCACCACCGCACAGTCACGCTTGCCCCGCCTTTGCTTCAAGGGCCCCCCCCCCCCTCCTGTGCCGGCCACCAACGCCGACCAATGCTTGAAACCAACCCTTAATGCTTGTAAAAGCTTCAATCGGAACAGAATTGCGGACACTACTCTATGCAGGTTTCTTTCTAATTACACAATTTCTATTCCTAGGTTTGAAAACATATTAGAATTCTCAGTTGTCTATGGCTTCTAGGGATAAATATTTATTGTAACATTTCTATGATCTTATGCCTTATTTTCCTAAAACTTTTCAAAAACGAAAAAAGTATTTTAGTGACCCGGAAAACCATGTTAATCAGTGTACGTATTCTCCTATACCCCATGGTAGTTGGCTCTTGATAATGTAACAGTATTACCATCCAGAAACAAGATAAACAAGTTTTACCTCTTTTTTCCTTTCTCAAGCAAACAATGCGGTGGAAAAGGCCTTTCTTTCTTTCAGCCAAATTAGGTTCCTAAGTCTTAGTTTTTCCATACAACTTAGAGTTTCACTGTGATCAACCACAAACCATATTGGCTTGCCATAACATATCAGGGCCGTCCCTGAGATTTTGAGGGCCCTGTGCGAAACTTAAATTGGGGCCTCACATAATCTAATACAAAAATACTATAAATAAAAACACGAGACTGATTATATCTATATATATAAAGCAAAAGGCAGAGAATGACAAAATATTCAAAATACCAAAAAATGCCATTGGTTAATGCAAACATTAAGATTTGAAATTATTAATTAAATGAGGATAATATGGTAAGTTCACACTTTTTCATATTAAAAAATTAAAATTAAAAGAAAAATCAAATAATAGATCCTATTTTTATGGAACACAATTTCCCATTATCTTTTTTAATTCTAAAATAAATTTAAAATTTTCTAAAAAAAGCCTCTCGCATGCGCTGAAGCGGGTGCAGAGAGCCTAGTAAAGCAAAAGGCAGAGAATGATGAAACATTCAAAATACCAGAAAATACCCTTGGTTAATGCAAACATTAAGAATTGAAATTATTAATTAAATGAGGATAATA